>JABWTJ010000083.1:0-600000 GCA_016801875.1 Solanum sitiens | reverse complement strand
CTATTTGAAGCACTATATGATACGAGATGTAGGTATCCGGTAGGGTGGTTTGAGGTTTGAGAGTCTTCACTCCTTGGTCTCAAAATAATCTATTACGCTTTTGAGAAGGTTGGGGTGATAAGGGATAAGTTGAAAACAACCTATAGTCGGCAAAAGTCCTATGCTGGGAATGGAAGGAGAGATATTGAATTTGAAGTGGGTGATAAAGTGTATTTGATGATATCTACTATGAAAGGGGTTATGAGATTCGGAAATAAGGTAAAGTTAATTCACCGGTATGTGTGTCCCTATGAGGTTTTACAAAGGGTCGGAAAGGTTGCATACGAGTTGAGATTACCTTCCGTTCATTCGATATTCCATGTATTCATGCTTAAGAAGTGCATTGGTCATCCCATGTCCCTTTTTCCTATTTAAGGGCTAGGTGTGGATGAGGACCTTTCCTATGAAGAGGTTCGGTGGAAATACTAGATCGCCAAGTTAAGAAGTTTAGAAATAAAGAGGTTCCTTCCGTAAAAGTTCTATGGAGAAACAACCTAGTTAAGGGAGCAACATGGGAGGCTGAGGCCGACATGAAATCCCGCTATCTTCATCTTTTTTGCTAATTAAGGTTAGTTGTTCCTATTAACAATGAAAATAATGAATAATTTGAATTTGGCTTATTTCTAAGTATGTGCATATTTGTAAAGGATTGTGTAAAAATTAATTTTCATGAAAAAGACTTTTTGTGTTAACTTTCACTAATGTGAAATATATGTTTTTGTCTTCTTGAGGTTTTTGGTCTTTTGATGTTATCTTGAGTAGAATAGCATGATAACTCTTTGGTATTGTTTTGATCTCACGTGATGTCAAGAAGGTAGTTCCTCATTATGTGTTATGAAAAGTTGGTGATGACTATCTATGATACATGTTATATGAAGCAAAGTATGACTTATGATCTCCTATCTTGTGTACAGTATTGTGTGGAGTTATAGGGCTTCACATGATCATTGCACTTGTAGGCTTTGGATGTGATTGTTGGTAAGGGTTTTGCATGTTATATTGTTATGGTTACTGAATATGAAATGTTCGTATGGCATTATGTTGATGTTGTCTATGGTCATGTACATGTCTTAATTTATTGTGACCCTTATCTTGTATATGCTCTCTTTTATGTGCATTAAGGATTTCTATATAACATAGCATGTTTTCTAAACAAATGGTCCCTTTCATGCATGTCTCAAATGTTTTATGTTCATTTACTCATACTTAGTACAAGTGGTGTACTAACCCATATTTCTATGTTTTCTACAAATATGTAGGTTCGGGCCGTTGAAGTTAGAAGATCATTTGCAAGACTACTTGGATATTCTCCATGTGTTTGGTAGGTCCTCACCATCCGGGGATGATGCCACTATCTAGCTACTTGATGTTGTTATAGTCTAAAGACATTTAGTTTCATCCTCTTTCATTTGAAGACTATTATTGTATAAGCCTGTAGGTGGCTTTTGTGTTAATGAAGTATGGGCTATGCCCAAATGTTCTACTCATTTTAGATGTTTTAAATGTGAGACGGTATCATTAGACTAAATTCTTATATATTATGTACGTTGTCTATAAGAGAAGCCTATATAAGCTTCCTATGCGAGGAGTTTAAGTAAACTCCATATGTGTATATATGTTTAGTAAGTGAGAGGTCTATGTAAACCTCAACACGTAAGAAAAGTTTTAATTTTTTCGTATTTTTTAACCTATGAAATGTAATGATGAATGCTTAGAGGCTGGTCTTAGTCCTCTCCGAGGACGACTCCGACGCTGGTTGCGTCTAGGGGGTGCTCCCTGATTGTGACACTGAGAGAATGATTCATTAAGCTTACCAAGAACCGATTCCTTCAACTTCATCAATAACTGATCAAGATGTTGCTAAAACGTCACCTCAACTACCAAAGATGATTCGGAGTTGTGATGGACCATAAAACCACCATTTGGAGAATCTTCCAACCAAACACCCAATCGAGCAAACCCATGAACATCTTTCACTAGGTCTTTAGCTTCTTCTACATGAGACAAACTACCCATATTCATTCGAATTAAATCATCCTCCACCACATTAGCTTTGCCGGGGTGGTACATAACACTCATGTCGTAATCCTTCAATAATTCCAACCATCTTCTTTGTTGGAGATTCAACTCTTTTTGAGTAAACACATATTGAAGACTCTTGTGGTCGGTATATATATCCACATGTACCCATAAACATAATGCCTCTATATTTTCAAGGCAAAAATATTTGCCGCCAAGCCAAGATCATGAGTTGGATAGTTCCTCTCATGATTCTTGACTTTCCTAGAGGCATAAGCTATTAACTTGTAACACTCCGAAAATGCCATGACTTAGACTAGAGCTTAATCTATTAAAGTATGTTTAAAATGATTTTTCCGGACCTATATTAATGTATTAAACTCATTTGGAAAAAGTTAGAGCCAAAATGACTAAGAAAGACCTTGACGTCCGGAAACTAGCTAATTTGAACTAGTTTACGTCCCTATGTTTAGTGAAGATTTTGAGGTGTCAAATGAAGTCCAAAATTTGTAAAGAGACCTTTTACAGGTAGTATGTAGTACAAAGCGTCCAAACGTCTGGTAACAACACCCCAAGGACCACCCGAAGGGTCCTTGGGGAGGACCCAAACATGGGTGGGCAGGCTGCCTTGCAGCCTGCGAACAGGCAGGTTTGGATGAACAGGTGAGCGACGCGCGTTCCTCATGAGGTGTTCTACCTCAGATTTGAGAGTCAGCCTCACAACGCGAGTCTAACGCGCACCTCACTTCCTCAAGTAAAAATGCAATAAAAATGACGGGATTTGGCCCCGCGACGCGCAACTACTTTGAAGAATCGTTAAAGTCATATTTTTGGTAATTTAACTTCTAAAATGACCCATTTAAGTGGAGGGTCTTTTGGGTAATCCATAGGAAGACTATATATGTATATTAGGAAAGTTTTAGACCACTTTTACATATCCAAATCAGATTAAAACAAGTTTTCTCTCATCTCTCTCAAGGACGTTCTCTTTTCCAATCTCCATTGAAGAACAAGAAGAACTTAAGGAAGAAGACGAAGACTTTAAGATTTTAATCCAATTTTCTTGAATTCTTCATCTATAATATATGGGTTTGTCACTCATGGGATTCGTTTACCCAAGAGGTCCTTTCAAGATAAGTTTTCAAGAACTTCAAATACTAGGGTTTTTACTCTACAAAATGGAGTTTCTTCCTAACCCTAGATTTATGATTTTGAATGAAAAGTAAGTATTTTCTATGATCATTTCCACACGGATTGATGATTATGTGATTAGAAATGTTTGAATATTCGTGTGATGCATGTTCTTATATAATTGATGGTTTCGAATGGGTTGTTTCTACTACTAGATGACATGTAAACGTAGGGATGGGAACTAAGACTACAATGAACTCTTAATGACCCTTTCCCTTATCCTACATTATGCATTGATCTTGTATATGATTTGAAGAGTTGTTCTTGATTATGATATTGAGTATGTCACTATGTTATGGTTATGAATGTTGTAAGTTGAAAGTAAGCTCTTGAATAAGGTTCTTGGAAGCAAGAGGTAAGTCTTCTAAAGTTGTCATTACTCTACTATGTTTATGTTCACCTATAAATCATGATGCTATGTTATGAACGTATGAATGATTCTTCTATGTGCATATGTTGGGCTATTAACATGTTACTTGTGAGATCATGATAAGAACACGATAAATGCAAGTTACGATATTCTCTTATATGTTTTACACAAGATGACTACGTTATGTTAATCTCACATACGAACGGTTGCGATGAAAGCAGATTCTCATCTAATCCTAAAGAGTTCATGATCATGTTTATACAAGGAGTTAATCTCCTATGACCTATGATAAGTTTATGATAAAAGACAACTTAAAGGTTATTCCAGAATGGGACTTAAGTTAAGCACTGATGAACTAGATATGAGGGGTGTCCCTTCCCTAGTTTGAAGATAGGTTCACAATGACTATCATGAGATTGTGGCTGCCATGTAATGTGGAACTATGGGTCTCTAATACATATCCTAGTTGTTTAACTATGTTTCCACCATAGGATACAAGCTAGTGGATCCACCTAGAAAGTATGTCATGTTTGTTTCTACTTTGGCCGGTAAACCACCTTCTTTCGGTGTGGGGTTTTATGACACCGGATTCCATGTTTAGCTCACATGGTCTATGTCGATTAAGGCGAATGTTCCCTCATGTAAAATGAAAGACAAGTAAATGCACGTTGACTAGGGTGACTAGAAGAGTCTACTTAGTGTGGGTAGGGGTATGGGTCTCTACCTAGACATTTCACAAGTTGACTCTAAGGGAAGGCCTAAGAGATTGTTCTTATGTAATATGACAACATGAAAGATATATTTATATGATGCATGATCTTACTCTTATATGATGTTAGTTGTTATGATGAACATGTTATTGGTTTACATTGCTATATGAAGTGATGACTACTTATGTTACAAGTTATATGAAGCAAAGCTTTACTTATGGTCTCCTATCTTATCCACTTGGTTGTGTTTATGGAGCTTGACATGACCATTGCACTTGTGGGTTGGGGATGAGATCATTGGTAAGTGTTTGGTATGTTATGATTCTATGATCCTTTTGAATATCAAATGTTAATATGACTCTATGATAATATCTCTTTGCTTATGATCATGCTTTATGTTGATGGAATACTTAACTAGTATATGTCCAATGGTATGTGCATTGAAGACATTCTAATGACGTAGCACGTTTTCTAAAGATATGATAAATGATCCTTTTCATGCATGTCCTTAAGTGTTATGTTCATATACACATACTTAGTATATGTGGCGTACTAACCCCGTTTCTTTATATTACTACAACTGTAGGTTCCGGCCATTGAAGTATAAGGAGGTCGATTTGAAGAAGCTTGAAACTCTTTCTCTAATTCTTGGTAGGTCCTCATGTTCGGGATGCCATCATTCATATTCCATCTTATGAATACTTTAGTAGAATATTAGGAATATCCTATTTCCATTATGTTTCTTTGCATTCTTTTGTATTAACGCCTATATGGCATATTTAATATATATTGGCTAAGTCCAGATTTGCACTCTTTAGATGGTTTTATATATGTGAGACATATTTTTTGAATATCGTATGTCTTTATTAATGTTAAGTATGAAGTCTAAGTATATATCAAGAAGAATGTAAAAGTTTTAATTTTCCGCGATCTTTACTAATCATATGTTAAGACGAATGCTAAGGGATTGTCTGAGTCCTCTGAGAGGACGCCGACGCCGTTATCATCTTGGGTATGCTCTCTGGGTGTGACAAACTTTGTATCTGAGCATGAGGTTAAATATCCGTAGGATCTATGTCTCACTAAACCACATTACCTAGATTCTTGTTCATGGTTGTGAAGCGCGCCACAATTGTGGGGAGGCTATGTGATGACTAGGAAACTTCTCTTTTCTTGATACTCCTATATCGTGCCTTTAGAGTTTTCACACTATGTGTCTTTTAGCGTCTAATCCCTTTCTTGTGGTTATAGGCGATGAAAACAAGAAGGACAGCCACGAGAAGAGTAGGAGAAGAGATTGCGAATTCGGGAGCTACTCCCCAAGGCAATCGAAATGCTCCTCAAGTGCAAGATGCTGCAAATGATCAAGTTCCGGTGAATCCTACGGCTATGACGGATGGTGAGGTGAAGGCATCCCTATTCCAAATATCCCAAGCCATCACCACCCAAGCTCAATCCATCACGACACAAGCTAACAAAGAGGTTGCACCTCGAGAGAACCAACATGCTAGTACTATGGCTAGCCGTTTGAGAGATTTTAAGAGGATGAATCCTCCCATGTACTTTGGATCAAAATTTGATGAAGACCCCAAGATTTCCTTGATGATGTCTACAAGATTTTGTTGGCTATGGGGGTGAGTACTACTGAGAAGGTTGAACTTGCAGCTTATCAACTCAAGGACGTGGATATGACATGGTACAACCAGTGGAAGGATAATCGGGCTTTAGGAGATGGTCCCGTGACTTGGGAGATCTTCAAAAAGTCCTTTCTTGATAGATTCTTCCCAAGGGAGCAAAGAGAAGCTAAGGTAGAGGAGTTCATCATCTTTTGTCAAGGAGGTATGAGTGTTAAGGAATACTCGTTGAAGTTCATTAAGTTGTCCAAATATGCTACTTCTTTGGTTTCTAATGCCAGGGATGAAATGAGTCGTTATGTAACGGGCGTGTCCGAAGATCTTAAAGAATAATGTTGTGAAGCCATGCTTCCTGATAATATGGATCTCTCTAGGTTTATGGTTCTTGTTCAACAGGTTGAGGAAAGTCGCCTAAGGAAGAGGAATAGGGAAGCTAAGAAGGAAAAGTCGTTTAAAGTGGTTCTTCCTATAGTAGGCTTGATGTTCAAGACAAGCCTAAGTTTAAGAAGATGTTTTCAAACCAATTTCCTTCAAATTTCTTCAAGAATCACAATGATAGGGGTTCTAATTCTAAACCTCAAAAAGGGAGAAATGTTGATCCACCAAAAGAAAGACCAACTTGTGGTAAGTGTGGTAAGAAACATGTGTCTGAATGCCTTGTTGGAACTAATAGTTCTTATGGTTGTGGAAAAGGTGGTCATATGGTGAAAGATTGTCCTAATGTGGGAAGTCAAGGTAAGAGGAATAACGAAGCTCAATCAAGTGGTCTTAGTTCTGAAGCTCCAAAAAGGAATCGTTTCTATGCACTGAAGGCTAGGGGTAGAAAGCTCTCCCGACGTTGTGACGGGTATGTTACAAGTTTTCTCTATTTATGTTTATGCTTTGCTTGACCTAGGTTCTACCCTTTCTTGTGTTACACCTTTGGTAGCTAGGAAATTTGATGTACTTCCTTATGTTTTGATTGAACCCTTTTCAGTTTGTACCCCAATGGGTGACTCAGTAGTTGCAAAAAGAGTCTATAGGAAATGTCTTGTGTTGCTTCCCAATAGAGTTACTCTTGTTGATTTGGTAGAACTGGACATGTTTGATTTTGATATCATCTTGGGTATGGATTGGCTCCATGATCGTTTTGCTACCATATATTGTAGAACAAGGGTAGTGAAATTTGAATTCCCTAATGAACCTATTTTAGAGTGGAAGGGGGTAAATTCTATGCCATGGGGTCAACTTACTTCTGGTTTAAAGGCTTGTAAGATGATATCCAAGGGTTGTCTATATCATGTAGTGAGAGTAAAGGACCTAGAATGAAAAAATCTTTCTATTGAGTCAGTCCTTGTAGTGAGATAATTCCCAGAATTGTTTCCTAATGACCTTCCAGGAGTTCCTCCTAAATGGGAAATCGACTTTGGCATTCATTTATTACTGGATACGAATCCCATTTCAATTCCTCTATATAGGATATCTCCGATTGAATTGAAAGAGTTGAAGCTCCAACTCAAAGATTTACTAGATAAGGGTTTCATTCAACCTAGTATTTCTCCATGGGGTGCTCCGGTATTGTTTGTTAAGAAGAAGGATGGGTCCCTTAGAATGTGCATTGATTATTGACAACTTAATAAGGTCACCATAAAGAACAAATATCCTCTTCCTAGGATTGAAGATCTATTTGATCAACTCCAAGGTGCTAGTTACTTTTCCTAGATTGACTTAAGGTCGGGATATCACCAACTTAGGGTGAGAGGTGAAAAAGTTCCCAAAACAACTTTCTGAACTAGATATGGTTACTATGAATTCCTAGTTATGTCTTTTGGGTTAAAGATTGTAGCGGCGACTTTTATGGACCTAATGAATAGAGTTTTCTGAGATTACCTCGACTCATTTGTGATTGTGTTCATTGATGATATTTTGATATACTCCAAGAATGAGGATGAGCATGAGAGTCACTTGAAGTTAGCCTTACAAGTCCCCAAAGAACACCAACTTTATGCCAAATTTAGCAAGTGTGAATTTTGGTTGAGGTCTGTTTCTTTTCTTGGCCATATTATCTCTGGTGATGGTGTAGAGGTTGATCCGAAGAAAACGGATGCGGTCAGAAATTGTCCTAGACATTTGACTCTCACAGACATAAGGAGTTTCTTGGGTCTAGCCGTCTACTATAGAAGATTTGTTGATGGATTTTCGTCCATTGCTTCTCCTTTGACCCAAAAGAAGGTGAAGTTTGAGTGGTCAGAAGCTTGTGAGAAAGGTTTTCAAGAGTTGAAAGATAAGCTTACCTCCGTTCCGGCGTTGACCTTACTGGAGGGCAATGAAGGATATGTAGTGTAATGTGATGCTTCCCGAGTGGGCTTGGGATGTGTCCTCATGAAACATGGCAAGGTGATTGCTTATGCTTCTAGGTAACTCAAAATTCATGAGAAGAATTATCCAACTCATTATCTTGAGTTAGTTGCCATAGTTTTTATTTTGAAAATATGGAGGCATTATTTGTATGGTGTGCATGTTGATGTGTTTAATGACCATAAAAGTCTAAAGTATGTGTTTACACAAAAGGATTTGAACCTCCGATAGAGAAGATGGTTAGAATTTTTAAAGGATTATGACATGAGTGTTCATTACCACCCTTGCAAGGACAATGTGGTTGCGGATGCTTTGAGTCGTATGACTGTGGGTCATGTGTCTCATGTGGAGGAAGAGAAGAAAGAACTTGTGAAAGATGTTCATAACTTGGTTCGCTTAGGTGTACGGTTAGAAGATTCTCCAAATGGTGGTTTCATGGTCCATCATAGTTAAGACTCATCATTATTGGTGGAGGTGAAATCTAAGCAACACCTTGATCCTCTATTGATGGAGTTGAAGGAATCGGTAATTGGTAAGCTTAATGAGTCATTTTCCCAAGGGGGGGATGGTGTTCTTACATACCAAGGGAGATTATGTGTACCAGATGTTGAGGATTTGAGAAGTCAAATTCTAGAAGAAACCCATGGTTCTCGCTATTCTATACATCCGGGTGCCACCAAGATGTATCATGATCTTAGTTAAATCTATTGGTGGGAGGGTTTAAAAAGGGACATAGCAGAGTTTGTTTCTATACGTAAAAAGTGCCAACAAGTTAAAGTTGAGTATCTCAAACCGAGTGGTTTAACCCAAATCATGGATGTTTACATGGAAGTGGGAAGCCATCAATATGGATTTTTTTTTGGGTTGCCTCCAACCCGAAGGCAAAATGATTGTATATGGGTTATTGTGGATAGGTTGACTAAATCTGCCCATATTATTCCTGTTAATTCTACTTACACGGATGAAAATTATGCAAGGATCTACATTAATGATATTGTTAGTCTTCATGGGTTTTCTTTGTCCATCATTTCGGTTAGAGGTGCCCAATTCACTTCTCATTTTTGGAAGGCTTTTCAAAAGGGTTTCGGTACTCACGTGAAACTTAGTACCGCTTTTTATCCTTAGACAAATGGTCAAGCGGAACGTACCATTCAGACCCTTGAAGACATGTTAAGAGACTGTGTCATTGATTTCAAGGGAAGTTGGGATGATTACTTACCTTTGATCCAGTTCTCTTAGTACAATAGCTATCATTCGAGTATCTCCATGTCACCTTTTGAAGATCTTTATGGTAGAAGGTCTAGAACTTCGGTTGGATAGTTTCAGGTTGGTGAGTCCTCACTTCTTGGTCCAGAGATTATCTATGAAGTTATAGAGAAGGTTCGAATCATAAGAGAGATACTGAAGACAACCTATAGTCGGCTAAAGTCTTATGCCGACAATAGAAGATGAGATCTTGAGTTTGAAATAGGTGATCATGTCTACTTGAAGATTTCACCTTTGAAATGGGTGATGAGATTCGGTAGGAAGGGGAAGTTAAGTCCCCGGTATGTTGGTCCTTATGAGGTTTTACAACGAATTGGAAAGGTTGCCTATGAGTTGAAACTACCTAGTGAACTAGCTTCAGTTCATCCGGTGTTCCATGTTTCTATGCTCAAGAAATGCGTAGGTGACCCGGTGTCTATTCTACCAATTGAAGGTTTAGGGTTTGATGAGAATCTCTCCTATGAAGAGGTTACGATTGAGATTCTATATCGCCAAGTCAAGAAGTTGAGAAGCAAGGAGGTTGCCTTTGTAAAAATTCTATGGAGGAACCATCTTTTTGACGGTGCAACATGTGAGGCTGAAGCCGACATGAAGTCCCGCTACCCTCATATTTTTAATCCTTAAGGTTAGACATTCCTCTTAGTAAAGTAATTAATGAATAATCATGAAATTAACTAATTTTCTAAATAGATGCATGTTTGGTAAAAGTTGTACCAACTAGAGTCTTAAGAAAATGCCTTCATACACTATTCTTGCACTTAGGTGAAATATGTATGCATGTGCCTTCTTTACATTTTGCTGTTTTTGTTGTTGTCTTGAGAAGAATTATAGCATGATAAATCTTTAATGCATTTTGAAATTATGATAAAGTTTAGAAGGTAATTCCTCACTATGTGTTATGAATATAGAAGCTCTTATATATTTGTGCATCATGAATTGAGTACTATGTGTAATGTTATGGTATGTGTTGTAAGGAGTTGTGATATACTCATACGAGCTGTGAATCATTATTATTTTATGTTGATGATTGGTTGGGCTGCTAGTATTGAGTCTATTCCTTACCTTCCAAAAGATTTTAGTGTCATTCGGGGACGAATGTTCCTAAGGGGGGATAATGTACCACTCCGGAAATGTCACGACTTAGACTAGAGCCTAATCTATTAAATTATATTTAAAATAATTTTTCCAGACCTATATTAATGTATTAAACACATGTATAATTTTTCAAAAGCTTCATATACTAGGGTTTTTACTCTACAAAACGGATTTTCTTCCTAACCCTAGATTTATGATTTTCAATGAAAAGTAAGTATTTTCTATGCTCCATTCCACACGGATTGATGAATATGTGATTAGAAATGTTTGAATATTTGTGTGATGCATGTTCTTATATAATTGATGGTTTCGAATGGGTTGTTTCTACTACTAGATGACATGTAAACGTAGAGATGGTAACTAAGACAACAATGAACAATTAATGACCCTTTCCCTTATCCTACATTATGCATTGATCTTGTATATGATTTGAAGAGTTGTTATTGATTATGATATTGAGTATGTCACAATGTTATGGTTATGAATGTTGTAAGTTTAATGTAAGCTCTTGAATAAGGTTCTTGGAAGCAAGAGGTAAGTCTTCTAAAGTTGATATTACTTTACTCTGTTTATGTTAGCCTATAAATCATCATGCTATGTTATGAACGTATGAATTATGTTTCTATATGCATATGTTGGGCTATGAACATGTTACTTGTGAGATCATGATAAGAACACGATAAATGCAAGTTACGATATTCTCTTGTATGCTTTACACAAGATGACTATGTTATGTTAATCTCACATACGATCGGTTGCGATGAAAGCAAATTCTCATCTAATCCTAAAGAGTTCATGATCATGTCTATACAAGGAGTTAATCTCCTATGAACTATGATAATTTTATGATAAAATACAACTTAAAAGTTATTCAAGAATGGGACTTAAGCTAAGCACCGATGAACTAGATATGAGGGGTGTCCCTTCCCTAGTTTGAAGATAGGTTCACAATGACTCTTATGATATTGGGCCTGCCATGTAATATGGATCTATGGGTCTCTAATACATATCCTAGTTGTTGAACTATGTATCCACCATAGGATACTAGCTAGTGGATCCACCTAGAAAGGTATGTCGTGTTTGGTTCAACTTTGGCCGGTAGACCACCTTCTTTTGGTGTGGTGTTTTAGGACACCGGATTCCATGTTTATCTCACGTGGTCTATGTCGGTTAAGGCGAATTTTCCCTCATGTAAAATGAAAGACGAGTAAATGGACGTTGACTAGGGTGACTTGAAGAGTCTACTTAGTATGGGTAGGGGTATGGGACTCTACCTAGACATTGCACAAGTTGACTCTAAGGGAAGTCCTAAAAGATTGTTCTTATGTAATATGACAACATGAAAGATATATGTATATGATGCATGATCTTACTCTTATATGATGTTAGTTATTATGATGAACATGTTATTGGTTTATATTGCTATATGAAGTGATGACTACTTATGTTACAAGTTATATGAAGCAAAGCTTTACTTATGGTCTCCTATCTTATCCACTTGGTTGTGTGGGGTTATGGGGCTTCACATGACCACTGCACTTGTGAGTTGGGGATGAGATCATTGGTAAGTGTTTTGTATGTTATGATTCGATGATCTTTTTTAATATGAAATGTCAACATGACTCTATGATAATATGTCTTTACTTATTATCATGCTTTATGTTGATGGAATCCTTAACTAGTATATGTCCTGCATTGAAGACATTCACATGACTTAGCACGTTTTCTAAAGATATGATAAATGATCCGTTTTCATGCATGTACTTAAGTGTTATGTGCATATACCAATACTTAGTACATGTGACGTACTAACCCCGTTACTTTATATTACTACTACTGTAGGTTCTGGCCATTGAAGTTTAAGGAGGTCAATTTGAAGAATCTTTGAACTCTTTCTCAAATTCTTCGTAGGTCCTCTTTTTCGGGATGCTATCATTCATATTCCAGCTTATGAAGACTTTAGTAGAATATTAGGAATATCCTATTTCCATTATGTTTCTTTTGATTCTTTTTATTAAAGACTATATGGCATATTGACTATATATTGGCTAAGTCCAGATTTGCACTTTTTGGATAGTTTTAAATATGTGAGACAGAATTTTAGAATATCGTCTTTATGAATGTTAAATATGAAGTCAAAGTATACTTCAAGTAGAATATAAATGTTTTAATTTTCTGCGATTTTTACTGATCATATGTTATGACGAATGCGAAAGGCTTGTATGAGTCCTCTGAGAGGACGACGATGCTGGTCTCATCTGGGGTATGCTCTCCGGGTGTGACATACCTTCCCATGTTGCATCAGGAAACAACCTTAACCTACTCAAGAAGCTTCATATACACTACAAAACACTTGGTACCCTCCGGTAATTTCAACAACGGACCGGAGGTAAGCCTATATTTCAACTCTTGGAAGTTTCTTTCACAATCCTCCAACCACTCAAATTTCACCTTCTTTTGAGTCAATGTTGTCGAAGAAGATGCAATAGATGCAAACCCATTGACAAACCTTCTATAGTACCTAGCTAGACCTAATAAAATTCTTAAATCGGTTCCAGCCAAAGGTCGAGGTCAGTTCTTAACCGCTTTTGTCTTTCTCGGATCGACCTCTACACCCTCACAAGAGATGATATGACTGTGAAACGCAACCGATCTAAACCAAAATTCACACTTGTTATATTTAGCAAAGAGGTTGTGTTCCTTAAGGACTTGCAATACCACCCTCAAATGGACCATATGGTCATCTTCATTCTTTGAATATACCAAGATGTCATCAATAAAGTCAATCACAAAGGAATCCAAGTAACTTCGAGACACCCTATTCATTAGGTCCATAAGAGCCACAGGGGCATTTGTCAACCCAAATGACATGACTAGGAACTCATAGTGACCATACTTAGTTCGGAAAGCCATTTTGGGAATATCTTCACCTCTCACCCTAAGTTGGTGATATTCCGACTTCAAATCTATTTTTTAAAAGTAGCTTGCCCTTTGGAGTTGATAAAATAAGTCATTGATCCTAGGGAAAGGATACTTTTTCTCTATGGTGACCTTATTGAGTTGATGGTAATCAATGCACATCCTAAGGGACCCGTACTTCTTTTTTACAAATGACACCGGAGAACCCCATGGAGAAATATTAGGTCGAATGAAGCCTTTATCTAGTAATCTTAGACTTGAGCCTTCAAATATTTCAATTTGTCCAGAGCCATCCGATAAGGAGGAATTTAAATGGTTTTGTGTCCTGTAATAAGACAATGCCAAAATCGATTTGCCGTTCCGGAGGAATTTCAGGCAAGTCATTCGGAAAGTCCTTCACAACGGGGACAAAATCTAGAAGAGGATTTTAGGAGTCTAGATCATTTACCCTAACAATATGGTATAAACACCCTTTGTAGATAATTTTACAAGCTTTTAAATAAGAAATGATACGACCCCTAGAAATTGAGTTTTGCCCCCCTCCATTCTATGACAGGTTCGTTAAGAAAGTTGAACTTAACCACCCTTGTTCTACAATCTTTGGAAGAAAAACAAGAATGCAACCAATTTGTTCCCAAGATGATATCAAAATCAGCCATATCAACTTCTACCAAGTCTACATAAGTAACTCTAATGGGAAACCTTATAGGACAACTCCTATAGACTCTGTTAGCAATAATCGAGTCACCCAATGGGGTAGACACTATAAAAGGTTCATTTATGATATCGAGCAATATATCAAACATTCTGGCCACCAAAGGAGTAACAAATGAAAAGGTAGAACCGGTATCAAGTAAAGCATAAACATTGATAGAGAAGACTTGTAACATACCGGTCACCACATCAGGAGAACTCTCTTGTTAAACCATAGAACGGAGAGCACAAAAGCGATTATTCCTTGGAACATCGGAAATATGACCACTTGCTTGATCTTGAGCACTCCCTTTCTCTTGACCCCTTACATTTGGACAACCCCTAACCTTGTGGCCACTGTTGCCACAACCAAAACAATTACCCGTTCCAACTAAGCATTTACCTACATGTTTCCTACCACACTTGTTACAAGTAGGTTTTTCACTTGGTGAGATTCCACTGATTCCCTTTTGGGACTTAGGGTTAGACACCCTATCATCACGAGTCTTGGGAAACTTAGAAGGAACTTGAGTGGAGAACCTCTTCTTAAATCTACGCTTGTCTTGGATATCAAACCTACCCTTGGAAGAACCACCTTCATAAGACTTGACCCTCTTAGCATACTTAACCATCCTCTTTATCCTAGTCTCTTCCACTTGTTGATCATGCACCATCAAACATGAAATATCCATGTTCTCATGGAGCATCACAGAATTACACTCTTCAACTAAATCATCAAACTCTCCCATAAAAAAGTGACCCATCTCATCCCGTGGGTTAGACACCAAGGAAAGGGCATACTTAGAAAATTTAGTGAACTTCAAAGAGTAGTCTATCACACTCATATCTCCTTGACGAAGGTTGATGAATTCGTCAAATTTAGCCTCCCTCATCTCCCATGGGAAGAACCTATCAACAAAATCCCTCTTAAAGATCTCCCAAGTCACAGAAACACCTCTCAAAGGCCTATTATCTCTCCATTGGGTATACCATGTTTGAGCCACATCCGTGAGTTGATAAGCTGCTAGCTTGGCCTTCTCAATTGAAGTCAACCCCATATCAAATAAGATCTTGTAGATGTCATTAAGAAAGTCTTGGAGGTCTTCATCCACCTTTGACCCAAAGAACATTTGAGGATTCATCCTAGTGATTTCCCTCAAGCGAGAAGCCATGGTACTAGTATTTTGTTGAACATAGGGTCCAAATATCCGGTTTGCTTGAGCCGTCATGGCTTGAGCTTCAGTACGACAGCTTGGGCGTGAGTAGTCATAACTTGAACCAATGTCAGAAAATCCAACTTTATCTCTCCATCCGTCATAAGTTGAGGAATGAAAGGATCTTGGTCACCTTGTGGAGCTTGATTGTCTTGCGGAGGAGCGTTGTTGTCTTGGAGAAGGGCTCCCCGCATTAGCAATCTTTTCTTCAACCCTTCTTGCGGCTGCCCTTCTAGTAGTCATCGCCTATTACCACAATAAAAAGGTTAGAAGAAAAGGAAACATAGAGTTATCACTCTTGAAGCACGATTTCATGATTACCAAAAAGGTGAGAATTCCTAAGCATTACATAGCCTTGTGTTCATAAGTGTGGAACACTTCATACCCATGAACAAGACTCTACATAAATGTGGTTTTGGTGAGACATCAATCCAAAGATTACTTCAACCGTATTCTCTGATACCCATTTTGTCACGACTGAGGAGAACCCGTAGAAGTAACCGGCGTCGTCATCCTCCAAGAGGACATAGACTAGCCCTTATCATTCGTCATTACATGTCATAGGTAAAAAATGTGGAAAATTTAAAAATTTTACAAAATGAAGGGTACTTAGAATTCTCAAACATCATATAGGAAGTTTACACAGACTCCTCATTTAATGAAGCTTACATAGGCTTCTCAATTAATCAACATAACTAATACGTTAGAATTTAGTCTAATAATATAGTCTCACATTAAACCATCTAAACGAAGTAGAACATTTGGGAATTTCCCTTATACAAATTCATATATGCTACATAGGGCTTATAACCAATATCTTCCACAATAGGAACGAAATGAATGTCTTTAGACAATACAAATTATATTAAAGTAGAATACGTGGCACCATTCTCGAACTGGAGGACCTACCAAAACATAGGATAAATTCCTAGTCTTCTTGAAAGCGATATTAATACCTGAACGGCCCGAACCTACATTGTTTGTGTCACAACCAAAATCTAGACCCCAGATGAAACTGGCGTAGTTAACCTCTTAGAGGTCGCAGACAAGCCTCTTCTTAGCTTTCATCACTATCATACAATTAAATTTGAGGAAAATTTAAAACTTTTATTGAAGTATACATAGACTTCATATAACTGCATAGAGTGATATACTAAGAGGTCAACACAAAGCAACCATCTATCAATAGATTAAACAATCGAAATGATGAATCATAATTATAATAATAGTTTGCCAAATCTGCCTTATTACAAGCGCTTGAAAATATGTTTGAAATGAAATGCTAGGGACAACATGCAATAGCTATGTCTAATGTACTAAGCTAGAATAATAAATGTAGCATCCTCGAACTCAAGAGGACCTACCAAAGTCTTTTGATCGCTAATCCAAACGCTTCATCAAATCTTCAATCTTCTCTAGAACCTGCACCTATAAAAATAGTAATAATATATGGGGTTAGTACGCACTTGTACTAAGTATGGGTCTATGCACATAAGCACATAAGGACTATGCATGATCAAGGAGAGCTCTTCCTAAAGCAACATGTCGTTTCTAGAAAGTTAAGTCACTTCACTTTCTTAATTTGTTAATCGTGAATTATGTTATGAATATGACATGTTCTCATGCATTTAAAGAACACAACTCATTTTCTATATGAACATATGACCTTGGAATCATGAACATAATTTCAGAACAACTTAAACAAAACATAATAAATTTGCTCCCTTAGGCCGAGAGCTCCTATTCCCAGCCTCAGTTTATTTTTCAGTCTTTTCTTCTTTCTGTTGTGTAGTTCAATGATCTCCTTTAATCCCATGTTTTACTTACAATTGCAATTAGTCATTGTAGTCCCATACCTACAATGAATCGAGTAAGTAATTAACAAGACTAAGAAAATGATTTGGCTACCTTACTAACAAGTTAGATATTTCATTCTTGTTAAATTGGGTATGAATGTATTTATAAGCTAATCTTTATTGGCTATGCCCATTATTTGTTTTTTTGCATAAAATGTAGATCTTTGGGGCATATATTCATACTCCAATATTGGCATAAACCATTAACTTGCTAAAACTTCATTCTTATCAGACATTGATGATTGATATTTTTAAGCTCTTGCTTACTTAGTTCACATTGAACTTACGTTTCTTCTTCTTTGATATGTTGTGAACTTTGAACATGGTACTTTCATTCTTTCTTACATTCTTAAAGAATCTTTAGCATTACTGATATAGATCATACGAGCTAACATGAAATCGAGTGTCTTCCCCACAGCGAAAAGAGGTCGTTCACCGGTTAGAGTGAATCCAAGTCTATGTCTTCCCCACACCGAAAAGAGGTGGTTCACCAGCTAAAGTGAAACCAAAGTCAGTGTCTTCCCCACACCGAAAAGAGGTGGTTCATGGCTAAAGTGAACCGAATACTTTCTTGAGCTTTAACCGACATAGATCATGTGATCTAAACATGAAATCCAGTGTCTTCCCCATACTGAAAAGAGGTGGAATCACCGGCCAAAGTGAAACCGAATACTACCTAGCATTCTTAGGTGGATTTCTCCACTAGCTAGTCCCTATGCTGGAAACATAGTTCAAAGACTAGGAGACTTCGAAGACCCTGGTCCACCTGGGTGGTGATCTCGTCTCATTAGGCTTACATGTGCAAGCACAAGCTCATTGCTAGTATCGATGCTTAGCTCAGATTTATTTTACTTTACTACTATTAGAGCTTACACAAACATTATGGAAGCTTGCTTCTAGTATGAGGTATACTTAGCTCAATGGATGACTGGTCCTCCTTTTTCTATACTTGATGAATATGAACTTAAATCCTTCATTATCATCATGGTGAGACTAAGAATTTTCTCACGGCTTCTAGCACCCTCTTATGTGAGTGTTTTTGACATAATCGTTTAAGTGCAAGTGAGGTCTATCTCACTTCCTTTAACACTCTATATTAGGTCAATTTCATAACTTAAGCTTTTTCGTTATTTCATTACTCACCTTATCTTGTTCAACGTTAATTGATAGTCTTGTTCAATTCTTTATGAAAGTTATAACGACTTATTCAATTCTATTACGTTCACAAGTTCGTGTGGATAGGGTATGTTTGGACTTGTCCCAATTATTGGCATACCCTATGTTATGAGTTCATTGAGTTAGGATTGGTATGACTTCACATACTTTGGAAATAATATTGATCGCCAACTTGTTGGCATAAATGAAATTATGATATTATCATTAGCCAATTCAATTACTTCATGAATACATTATAGTAATGTATCATGTTAAACAAGCCAACTTTTACCATTTGATTAGTCTATGAAACAATTCAATGAACAACATATAACAATTTCATCTTCTCAAACACAAGTAGGCATTACAATATTATTATCTAATGTAAATAACACCCTAATCATACGGATCTAACATATAGGTATCATTCGACATTATCAATCACATAAACCTACACATAATGATCAGTTAGCACCACATACCAACAAATGTTTGAGATCTACATTTATACAAACTACTAGAATCGGAAACAAGGAGAAGTAGAGAGATGAACATGCAATTCAGTGGGAACAACCCTAGTTTTCGATATTCTTGATTTCAAAGCATTTGAAAAGCCTCCTGGGGAAAGGAATCCAAGAGATAAAACCCATACCTTACTGTAGAATTGAATCTACGAAGATCAATTTGCACTTTGCATGAAAACCTTGAAGAATTGCTTGAAATCGCCTAGGGTTTTCTTATGTTTTCTCACTGATTTTTGTCGTAGCGTTTACTAATGAATAACGTGAGTCTAAGTCTTTAGGAACTGAATTTTAACTAATTCAACATAGAATAAATAACTTAATTAAATAATTCAATTAGTTAATTACCAAAATGCCCCTACTAAATTGACTAAAATTAGGAGAACACCTGACTTAACCGAAATCTGGAAATTTTTCTTAATGGTTTCGGTTTGGACAATTTAAATTAATTAAATTAGTTTCTAATTTAATTAATTAAGTTACCTAGGGCAATTATTAAAGTACCCATAAGTTGTTAGAACCATAACTTACCCTTTGGACCATCCTAGATTAGGTACTAGGATGTTTCTTAGTTAGTTACTCGGCTTAGTGTCACCCGGTTTGGTCTTCGGTTGTCGGGACAACTAATTAGTTATTTTTGGTTTGTCCTAGGTTATATAGCTAGTTAGTTCAGTTAGTTAGAGCCTAGGACCAATTTGGGAGCTTGGCCCCACGTGGCTTGACTCGGACGCGCGCCTGTCCCCAACCGCTCTAAGCGAATCGGTTAGCTTGGTCTCTTGGCCGGTTGCACATGTGCTTGCACATGTGTTGAAGTGAACTTTCCTAACTAACCATTCTGGAAGGTTCATTTGGAATGTTCATTTATTGTCCCAAGGATCCTCACTATGTCCTTGGGCACTACTTAATCTACATGATCATTTTAAGTGATCATGTGCTATTGTACTAGGCTTGACACTTGGATACCTAGTACCTAATGAGGGTGTGTGTGAAGAATAATTATATTAGCTTAGGGTCTTCATTGCAGGTACAATTCCTAAACAAGCTTGGATTGGAGTATATGACATCGACATGTATTTTAATTTACTTGTGTAGACATTGGCTAACACCCTTAATCCAAGATTCTCTAACATGCCCAATGTTACTCAATATTTGGAATTGGGATGCCTATGTACCCCAATACCTATTCTTAAAACCTAATAGGCTCTTTACTAGAAAAATACATTTTCTGGAAGGTTACATTATCCCCCTTTAGGAACATTCATCCCCGAATGATACTACACATCATTTTGAATCAAAGAGGGTATTTTCGAAAAATACATTAACATACTTGAAACTTTACTCTTTGTGAATATCTGATTCACAACTTACTCTGAATGATGCACACTACTCAAAGCTTATCTGAAACTTCATCTCTGAGACTAAGGAACTTCCTCCTCAATATTACTTTAACTCAATGCACATCACAACTCATGCAGGACAAAAATCATGTCTACGCTATACAAAAGCATGATTGCAAGCATGAACTCATATTAACTCATATAGTGCAAATATAAAACACACAGTCATTGATTTAAAACACCAAAACCGCCTAATGCACTAAAATTTAGAGTCTCATCAATAAAATTGGACTGAGGAAGAGTATATCTAACTTCAAGAACTGAACAAGTGAGGGTAATGGGATATCATACCAGCCTCGGCCTCCCATGTTGATCCCTCAACAAGGTGGTTCCTCCATAACACCTTTACGGTGTCAACCTCCTTGTTCCTCAGCCGCTTCACTTGGCGATCTAAAATTTCAACGGGAACCTCTTCATAAGAAAGGTTCTCATTGAATCCAGACCCCTCAACAGGTAGAATGGATGCTGGATCGACTACACACTTTTTAAGCATCAAAATGTGAAACACTGGATGAACAGAAGCAAAGTCATTCGGTAACTTCAGTTCATAGGAAACATTTCCTACTTGTTGAAATATCTCATAAGGACATATATACCTCGGACTCAACTTCCCTTTCTTACCAAACCTCATCACCCCTTTCATGGGTGATATCTTTAGGTATACTTGATCACCTACCTCGAATTCAAGAGCTCTCTTTCGGTTATCAGCATAGGATTTTTGACGTTTGTAAGCAATAGCCAATCTATCCCTGATCAGTCTCACCTTTTCCACAGCCTCATGTATGATCTCGGGGCCAAGGATGGCAAATTCTCCTACTTCAAACCACCCAACTGGGGACCTACATCTCATACCATAGAGTGCTTCAAAAGGTGCCATCCCAATACTGGAATGGTAGCTATTATTATAAGAGAACTCAATCATTGGAAATTGATCATCCCAACTCCCCTTGAAGTCAATAACACATGCTCTCAGCATGTCTTCAAGGGTCTTAATGGTACGTTATGCTTGCCCATCCGTCTGAGAGTGAAAATCAGTGTTGAGCTTTACTTGCGTACCCAAACTCTTTTGGAAAGATCTCAAAAAATGAGAAATGTATTGGGCTCCCCTATCCAAAATGATAGATAAAGGAATCCCATGCCACCTCACGATCTAATCAATATATAGTTTGTCATAATCTTCGGCTCTGTAAGTAGACTTCACAGGAATGAAGTGAGCAGACTTACTCATTGTGTCAACAATAACCCAAATAAAATCATGCAGTCTTCGGATTCTGGGATAACCAACCACAAAATCCATATTAATAGCCTCCCGCTTCCATGTTGGAATCTCAATCGATTGTGTAAGACATCCAAGCTTAAGGTGTTTGGCCTTAACCTATTGGCAATTGGGACACTATTCCACAAACTTAGAGATATCTCACTTCATACATTCCCACCAATAAATTTTCTTCAGATCATGATACATGTTGGTGTTATCTGGATGAATAGACTACCTAGATCCATGTGCCTCTGCGATAATATTAGGCCTCAAATCATCAATATTTGGTACGCACAATCTTTCGTGGTATCTAAGCACACCATCCCCCCTAGGGAGAATGATTCATTCATCTTATTCAACACTAAATCTTTAAACTCCGTGATTACTATGTTGAGATGCTGCTTAGCTTTAACATATACAACAAATGAGGATTCAGAACTAGAATGAACCGTAACAGACCCATTTGGTGCATTCACCAGCCATACACTTAACCTAGACAATCGGTGTACTCTTTAACCAACTCTTTCTTCTAATTATCGATATGAGAGAAACTAACCATGCTCAATCGGCTCAACGGATCGGCCACTACATTGGCCTTATGTGGGTGATAGTGGACACTCATGTCATAATCCTTTAGTAACTTTAGCCATCCTCTCTGATGAAGATTCAATTTTCTCTGTGTAAAGACATAATGAAGACTTTTATGGTCAGTAAATAAATCAACATGTACACCATATAAGTAATGCCTCCAAAGTTACAACGCGAATACCACAACAGCTAACTCGAGCTCATGCGTAGGGTAATTCTTCTCATGGATTTTCAACTGTCTTGATGCATATGCAATCACCTTGCCATCTTGCATAAGAACACACCCCAAACCCACTAGGGAAGCATCACAGTACACCGCGTACCCTTCACCACTCCTCGGCAATGTGAGAATTGGGGCTGAAGTGAGTCGGTCTTTGAGCTCTTGGAAGCTCTTTCCACAAGTTTCAGACCACTCAAACTTTGCCTTCTTCTTTGTTAAAGCGGTCAATGGAGCATCAATTACATAAAATCCCTCCACAAACCTGCAATAATAATTAGCCAAACACAAGAAACTTTGAATATCTGTAGGAATGAGGGGTCTCGGCCAATTCTTTACAGCCTCAATATTTTTCAGATCGACCTCTACACCCTAGTCAGTCACAACGTCACCAAGGAAGATCACTGATCTCTACCAAAAATCACATTTGCTAAATTTCGCATACAACTGATGTTCCCTGAGTACCTGCAATTTCATTCTCAAATGTTGTTCATGCTCTTCTCTGGTCTTAGAGTATATGAGGATGTCATCTATGAATACCATGACAAAAGAATCAAGATATTCACGGAAGACTCTATTTATAAGGTCCATAAACGCGGCTGGTGCATTAGTAAGACCGAATGACATGACAAGAAACTCGTAATGACCATACCTAGTACGGAAGGCAGTCTTAGGAACGTCCTCTTGTCTCACCCTAAGTTTGTAATAACCTGACCGAAGATCTATTTTATAAAAGAAACATGAACCTTGAAGTTGATCTAATAGATCATCAATTCTGGGAAGAGGGTACTTGTTCTTTATAGTGACTTTGTTAAGTTGCCGATAATCGATACATATTTTAAGAGTTCCATCCTTTTTCTTAACGAACAACACTGGAGCACCGCATGGGGATATGCTCGGCTGGATGAAGTCCTTATCAAGTAAATATTTTAACTGCAACTTCAACTCTTTGAGTTCCGCTGGAGCCATTTTATAGGGAGGAATGAAAATTGATTTGGTGTTGGGATCTAAGTCAACACCGAAATAAATTTAGCGTTCAGGAGGGATTCCTGGTAAATCCTCCGAAAAGACATCTTGAAACTCATTCACTATGGCCATAGAGTCTATGGAAGGAACTTCATGTTCTAAGTCATTGACTCTGACTAAGTGGCATAAATACCCCTTAGATAACATCTTATTGGCTTTAATATTGGAAACTATTTTGCCTGTTGATTTTGAACCACACCCATCCCATTTCAACTCTAACTCATTTGGAAACTGAAACCTTACTACCCTGTTTCGACAGTCTATGGTAGCATAACATTCATGTAGTGAATCCATACCCAAAATTATATCAAAATCAAGGATGGTTAATTCTATTAGGTCCGCATAAGTAACTCTTATCAAGAACAATTATTTGGCAATCTCTATATACCCTTTCGGACCTAATGTTGTCTCCTATAGGAGTACTAACTAGAAATGGCTCATGCAAGATATCAAGAAGCAAGTCAAATTTACTAGATACTAAAGGAGTAATAAAAGACAAGGTAGATCCTGGATCTAATAATGCATAAACAGTAAAAGAAAAGATAAGCAAGTTACTAGTAACCACATCAGCCGACTTCTCTTGCTCTTTTCTTACTTTCAACGCATAGAACCGGTTTCTCTTGGGAGGTTTGGCTGCAACAGTAGTATTAGGCCGAGGCTGAGTATCTGCCTTTGCCTGATTCTTTGCATGTGGTCAGTCTCTGATCACGTGCCCACTCTTACCGTACACATAGTATCCATTAAAACCTACATGCACTCACCTCCATGCGAACGTCCACACTTACCACACATCTTTCGGTCACGCTGGGCATTTCTATCATTGCCCTTCTTGGCATTAGTGTTCTTAGAAGGAGTAGGATTACTTGAGTGTTTGTTCCCCTTCTTGAACTTGGGCTTGTCACGGACTCCAAACGAATTCTTACCATTTTTCGAACCAGACTGATCTGAGGGCCTAGATTTCTTGCTCTCACGGCCTCTCTTTCTCCGACGACTTTCCTCAACCTGTTGTGCATATACCATCAACCTACCAAGCTCCATGTTATCATGCAACATGGCTGCCTGACATTCCTCCTCCAAATCCTCTGATACACCAGCCACAAACCTTCTCATTTAATCCCTGCTATTGGACACCAGAGAAGAAGCAAATTTGGAAAGCTTAACAAACTTCAAGGAGTATTGCTTGACTGACATACCTCCCTGACATAAGTGAATGAACTCCTCAACCTTAGCCTCTCTCTGCTCTCTTGGAAGGAACCTCTCCACGAATGCAGTCTTGAGAACGTCTCAAGTGATGGGGACTTCCCCTGGTGCTCGGCCATCTCCCCACATCCTGTGCCACACCTGAGTCACATCTTTGAGTTCATAAGTAGCCAACTCAGCCTTTTCCTCTTTACTAACACCCATAGCAAAGAGAATCTTGTGAACCTCATCCACAAACTCTTGGGGATCCTCATTTGTCTTGGACCCGTAGTAGACTGGCGATTCATTCTACTAAAATCTCTTAGTCTACTAGCCATGGTGCTAGCATGCAGGTTCTCCCTGGGAGCACCCTCTCTAGTGGCTTGGGTCGTGATAGCCTGTGCCTGCACAGTGATGGCTTGGGCAATATGATACAGTGCCGACCTCACTTCTCCATCCGTCAACACAGCTGGGTTGATGGGCACTTGTTCTTCAGCAGCTGGCGCTTGAGGAGGAGCTTGGTTGCCTCCAACAGCTGCTTCTTCAACTCTTCTGCCTGGGTTTCTTCTTGTGTTCATTTTCTACACGTACACACAAGAAGGAAGTTAGATACTAGAATGACACAAAATGTCAAATCTCTAGACAGCACGATAAAGAGTAGAAGAAGGGAAATTCCTAACATCACAAAGTCTCTAAGTCATGATTGTGGTGCACTTCACAACCATAAGTTAAAAACCATGCAACGTGGTTGTTTTGAGCCTTAGTTCCTAGGTAATTTAACCTCATGATCTGATACCAAGTTTGTCATACCCGGAATCTAGACCCCAGATGAGACCGGCATCGTTAACCTCTCAGAGGTCATAGACAAGCCTCTTCTTAGCTTTCCTCACAATCATATAGTTAAATTTGCAGAAAATATAAAGCTTTTATTGAAGTATACATAGACTTCATATAACTGCATATAGTGATATACTAATAGCTCAACATAAAGCAACCATCTATAAATAGATTAAACAATCGAAATGATGAATCATAATAATTATAATAGTTTGCCAAATCAGCCTTATTACTAGCGCTTGAACAAACGTTTGAAATGAAACGCTAGGGACAACATCCACTATCTATGTCTAATGTACTAAGCTAGAATAGTAAATGTAGCATCCTCGAACTCAAGAAGACCTACCAAAGTCTGGAGATTGCTAATCCAAACCACTTTGTTAAATCTTCAATCTTCTCTAGAACCTGCACCTATAAAAGTAGTAATAATATATGGGGTTAGTACACACTTGTACTAAGTATGGGTGTATGCACATAAACACATAAGGACTATGCATGATCAAGGAAAAGTCTTCCTAAATCAACATGCCGTTTCTGGAAAGTTAAGTCACTTCACTTTCTTAATTCGTTAATCGTGAATTATGTTATGAATATGACATGTTCTCATGAATTTAAAGCATACAACTCATTTTCTATATGAACATATGGCCTTGGAATCATGAACATAATTTTAGAACAACTTAAACAAAACTTATAAATTTGGTCCCTTAGGCAGAGAGCTCCTATTCCCAGCCTTAGTTTATTTTTCAGTCTTTTCTTCTTTATGTTGTGTAGTTCAATGATATCCTTTGATACTATGTTTTACTTACAGGTGCAATATTCATTGTAGTCTCATACCTACAATGAATCGAGTAAGTAATTCACAAGACTAAGGAAATGATTTGGCTACCCTACTTACAAGTTAGATATTTCATTCTTGTTAAATTGGGTATGAATGTATTTATAAGCCAATCTTCATTGGCTATGCACATTATTTGATTGTTTGCATAAAATGTAGATCTTTGGGGCATATATACATACTCCAATATTGACATAAACCACTAACTTGCTAAACCTTCATTCTTATCAAACATTGATGATTCTCATTCTTAAGCTCATGCTTACTTAGTTCACTTTGAACACACGTTTCTTCTTATTTGATTTGTTGTTCACTTTGAACATGCTACTTTCATTCTTTCTTACGTTCTTAAAGAATCTTTATCATTACTGATATAGATCAAGCGAGCAAACATGAAATCCATTGTCATCCCCACACCAAAAAGAGGTGATTCACCGTTTATAGTGAAGCCAAGTCCAGTGTTTTCTCCACACCGGAAAGAGGTGGTTCGCCGGCTAAAGTGAAACCAGAGTCAGTGTCTTCCCCACACCGAAAAGAGGTGGTTCACGGCTAAAGTGAACCGAATACTTTCTTGAGCTTTAACCGACATATATCATGTGATATAAACATAAAATCCAGTGTCTTCCCCACACCGAAAAGAGGTGGAATCACCGACCAATGTAAAACTGAATACTTCTAGCATTCTTAAGTGGCTTTATCCACTAGCTAGTCCCTATGCTGGAAACATTGTTCAAAGACTAGGAGACTTCGGAGACCCTGGTCAACCTGGGTAGTGATCTCGTCTCATGAGGCTTACATGTGCAGGCACAAGCTCATTGCTAGTGTATCGATACTTAGCTCTGATTTATTTTACTTTACAACTTTTAGAGTTTACTCAAACGTTATGGAAGCTTGCTTCTGGTATGAGGTATACTTTGCTCAATGGATGATTGGTCATCTCTTTTCTATACTTGATGAATATGAACTTAAATCTTACATTATCATCATAGTGTGAGTGAGACTTGTCTCATGGCTTCTAGAACCCTCTTATGTTAGTATTTTTGACATAATCGTTTAAGTCCAAGTGAGGTATGTCTCCCTTCTTTTAACACTCTATATTAGGTCAAGTTCATCACTTAAGCTTTTAAGTTATTCCATTACTCACATTATCTTGTTCAACATTAATTGATAGTCTTGTACAATTCTTTATGAAAGTTATAACGACTTATTCAATGCTATTACGTTCACAAGTTCGTGTGGATAGGGTATGTTGGGACTTGTCCCAATTATTGGCATACCCTATGTTATGAGTTCATTGAATTAAGATTCGTATGACTTCACATATTTTGAAAATAATATTGATAGCCAATTTGTTGGCATAAATCAAACTATGATATTATCACTAGCCAATTCAATTACTTCATGAATACATTATAGTAATCTATCATGTTAAACAAGCCAACTTTTAACCTTTGACTAGTCTATGAAACAATTCAATGAACAACTCATAACAATTTCATCTTCTCGAACACAAGTAGGTATTCAACATTATTATCTCATGTAAATAACACCCTAATCATACGGATCTTACATATAGGTATCATTTGACATTATCAATCACATAAAGCTACACATAATGATAAGTTAGCACCACATACCAACAACATGCTCGAGATTTACATTAAAACAGACTACTTGAATCGGAAACAAGGAGAACTAGGGAGATGAACATGCGATGCATTGGGAACAACCCTAGTTTTCGATATTCTTGATTTCAAAACGTTTGAAAAGCCTCTTGGGGAAATGATTCAAACATATAAAATCCATACCTTACTGTAGAATTGAATCTACGAAGATCAATTTGCCATTTGCACGAAAAACCTTGAAGAATTGCTTGAAATCAACTAGGGTTTTCTCACTGATTTTAGTCGTAGCGTTTACTAATGAATAACGTGAGTCTAACTCTTTAGAAATTGAATATTAACTAATTCAACTTAGACTAAATAACTTAATTAAATAAATCAATTAGTCAATTACCAAAACGCTCCTCCTAAATTGACTAAAAATAGGAGAACACTTGACTTAACCGAAATCTGGAAATTTTCTTAATGGTTTCAGTTTGGACCATTTAAATTAATAGATTAAGTTACTAATTTAATTAATTAAGTAACCTAGGGTAATTAATAACGTACGCATAAGTTGCTATGACCATAACTAACCCTTTGTACCATCCTAGGTTAGGTACTAGGATGTTTATTAGTTAGTTACTCGACTTAGTGTCACCTGGTTTGTTCTTAGGTTGTCGGGACCAATAGTTATATATTTTTAGTTTGTACTAGGTTAGTTAGCTAGTTAGGTCAGTTATATAGAGCCTAGGACCAGTTAGGGAGCTTGGACCCACGTGGCTTGACCCGAACGCGCACCTATCCCGAACACCTCTAACCAAATCGGTTAGCTTGGTCTCTTTGCTGGTTGCACATGTGCTTACACATGTGCTTGCACATGTGTTGCCGTGCACTTTCCTAACTAACCATTATGGAAGGTTTATTTGGAATTTTCACTTATTGTCCCAAGGATCCTCACTATGTCCTTGGGCATTGCTTATTCTACATGATCATTTTAAGTGATCATGTGCTATGGTACTAGGCTTGTCACTTGGATGCCTAGTACCTAATGAGGGTCTGTGTGAAGAATAATTATATTAGCCTAGGGTATTCATTGCAGGTACAATTCCTAAGCAAGCTTGGATTAGAGTATTTGACGTCGACGTGTATTTTAATTTACTTGTGTAGACATTGGCTAACAGCCTTAAGCCAATATTCTCTAATATGTCCAATATTACTCAATATTTGGCATTGGGATGCCTATGTACCCCAATACCTATTCTTAAAACCTAATAGGCTCTTTACTAGACAAGTACATTTTCTGGAATGTTATAGTTTTGGAAAACGGAAAGAATATGGGTTAGTACAACCACTTGTACTGTCACGACCTACAAGTACACCCTAGTAGGTAGGGAATCCTTTGAATCGTGGAATGGCGTACTTGACCTCTCGGAGGTCTTGTACAAGCCCTTTTACATCATTCATGCATAACATGTATGAAAAGTAGTTCGAAATTAAAACCTTTCACACAAAATAGTACTTCAAAATACATTTCATAGAAAACATAAGGAATAAGGCTAAGTCTCAAAGTCACCATCTTTAGGCACACAAATATCTTGGGATACGGCCCATACATCTAAATATAGAAATAACTAAGTCTATTACAATGATTTTAATCAAAGAAACTAAAGATAGTGATGTCCTCGGATCTAGTGAGGACATACAAACACTTGCTTGAATGAAATGCTAGTATCCAAGATTCACTTCATGTAATCCTCTCAAGTGTCACCTACACCTTTAGAGATAGACAAAATATATTGAATTAGTACATAAGAATGTACTGAGTATAACATAATGCATAAAATCATTATAAAAGGACATTTATATGATACACGCTATTTTTGAATAAAACTTCATAACATAAATATAAGAACCACATATAACACAAACTTCACATATAAGTCACATTCCACAACAAAAAATCAACAACATTTCAAAAACACATAAAAATGAGACTCTCCTACCAAAGGTGATTCTAAGGCACACTTGAGTGAGTTATGAAGCAAACACCCATACAACCCCTCCACACTCACCAAAGAGATCCTTTAGACTACCAAACAAAATATTATTCCCATTTCTTTAGTTAAGATCCCTACCTAGAATTACTCTAAGACTCACATTACTAAGAAATGAAGTGACCACCCATACACCCTCTCCAAGACTACCTAAGCAATCCTCAAAGTTACTCTAGATAGATAAAGTTTTCATTAACATACCTTAATTTAAGTCATTATGTTCATTAGACCATTTAAGAGACATTCAAGAAGTATGAACATTCACATAATGGTCTTGGAGAACACTAAGGGAACTCACATACTAACATCTGCAAAGCCTAGTCGTACAATGTATAGATAACGTCCCATTACACTACCTAATCTTCAGAGTACTTATCCAACACTAGCATGTATCCAACATGATGAGAATGGGAAATAACCAACATAGACCATACTAGATAGGCATGGAATTCAGAGTCAACCCTACTCCGATGGAGGGTGTTCTACTTGCCAATGGTAGAACTAGGACACATCCCATGTAGGCATATTGTTAAGGAATATCAAGGTTTTCTTTGTACTCTAGCCTTATCTCAACTAGATCCACTCCCCAAGAATACTCACTCGGTTCTAGCCTTTGTTCTCATAGAATAATTCAATAAAGGAGCATATGAAGAGGTATCATATCATGTTCATATCCAAATCATAATACACCTTACAAAAGAGGGTCCCCTAGGTGTGCCTACAATGGCTAAGACGATAGCTTAATGACTTTCCAAAGGATGATTTCAGGCTGTTTCAGCCAACAAATACTAAGTCAACTATTCAGACAAGAAGGATAACATCTCGGCTTTCAACTTCAAGGATATCATAACCTCGAAACAAGGTTGAAGGTTCCACATAAATGACTCACTTCTCTATGTTCAAGGTCACATTCAATTACACATATACATTTATGACAAAGGTGCTTTAGCCTACTAAGTCAAGAGTAATATCCATGTTCTTCAGGTATAAAGTAAGGAATATAGGTCTACCAAAGAAAGACACACATAATCTCATTATAACATATTGCATAATACTCAAGAAGTATATAGGGATAACTAAGTATACTTGCAAGTCATCCTACACACTTTTATAAAATCTTCAACATAACTCATCATACTGTTTATAAAGTCAACTAGAAAGATTCACACTCCAACATCAAGTATACACATACAAGGCATCACTATATCCTATCATAATCACATGTATTCAATTCGAAGAACACATACATGACTTCATAGATACACATCACTCATATAAACCTGCATAATGATCACATATAAAAGATATAACATGACAATATCATAATTCATGAAGTAATGTTGCTGAGGCCATATCATTCACAAGTATAGCACATAAGCACCGCAAGCAAAGTGGACCATACCAAACATCACAATTGACACACCTAGACTACACAATATAGAGAAGGTTAGATCAACATACCACCATTCCAAACTCAATATCTCCATATACCAAGGCTCTTACCAATTGCCATAGTCTACATTTCAATCCAATAACCACAATTTACAATGATCCAAGATAATACAATATGAAATTCATTAATTTAAGACAACCTACATATAATTCAAGCATGCTTATTCCATAATACAATAGCCCATAGTAAACTACACAAGAATTCAATACAATAGAGACATAATCAAAACACCCATAAAATAGTTAAAATAAGGATTTCATGCCATCATAAATCATTCATGCAAATCGTTTTATGCAATAACTCATGGCTAGAAATCAATTTAGAAGATTTCATGTTTTGAAAGTCGTGAAAAACCATTTTTGATGTTTGGATCCTTGAAGAAAGAGAGTTTAAGGATGAAGCGCCTTACCTTGATTACAATTTACCCACGAAATTTGGTTGAAAACCTTGAGAAATTGGTCCTCTTCCTTGAGCTTGAGGTTTCAAAAATGGACAAATTGACAAGAGAGAACTTTGGGATTTTGAAATAATGAGTTAAAAGAAGGTTTTAAGACTTGAACTATTTATATTAATGATAGAAACCTTTTAAAATCAACCATAAATAACACATTAAAATAGGAATTATTATAATTACCAAAATTTGGGCAGCCCGCCCAGGGACCACGCCCACCATCACTGTCCGGGTAGGTGGTTCACGACCCCTTTGACGGTCCATGGTCCTTGGCGCAGTAGCTCCCTTGCCTTGAAAATCCTCCAAGAGTCTAAGTAATGTCAACGACCTCCATTATTGAACGTGGTCAACTCTACTAACCGTGAACTGGTCCGTGAACTTTGAGGCAGTGAGCTGCCAACTTGGGACAACCCTGGACATGTTGGGTCCTCCTCAAGGACCCTTCGGTTGTTCCTTGGGGAGTTTTGCCCAGAAGTTTCCAACCCAAATAGACTCATATACATGTTAGGAACCTCTCAAATAAATTTCAACCAAAACAAACACGTAACACCTGCCAAAACACACTAAGACACACAAGCACATTTCAAGGCAAAACATTCGAAGTCATGGACGTTCTTGGACGTTTGACCTTCAAACATCACCAAACTTGAGACACTGCCTCATAACACCAGTATAAAAAAATTAGAAATTTAAACCTCATGTCATTCGTGTTAGGATCTAGCTTAACCTAAGTCATTTTAGAGGTGTTACATTCTTCCCACTTGGATAACATTTGTCCTCAAATGACATTTTCTACACTTTTGGCACTATCAAGAGATAAGAAACTCAAGAATCTCAGCACGTAACCATACCACACAATACACAATACACATATAGGAGGAGCACCGATTTAAAATCAGTCAAGAGACCCCAAACACAACAAGAAAGTAGGCACTACCTATACAACTCATCAAGCATTAAGACTCAACATTTTCACACCATATAAGAGAAAATTCATTCTCCACATATTATCATGCTCGTATACATAAATTCTATACACATTATAACCATTTTCAACAAAAACACTATTAATCAAAATTTCAAAATCATTACAGTGAGCACCCAATTCTTTACAGTAAAACATGATCAAATTTTCAAAAAAATGCAACTCCTAAGAAATTTATGATAAAAGCATGACAATATGAGAGATAAAACCGTATAAACTCATTTTACAACAAAATAATAACTTCATGAAATGCACAATGCAAGGAGATCAATGAAATTCATTTTCAACAAGACTCCTAAACAAAATGCAACATGCAACATGCTACTATGTCATTCTATCTCTCAAGTTTGAATAGAATAGAAGAGAAGAGACAACAATCACAACTCCGCTAGTCACCATACTCCCCCACTTAGAAGGAACCCATGACTACACAACAGAGAAATTATAACTTACTGGCATCATCACCCAAATTCTCCCCTTTAGCTTGAACAACATAGAATTGATTCCTCTTTGGAGCACCACCTTTCGGAGCACTATGAGGACCTTGCTTGAAATCTCTTCCTCTATCCACAATAGTAGTACAATCCCTCACCTTATGACCATCGGTACCACAACCATGGAAACCACAACTATGGGCTAGACATTTCCCGTAGTGCTTCTTCCCACAAGAAACACAAGTAGGCTTACCACTTTGAGAACCACTACTTCCCTCACTCTTGAGATTACGAGCACTAGTTCCACATTTTTTTGGATCCCTCTTCTTAAGCCTAGGTTGGTTTTGTTCATTGGATCCACTCCTCTTACAATTCTTTTAGAACCTACTAAGTTTGGACTCTTCAATGGATTGACCATACACCATAAGCCGATAAAATTCATGTCATTATGGAGCATGGACGTACAACACTCTTCTTTCACAAGGTCGGCAACACCGGTCACAAACCTACTCATCTCATCCTTAGGGTTAGACACAATTGATGGAGCATACCAAGAAAACATGGTGAACATAAAAGAATACTCTTCCAAACTCATTTTCCCTTATCTAAGGTTAATAAACTCCTCAATCTTCACCTCCCTCCACTCACGGGTAAAGAACTTTCCTAAGAAAGCCTTCTTAAACTCCTCCCACTCTATGGGACCCGAATCAACCGGCCTATTATCTTTACATTGAGTGTACTATACTTGAGCAACCTCCCTTAATTGGTACGAATCTAACTCCGCCTTTTCCCAAGAAGTCACCCCCAAGGCACTCAACACCTTATACACTCCATCAAGAAACTCTTGGGGATCCTCTCCCACCTTAATCAAAGAAAGATAGGAGGATTCTTCCTCACAAAGTCTCTCAACCTAGAGGTCATGGTACTGTCCAAAGAATTCAACCTAAGACCAATGTCTCTAGTCCCATGAGTTTTCATAGCTTGGGCTAGGGTAAGAAGAGACTCTCTAATATCTCTATTATTCATTTTTGGGGGAACCACTGGAACATAATTTCCTTGACCCTCAATAGGAACTTGCGCACCTTGAGGGACTTGCACACCTTATGTATCTTGTCCACCTTAAAGAACTTGCTCAACTTGGGGAGGAACTCCCTCATTCACCCTCTCCTCTTCAACTCTTCTAGCGTCCATCCTTCTAGTAGTCATCTCCTATAAACACAAGGAAAAGCATTAAGAAGGACACCCATAACTTTTAACTTTATAGCACAACACAAGACTGATTAAGAAAGTGAAACTCTATCGTCGTATAGCCTCTCGCTCATAGATCTTTCGTGACTCACACCGATGAACAAGACTCTACTAGACATAGATTTTTGAGTATTTTGGATTAATATGACTACTTCCATAACTAATGCTTTGATACCAAGTTTTTCATGACCCACAAGTACACCTTAGAAGGTATCGCATCCTTTGAGTCGTGGCATGACGTACTCGACCTCTTGAAGGTCTTATACAAACCCTTTGACATCATTCATTGCATAACATGTATGAAAAGTAGTGTGGTATTAAAACTTTTAACACGAAATAGTACTTCAAAATATCTTTCTAGAAAGCATAAGTAATAAGGCTAAGTCGCAATGTCGCCATCTTTGACACAAAAATATCTTGGGACACGACCCATACATCAAAATATTGAAATAGCTAAGTCTATAACAATGCTTTTAATCAAAGAAACTAAAGATAGTGATGTCCTCGGATCTAGTAATGATACCAACACTCGCTTGAATGAAATGCTAGTATCCAAGATTCACTTCACGTACTCCTCTGAAATTCCACCTATACCTTTAGAGATAGACAACATATATGGAATTAGTACATTAGAACGTACTAAGTATGACATAATGCATAAAATAAAATTTATATAAAACATGCTCTTTTTGAGTAAAACCTCATAACATAAGTATAAAAACCACATATAACACCAACTTCACATATAAGTCACATTCCACAACATAACATCAAGAACACTTAAAAAAACATAAACATGAGACTGTCCTACCAAAGGTGATTCTAAGGCTCACTTGAGTGAGTTATGAAGCGCACGCCCAATCAACCCCTTCACACACACCAAAGAGACCGCCCATACACCCTGTCCTAGCCAACCTAAGAAATCCCCAAAGCTAGTCTAGATAGATACATTTTCATTAACATAACTTTACATAAGTCATTATGTTTATTAGACAATTTAATTGACATTTAACAATAAAGGACTTTTAAATAATTGTATTAGAGAAGACCTAGGAATTCACATTTCTACTACCTTTACATTATAATACTTATCAAACAGTAGCATGTATCCTACACGATGAGAATAGGAAATAACCGACATAGACCATACACGCTAGGCATGGAATCCGGAGTCAACCCTACTCTGATGAAGTGTGTTTTACATGTCAATGGTAGAACTAAGAAACATCCCATGTAGGCACATGGTTATGGAATATCAAAGGTTTCTTTGTACTCTATCCTCATCTTCAACAACTGCCACTCCCCAAGAATACTCACACGGTGCTAGCCTTTGTTCTCATCGAATAATTCAATGAATGAGCATATGAAGAGGTACCATATCTTGTTCATAACCAAATCAAAATACACCTTACCAATGAGGTTCCCCTGGGGCTGCCTACAATGGCTAAGAGGATAGCTCAATGACTTTCCTAAGGATGATTTCATGTTGTTCTAGCCAACAAACCCTAAGTCCACCATTCACACAAGAAGGATACCATCTCGGCTTTCAACTTCAAGGATATCATAACCTCCTAATTAGGTTGAAGGTTCCACAAAAATGACCCTCTTATTTATGTTCAAGGTCACATTTAATAACACATATACATTTATGACAAAGGTGTTTTAGCCTACTAAGTCAAGAGTCATTTACATGTTCTTCATGTATCAAGTAACAAACATAGGTCTACCAAAGAAAGACACACATATTTTTCATTATCACATATTGCATAAAATTCATGAAGCATATAGGGACAACATAACTCATCATAATGTTCATATAGTCAACTAGGAAGATTCACACTCCAACATCAAGTATACACATAGAAGGCATCAATATAGACTATTATAATCACATAAATTCTATTACAAGAACACATACTTGACTTCATAGTTACACATAACTCATATAAACATTAACAATGATCACATATAAAAGATATAACATGATAATACATAATTTATAATGTAATGCCGACGAGGACACATCATTCACAAGTATAGCACATAAGCACTGCCATCATAAGTGGACCATACCAAACATCACAATTGAAACACCTATACTACACAATATAGTGAAGGTTAGGTCAACATACCACCATTCCCAACTCAATATCACAAATAAATAGCCAATTCAACCAGTCCAATACACCAAGGCTCTTACCAATAGCAATAGTCAACAATTCAATCCAATATTCACAATATACAATGATTAAAAATAATACAATATGAAATTCATTAATTTTGGACAACCTACATATAATTCTAACATGCTTCTTACATAATTCAATAGCCCAAAATAAAATACACAAGAATTTAATACAATACAGATCTAATCAAATCACCCATAAAATAGTCAAAATAAGGATTTCATGCAATCATAAATCATTCATTCAAAATATTTTATGCAAGAACTCATGGCTAGAAAATCAATTTAAAAAATTTCATGTTTTGAATGTCTTGGAAAACCCTTTTTGAAATTTGGCTCCTTGAAGAAAGAGAGTTTAAGGATGAAGCACCGTACCTTGATTAAGAGTTACCCACGAAATTTGGTTGAAAACCTTGAAAAATTGGTCCTCTTCCTTGAGGTTTCACAAAATGGAAAAATTGACTAGAGAGAACATTGGGGTTTTGAAATAATGAGTTAAGGAAGGTTTTAAGACTTGAAACTATTTATATTAATGATAGAAACCTTTTAAATTCAAACAGAATTAACCAAAACTAAAATAGGAATTATTATAATTACTTAAATTAGGGCAGCCCACCCGGGGACCACGCCCACCTTCATTGCCCGTGAAGGTGGTTCACAACCCCTTTGATGGTCCGTGTTCCTTAGTGAAATAGCTCCCTTGCCTTTCAAATCCTCTAACAGGATAAAAACGTTTCACGACCTGTTTCATGGACCATGGTCAACTACACTTACCGTGAAGTGGTCCGTGAACTTTGAGGCAGTGAGCTGCCAACTTGGGACAACCTTGGCTCACAAGTTGGGTCCTTCTCAAGGACCCTTTGGTTGGTCCTTGGAGAGTTTTTCCCAGACTTTCCCAACCCGAATACACTGGTACACATGTTAGGAACCTCTGACATCGATTTCAACAAAAATAAACACGTAAAACATGCCCAAACACACAAAAGCACGTTTCAAGGCGAAACTTTCAAACGTCATGGACGTTTGAGCTCCAAACATCACCAAACTTTAGACACTGCCTTATAACACCATTATAAACCATTTAGGACTTTAAGTCCTCATGACACACGTGTTAGGCTCTAGCTTCACCTAAGTCATTTTAGAAGTGTTACATGTATTAAGTATGTATATATGAGCATAAATCATTCGAAGACATGCATAAAAAGGACCATTTCTTTAGAAACATGCTAAGACATTTAAAAAGCCTTTATGCACACACAAGAGAATATACAATAAAAGGATCACAACAACATAAGACATGTTCATAAACAAGGAATATCATCATAAAGTCTTCTTAATATATCATCAACCTACAAAACCCTTACCAACAATCACATCCCAAGCCTACACGTGCAATGATTATGTGAAGCCCCATAACCCCACAAAACTAAATAAACGAGAAAAGGAATCATAAGTAATGCCTTGCTTCATATGCATAACAATCATACATAGTCATCATCATGTATAACAACATAGACCAACATCATGTTCATAAATGTAACCAACATCATATAAGAACAACATATTATAGGAGAAACATATATACATTTCATGATATCATAAGTGCATAATAACATAAGAACAACCTCTTAGGACTCCCGACCAACTTGTACAATGTGTAGGTAGAGTCCCATACCCCTACCTACACAAAGTAGAACCCCTTAAGTCACCCTATTTAGTGTGCAACTTCATTACTTCATTCATTCATTTTACATTCAGGAACAATTTCCTTAACCTACATGGACCATGTGAGCTAAATGGTATGATGAACCCTACACCGAATGAAGGTGCTCTACTTGGCAAGGTAGAACTAAAATATGAATATAACTTTCTAGGTGGATCCACTATCTAGTCTTCCTATGGGGCAACATAGTAAATGAACTAGGAGATATGTCTTGAACCCTCTACATGCCCTTTCGAATTGGAGTCCTCATCTCATGAGAAACCATAGGTTTAATCTCCCTCCTAGGGGAGTCGACACCTCATGTGAAACTATAAGGTGAATCTTCTTTTAAGGGTAGTCAACACCTCTCATTGTCAAGTTCACTTGGTGCTAAGCTAAAGTCCCTTTTTTCAAATGTCTTTAAGCCTTTGTTAAGCATAATATCTTAGAACCCTTGTATATTCATCGTCATTAGCTCAGTAGGTATTGCATGAGAATTTCCTTTCATAACAAACCTTCATTTGTGAGATAAAAATAGCATAGTCATATCATAACATGATCTCACAATTAACATAATAAAGACATTTTATCACATTCATCATAGCATCACCTTCTTAACCTAATCACACATAATACTTCAATTGAACATCATCATCAAGTATAAGTCATCATCATTGATATAAAAGATTCAAGGTCATAAAGTCTTACCACATAGCCTTAGGAAGTCTCCTTCAAGATATTACCATCAATCTAATTATATTCATCCATCAATTTACTAAACAACATCATAAAATAGTAATCTATACAAGAAATTAGTCAATTGTATCACCACTAATCAGATAAACCTCAATTCATATCCTAGGGTTAGGGGAAAAGGGTTAAATTAGGAATTCCTTAATACATAGATCCAATTAAACAATACATGACCCTAGGCAGTCCAATAATGAAATAGAATAGTTAAAACAAGTCTAACAATCAATGCATTCATCAATTTCCATCAATTGATAAGCAAGATCCAAGATTTTGGGATATTGGGGAAAGGACATGAATCAAACGAATACCCATTAATAAACATCATTAATCAACTTTATCACAATTCCTCACAATTAATCATCAATTTCAAGTTTAGAAGAAAACTCATTTGAAGAGAAAAAGTCTTGGAATTGGGTGATTTAGAAATCAACTTTGAACGGACCACTTGGGGAAAGGAATCCCAAGATTGAAAGAATCAATAACTTATAGAGATTTTATCCACAAAATATAAGTATAATCTTAGGGGAATTTGGTCTTCTTCTTCAAGCTTCTTGATCTCTTCAACGGAGGTTTAATAGAGAGAGAAAGTAGAGAAAGATGAGAGCTTTTGTGGTTTTATTTGTGGATTTGATTTGAGTGAGTGAATGTGAGGTAAAACTAATTTAAAATTAATATGCATCCCTCCCATAAAATACCTAACAGAGTACTCACTAAAGTTGACCTTTTAGTGAAGTCAAACTAAAATTCTCAATTTTAGATTTACGTCGGGAAACAAGTTCGCCTCGCGGGGCTGTTCCTGAAAGAATTTGTAAATTAATATTTGAAGCATCGGAGTTCGGTACGTGTACAAAATGGGGACCAAGACTTTTGGACCTTGGTGAACCATGTCCGCAATGCGGACTGGCTCCCAGCTAGTTCGTTTAGTTTCTGCCTTGGGCAACTTCTTTTGCCAAGGGTGGGGTCCCTTCAAGGACCCCTAGGGCGATCATTTGGGGGTCGGACCTGTACGTTTTGACCCTATATAAATTATTTTACCTATTTGAAGTATTTTTACAAGTTTTATACTACGTAAAACACACCAAACCCTTTACAAAACCTAAGGACGTTTACTAGTTTAATTTCACTAGTTTTCCGAGTGTCATGGTCATCCCTTGACGTTTAGGCTCTAATATTCCTACTTAGTTTCAATACATTAGTTTAGGCTTAGAAACATTATTTTAAGTCTTGGTTCATCATGTGAGGCTCTAGACTAAGTCATGAACTTTTGGAGTGTTAAAGATTTGATAGCTCGTGGGCATTGGGTTATCATGGTTTCAACTCGAGAGACTGGATCCTAAACACTTTTCCACACATTCAACTCGAGAGAGTGAATGGACTAAAGCAAAGGTTGTTCTTAATTGTTGTTTATTTGTGCTCTAGAGAAACCAACTTGATTCAGGATAAGTTGTTCAAGAGGAAGTTTATCCCTACTAAAAGTCTAGCTTATTCACTAATTACAACTACTCACTATTAATTGCAACTACCTATTTGTCTACCGTAGCCAATAATCAAATCACATTCTATGAACTCGTCTCCATATTTGATACTTTTGAATTATTTGAGTTGATAATTACAATCAACCCCCTCCCCCCGATATTTGATAGTTTAGTCACCCCATACTTGAACTACATTTTTATTCGTAAATGTTTTTAGCTATGATTGATTTGAGCATATTAATATTTTGCTATTGATTCTCAACTATGTACCACTCCCTGTGGGAACGATCCCAACCCATTTTGTTGGGTGATATACTGACTAACGATTGTTGATAATTAGAATTGGATGAAAACCTGATACGTGAAATCATTTTTACATCCCTAAATATCAAAGCTTATTATCCCTAACGTGAACCACTATGTTTTATCAAAAGGTAAATCGATTAGAAATTTGCCACATACCACTACACTCAACACAACCTTAAGAAATATTGCCTAATGAGAGAGACTAGAATGCCCAAAATTTGATTTGTGGTCTAATGCTCTAGAAGTTTAACCCTATGAAGTCTGTATCAAACTTGAAGTAGTAAGCTTTAATTAATCAACCTCAAACTCTAGCATAATAGCATAAATAGGTATTTTACATTGCGAGTGGTAATCTCTCTGTGAGAAACCTTGAATCCAAGGCGGAGCACTATCATAATCATCAGAATGACTTGCTCTCTTTCTCTGATGTTGCTTAAATACCTTACACCAAATCACCTCTAACTCCTTGGAAGCATCTACCATATTCTGAAATAGAATCACAAAAGAGAAAATATGATAAACTCTAATGTGAATTTGAAAAATCAATCTTTTCACATGCCTTTTAAATTTTTCATCCTTGGTGGTAAGTATCATCAAAACATGCCTATCAAAGGCATGAAATGTAGTCTCATATTCTGGAAAATCCTCCTATTGTGATACCTTGAATTCAACCTTTATACACTCTCTCTAACTATGTGGAAAAAAACTTCTTCTTAATTATCTGAGAACTACACCATTTTAGGCTTACGACAACACTAAATCTAGACAACGCGTATAAAGTGTTGCCTAAAATACTTTTGGGGACGTTTTTAAAGTGTAGCCAAAGATTATAACTTTCAGCTACACTAATATTAGCTACACTTCTAATGTGTACTCTTTAATGGGATAAGCTACACTTTATAAGTGTTGTTATAGTTAGCAACAACTATTTACATAAATAGCCACACTTTTAAAGTGTGTTGTTTTTATAATTGTAAAAACAACACATTAAAAATGTGTCCTTAGTGTTTTCACCAAAATTTTATATTCCCTCCAACATTTTAACATTAAAATTTGATCTCCCTACCATTTTTATTGGGCAAAAAAAATAAAACTTTAAAGAAATATTATTTTCACCTAAAGAAACAAAAATGTAAAAATTCCTAAAACTTTAGCTAAAGGTTCCATTTTGAGCTGAAGAACACCATTTGCAAGAACTGAAGAAGTGGATCGAAGAACGGAAGATTTCAATCCATTTGTACTACGATTTTCGTCACATTTCCATCAAACTTCAGCTGAAGAACACGATTTCTAGATGAAGAAATAAATAGCAGTAACATTTCTCTGAAGATGAACTCAAGAAGACGATTTTCCTCTTACAACTTCGTTGTTAAAGATTGAAGAATTGAAGAACACAATTTTCTTCAAAGATTCCTTGGTAAACTGCTGTTCCACCAGGTTTTGTTTTTGAAAATTGAAAGAAAATGCTTCACAAATTAACTTGCCTCATGTCTTAAAGCTTTAGTGCTGTTGGAATAGAGTTTATTAGGTAAGAGATTTTATCTTCAAAAGTCTAAATTATAGATTTAAGATTTTGATATTCTTGTATCTCAGTCAAAAATTTAAGTTAGGGTTTTTACGTTCTTGTGTTGTCGATAAGAATTTTATTGATTTTTGGGAGTTTAGCTTGTAGTTGTATTACGTATAAATGGGCAGATTATAATTGACAGACTAGTTTTTTCTCTTGAATGTTGGATGTAGCAGCTGAAGCTAAATCGCTTTTATCAGAAGAACTGAGTTGTAGCTTAGCTGTCTTTCTTCGAAGAACTGAAGTGTTGAAGCTAACGATACCTACGACATTTTTTATCCATAATATAGATTTAGTCAAGTGTAAGTAGCTACTCTACATGAATTTTAAAAGGTTTTAATGCCTGTTTTAATCTGTTGTCACATTATTTTTAGTCTTCCTGAGTTCATGGTTGTGCTCGCCTTAATCTTGGTTTGTTACTTTGTTAACCACAATGATTCTGTCTTGTAGCTATTTGCTCGTATTTTTTTTTCCGACTTTATGTCTTGAAGTGTTTAGAAGTCATTTCGTTGTTTCTCTAGTGTATTTTCAAGTATAGATCAGAAACATTAGTTTAATATTGCTTAGTTGTTTTGGGATCACCTTGTAGTATGAACTTGTTAAACTTTCTTTGTAGTTTGAGTTGCACTGTATAGAAAACGAATCATATGCCTTAGAGATAGGAGATATAGGATATATTTTTCAAGACTAGAAGGGGTGTAGAGGGAGCAGTAACTTGTGAGAGTGTTTTACAAGAGCTGGACATTACAGTTATGACAAATAGGATATTTCTTCCTATAAAGGAATCTATTAGCAAAATAATAGCAATAGAGTTTAACTTTTGTGAACGGACATTACATAGTTTCTTATTATTTACAATAACAAGTAACTGTGTATGCCAAATTTGATTGGTGACCTCAAAAATACAGTTTATTACCTGCTATAACCGGTAAAACTACAGTGATAGTGTAACATGCTTTAATTGTTAATATATATAATAATATCCTTAGTAAAAGAATTGTTTCTTCGTCTTATTTGTTTTATTTCTTTTTCTACTTTCAACTTGAGGATTATGCTTTCTTTCTTTTCTGCTAACTATTACTAGCAATAACAGAATATAATTGATATACGTTCGTAGTGACATTACTATTCTAAGTTTGTCGTGTCCTAAGAACTGATTGTTTTGACCCCTATGATAGAAGGAAAGTATCTCACTAATATATTTTGTTAATTTTCCTTAATGAGAGATTTTAGCTGCTAATTTTCTCTTGACTGTTCAATGTAGCAGCTGAAGCTAAGTCGCCTTTATCTGAAGAACAGAGTTGTATCTAAGCTGTCTTTCTTCGAAGAACTGAAGTGTTGAAGCTGGCGATACCTACGATATTTTGTCCCTAATATGGATTTCGTCAAGTGTAATTAGCTACTCTACATGAATTTCAAAAGGTTTTAATGCATGTTTTAATTTGTTGTCACTGTCTTTTTAATCTTCCCGAGTTCATGGTGGTGCTCGCCTTAAGCTTGGTTTGTTTCTTTGTTAACCACAATAATTCTGTCTTGTAGCTATTTGCTGGTAAAATTTTCTTTTTTTCGACTATATGTCTTGAAGTGTCTAGAAGTCATTTCCTCGTTTCTCTAGTGCATTTTCAAGTATAGATTAGAAACTTTAGTTCAATATTGCTTAGTTGTTTTGGGATCACCTCGTAGTATGAATAAACATAGAGACATGATTTTCAAATACTGCATGCTTATCCATTTGAAAACAACATTATACACAAAGTTGACCAAATTTCTTAAGCTACAAATGTAGTCACTGGTGAATTTTACAAGTTTAGATAAGAAAAAAATTGGATTTTTTCTTAAATTATGTAAAACAGTCTAGACCAAAGAATTCAGACCTGCACTTTTTTTAGTCATCTAAAACTGTATAGACCAAGGCATTCCAGCCAGCTACATGATCATTCTTCACAGTGTTTATAGAATATCAATTCACAATAATGCATAGCTCAATTACTATCTAGATAACTAATGATATGGTGACCGTCACTATGCCATTGATTGTATAAAGGAAATGGATGTCATATCCAACATATATCATGTCCTAGAAGTGAGAGATGCTAGTTTTAATATCTTATTTCTACTATGTGTCCTCTAAATTAAAGACATTCAAGAAGTTATATATCATGTTTGCATAAAAAGACATGGACAATAAAATGACCTCAATATACCAATATGGGATGATTAGCTTATTACCACATGATACACTTGTCAAGTGATATTTCACTATGTTGTTTTCAATCAATTCATCTGATCCGTAGAAGTGGTACAAGTCGTAAGTAAGATCAGCAGGACCAACCTTCAAACCATAAAACAGATATCCAATAAGTACTAGGTAAGTAACATAGCTTGGATCATCTAATTAGAGCTTTTGAATTCACTTTTCAACAAGAAAATCATGAGGAAGTACAGGAAGTTAAAGATAAGCAAGGCCTCTCACAGAGGGGTAGAAAGACTGTGAGACAAAGTACCAGAATACCAACCACTAGCATGTATGTTAGTTCTATTAGACTCAACACTAGGTCTAAGAGTAAAGGTCCTTAATGATGTTATTAATTTTTCACCACGAGTTTGTTAAATAAGAAAGAGCTTTCACTGATCTGAGAACGAATCTTTGAGAAATGCTAAAGAACAACCCAAATTTCTCATTTTTTAAATAAGTCCTTGGCTGGAAGAGTTAAAACATGTGAAGGAGCATAAGTGTGATCTTTATGTATGTATGACAAATTCAGATTGAAGAGGAATAGAACCACAGGAGATAGCAGAAAATGCATTGTCTTAAAAGTTCAGTTTGTCAGACAAAGTAGGCTTAGCTAGTGAAACTCAAACTATAGTTTGAGAGATCTGTAAACATTATTTACACAACATTTTCTTTTCCACATAGATATAATAGTGTCTTAGTAGCTAAAATCTCTCGTTAAGGAAAATTAACAGAATATATTAGTGAGATGTTTTCCTTCTATCAAAAGGGTCAAAAAATTGAGTTCTTAAGACACCACAAACTCATAATCGTAATGTTTTCAAGGGCTTCATGGAGAAACTAATCCATGAATCAATATCCCGATACCTTAATTGATGATATTCCACAAATGAAGTTCGAAAGGATTAATGTTGAGTGTCCTATCTTGAGTTCTTCCTTGTTCTTCAGTGGTGGTATAGAGAGAGAATCTGTGAGAGAGGGAAAGTGGGTTTTGATTATTTTTTGTAAGTTATGAAGATTTTGTTTATTTAAAGAGTTAAAGTTTTTTAATATGTCTAAAATTACCAAATTAGACTGACCCCACATTTAATTTTCCAAGGGTGGAATTTACTAATTCACCCTTTGTATGGTACCAGTTCGCTGGCACCATCGACGGTCTGGCATTTCATGAACGGACCTTCCTGGTAAGGATTCATTTTATTCAAAAGCTGGTCTAAATGGAGCCTTGGTTCAATATTCTAAGTGTGGACTCACGACTCTAAAACGATGGAGCATGATTCAATCGACAGGGTATCGACTGCCCTTGTCGTTTGCACACAATATTTGGACAGTTTCTTGGGTCAATTGTTTGTGTCCTCCTCGAGGACCCTTTGGGTGGTCCTCGGGGATTTTTACCCTGACGTTTTGACCCTAAACATACTCTTTAATGGGATAACCTACACTTTATAAGTGTTGTTATAGTTGGCAACGACTATTTACATAAATGGCCACACTTTTAAAGTGTGTTATTTTTATAATTGTAAAATCAACACTTTAAAATTGTGGTTCCCTCCAACATTTTGACATTAAAATTTGATCTCCGTCCCATTTTTATTGGGCAAAAAAATAATAAAACATTAAAGAAATATTAATTTTACCTTAAGAACCAAAAAGGTAAAATTTCCTAAAACTTCAGCCAAAGGTTCTATTTTCAGCTGAAGAACACCATTCGAAAGAACTTAAGAAGGAGATCGAAGAACAGAAGATTTAAATCGATTTGTACTACAATTTTTGTCACATTTCCATCAAACTTCAGCTGAAGAACACGATTTCTAGCTTAAGAATCAAATAAAAGTACGATTTCTCTAAAGATGAACTCAAGAAGACGATTTTCCTCTTACAGCTTCGTTGTTGAATATTGAAAAGCTGAAGAACATGATTTTCTTCAAAGATTCCTCGGAAAACTGTTGTTCCACTAGGTTTTATTTATGAAAATTGAAAGAAAAAGCTTCACAAATCAACTTGCCTCATGTCTTAAAGCTTTAGGGCTGTTGGAATAGAGTTTATCAAGTAAGAGATTTTATCTTCAAAAGTCTAAATAATAGATTTAAGATTTTGATATTCTTGTATCTTAGTCAATTTAAGTTAGGTTTTTTATGTTGTTGTGTTGTTGATAAGAATTTTGTTGATTTTTGGGAGTTTAGCTTGTAGTTGTATTAAGTATAAATGGGCAAATTATAATTGATAGACTAGTTTTTTCTCTTGAATGTTGGATGTAGCAGCTGAAGCTAAGTCGCTTTTATCAGAAGAACTGAGTTGTAGCTTAGCTGTCTTTCTTCGATGAACTGAAGTGTTGAAGCTAACGATACCTACGACAATTTTTATCCATAATATAGATTTAGTCAAGTGTAAGTAGCTATTTGCTCGTATTTTTTTTTCCGACTTTATGTCTTGAAGTGTTTAGAAGTCATTTCGTTGTTTCTCTAGTGTATTTTCAAGTATAGATCAGAAACATTAGTTTAATATTGCTTAGTTGTTTTGGGATCACCTTGTAGTATGAACTTGTTAAACTTGCTTTGTAGTTTGAGTTGCACTATATAGAAAACGAATCATATGCCTTAGAGATAGGAGATATAGGATATATTTTTCAAGTCTAGAAGGGGTGGAGAGGGAGCAGTAACTTGTGAGAGTATTTTGCAAGAGCTGGACATTACAGTTATGACAAACAGGATATTTCTTCATATAAAGGAATCTATTAGCAAAATAATAGCAATAGAGTTTAACTTTTGTGAACGGACATTACATAGTTTCTTATTATTTACAATAACAAGTAACTGTGTATGCCAAATTTGATTGGTGACCTCAAAAATACAGTTTATTACCTGCTATAACTGGTAAAACTACAGTGATAGTGTAACATGCTTTAATTGTTAATATATATAATAATATCCTTAGTAAAAGAATTGTTTCTTCGTCTTATTTGTTTTATTTCTTTTTCTACTTTCAACTTGAGGATTATGCTTTCTTTCTTTTCTGCTAACTGTTACTAGCAATAACAGAATATAATTGATATACGTTCGTAGTGACATTACTATTCTAAGTTTGTCATGTCCTAAGAACTGGTTTTTTTGACCCCTTTGATAGAAGGAAAGTATCTCACTAATATATTTTGTTAATTTTCCTTAATGAGAGATTTTAGCTGCTAATTTTCTCTTGACTGTTCAATGTAGCAGTTGAAGCTAAGTCGCCTTTATCTGAAGAACAGATTTGTATCTAAGCCGTCTTTCTTCGAAGAACTGAAGTTTTGAAGCTGGCGATACCTACGATATTTTGTCCCTAATATGGATTTCGTCAAGTGTAAGTAGCTACTCTACATGAATTTCAAAAGGTTTTAATGCATGTTTTAATTTGTTGTCACTGTCTTTTTAATCTTCCTAAGTTCATGGTGGTGCTCGCCTTAAGCTTGGTTTGTTTCTTTGTTAACCACAATGATTCTGTCTTGTAGCTATTTGCTGGTAAAATTTTCTTTTTTCGACTATATGTCTTAAAGTGTCTAGAAGTCATTTCCTCGTTTCTCTAGTGCATTTTCAAGTATAGATTAGAAACTTTAGTTCAATATTGCTTAGTTGTTTTGGGATCACCTCGTAGTATGAATAAACATAGAGACATGATTTTCAAATACTGCATGCTTATCCATTTGAAAACAACATTATACACTAAGTTGACCAAATTTCTTAAGCTACAAATGTAGTCACTGGTGAATTTTACAAGTTTAGATAAGAAAAAAACTGGGTGTTTTCTTGAATTATGTAAAACAGTCTAGACCAAAGAATTCAGACCTGCACTTTTTTTAGTCATCTAAAACTGTATAGACCAAGGCATTCCAGCCAGCTACATGATCATTCTTCACAGTGTTTGTAGAATATCAATTCACAATAATGCATAGCTCAATTACTATCTAGATAACTAATGATATGGTGACCGTCACTATGCCATTGATTGTATAAAGGAAATGGATGTCATATCCAACATATATCATGTCCTAGAAGTGAGAGATGCTAGTTTTAATATCTTATTTCTACTATGTGTCCTCTAAATTAAAGACATTCAAGAAGTTATATATCATGTTTGCATAAAAAGACAAGGACAATAAAATGACCTCAATATACCAATATGGGATGATTAGTTCATTACCACATGATACACTTGTCAAGTGATATTTCACTATGTTGTTTTCAATCAATTCATCTGATCCGTGGAAGTGGTACAAGTCGTAAGTAAGATCAGCGGGACCAACCTTCAAACCATAAAACAGATATCCAATAAGTACTAGGTAAGTAACATAGCGTGGATCATCTAATTAGAGCTTTTGAATTCACTTTTCAACAAGAAAATCATGAGGAAGTACAGGAAGTTACAGATAAGCAAGGCCTCTTACAAAGGGGTAGAAAGACTGTGATACAAAAGACCAGAGTACCAACCACCATCATGTATGCTAGTTTTCTTAGACTCAACACTAGGTCTAAGAGTAAAGGTCCTTAATGATGTTATTAATTTTTCACCAGGAGTTTGTTAAATAAGAAAGAGCTTTCACTGATGTGAGAACGAATCTTTGAGAAATGCTAAAGAACAACCCAAATTTCTCATTTTTTAAATAAGTCCTTGGCTGGAAGAGTTAAAACATGTGAGGAGTATAAGTGTGATCTTTATGTATGTATGACAAATTAAGATTAAAGAGGAATAGAACCACAGGAGATAGCAGAAAATGCATTGTCTTAAAAGTTCAGTTTGTCAGACAAAGTAGGCTTAGCTAGTGAAACTCAAACTATAGTTTGAGAGATCTGTAAACATTATTTACACAACATTTTCTTTTCCACATAGATATAATAGTGTCTTAGTAGCTAAAATCTCTCGTTTAGGAAAATTAACAGAATATATTAGTGAGATGTTTTCCTTCTATCAAAAGGGTCAAAAAATTGAGTTCTTAAGACACCACAAACTCATAATCGTAATGTTTTCAAGGGCTTCATGGAGAAACTAATCCATGAATCAATATCCCGATACCTTAATTGATGATATTCCACAAATTTGAAGTTCGAAAGGATTAATGTTGAGTGTCCTATCTTGAGTTCTTCCTTGTTCTTCAGTGGTGGTATAGAGAGAGAATCTGTGAGAGAGGGAAAGTGGGTTTTGATTATTTTTTGCAAGTTATGAAGATTTTGTTTATTTAAAGAGTTATTGTTTTTTAATATGTCTAAAATTACCAAATTAGACTGACCCCACATTTAATTTTCCGAGGGTGGAATTTACTAATTCACCCTTTGTATGGTACCAGTTCGCTGGCACCATCGACGGTCTGGCATTTCATGAACGGACCTTCCTGGTAAGGATTCATTTTATTCAAAAGCTGGTCGAAATGGAGCCTTGGTTCAATATTCTAAGTGTGGACTCACGACTCTAAAACGATAGAGCATGATTCAATCGATAGGGTATCGACTACCCTTGTCGTTTGCACATAATTTTTGGACAGTTTCTTGGGTCAATTGTTTGTGTCCTCCTCGAGGACCCTTTGGGTGGTCCTCGGGGATTCTTACCCTGACGTTTTGACCCTAAACATATTCTTTAATGGTATAACCTACACTTTATAAGTGTTGTTATAGTTGGCAACTACTATTTACATAAATGGCCACACTTTTAAAGTGTGTTATTTTTATAATTGTAAAAACAACACATTAAAAATGTGGTTCCCTCCAACATTTTAACATTAAATTTTGATCTCCGTCCCATTTTTATTGGGCAAAAAAAAACATTAAAGAAATATTAATTTTACCTTAAGAACCAAAAAGGTAAAATTTCCTTAAACTTCAGGCAAAGGTTCTATTTTCAGCTGAAGAACACCATTCGAAAGAACTTAAGAAGAGGATCGAAGAACAGAAGATTTAAATCGATTTGTACTACGATTTTTGTTACATTTCCATCAAACTTCAGCTGAAGAACACGATTTCTAGCTGAAGAATCAAATAGAAGTACGATTTCTCTGAAGATGAACTCAAGAAGATGATTTTCCTCTTACAGCTTCTTTGTTGAATATTGAAAAGCTGAAGAAGATGATTTTCTTCAAAGATTCCTCGGTAAACTGTTGTTCCACCAGGTTTTATTTTTGAAAATTGAAAGAAAATGCTTCACAAATCAACTTGCCTCATGTCTTAAAGCTTTAGGGCTGTTGGAATAGAGTTTATTGTGTAAGAGATTTTATCTTCAAAATTCTAAATAATAGATTTAAGATTTTGATATTCTTGTATCTTAGTCAAAAATTTAAGTTAGGGTTTTTATGTTCTTGTGTTGTTGATAAGAATTTTGTTGATTTTTGGGAGTTTAGCTTGTAGTTGTATTACGTATAAATGGGCAGATTATAATTGACGGACTAGTTTTTTCTTTTGAATGTTGGATGTAGCAGCTGAAGCTAAGTCGCTTTTATCAGAAGAACTGAGTTGTAGCTTAGATATCTTTCTTCGATGAACTAAAGTGTTGAAGCTGGCGATACCTACGACATTTTTTGTCCATAATATAGATTTCGTCAAGTGTAAGTAGCTACTCTACATGAATTTGAAAAGGTTTTAATGCCTGTTTTAATCTGTTGTCAGATTATTTTTATTCTTCCAGAGTTTATGGTTGTGCTCACCTTAATCTTGGTTTGTTACTTTGTTAACCGCAATGATTCTGTCTTGTAGCTATTTGCTCGTATTTTTTTTTCGACTTTATGTCTTGAAGTGTCTAGAAGTCATTTCGTTGTTTCTCTAGTGTATTTTCAAGTATAGATCAGAAACATTAGTTTAATATTGCTTAGTTTTTTTGGGATCACCTTGTAGTATGAACTTGTTAAACTTGCTTTGTAGTTTGAGTTGCACTATATAGAAAACGAATCATATGCCTTAGAGATAGGAGATATAGTATATATGTTTCAAGTCTAGAAGGGGTGGAGAGGGAGCAGTAACTTGTGAGAGTGTTTTGCAAGAGCTGGACATTACAGTTATGACAAATAGGATATTTCTTCCTATAAAGGAATCTATTAGCAAAATAATAGCAATAGAGTTTAACTTTTGTGAACGGACATTACGTAGTTTCTTATTATTTACAATAACAAGTAACTGTGTATGCCTAATTTGATTGGTGACCTTAAAAATACAGTTTATTACCTGCTATAACTTGTAAAACTATAGTTATAGCGTAACATGCTTTAATTTTTAATGTATATAATAATATCCTTAGTAAAACAATTGTTTCTACGTCTTTATTTGTTTAATTTCTTTTTCTACTTTCAACTTGAGGATTATGCTTTCTTTCTTTTCTGCTAACTGTTATTAGCAATAACAGAATATAAGTAGATATACGTTCGTAGTGACATTACTATTCTATGTTTGTGGTGTCCTAAGAACTGATTTTTTTGACCCCTTTGATAGGAGGAAAGTATCTCACTAATATATTTTGTTAATTTTCCTTAATGTGAGATTTTAGCTTCTAATTTTCTCTTGACTGTTCAATGTAGCAGCTGAAGCTAAGTCTCCTTTATCTGAAGAACAGAGTTGTATCTAAGTCGTCTTTCTTCGAAGAACTGAAGTGTTTAAGGTGGCGATACCTACGATATTTTGTCCCTAATATGGATTTCGTCAAATGTAAGTAGTTACTCTACATGAATTTCAAAAGGTTTTAATGCATATTTTAATTTGTTGTCACTGTCTTTTTAGTCTTCCTGAGTTCATGGTTGTGCTCGCCTTAAGCTTGGTTTGTTTCTTTGTCAACCACAATGATTCTGTCTTGTAGCTATTTGCTGGTAAAATTTTCTTTTTTTCGACTATATGTCTTGAAGTGTCTAGAAGTCATTTCCTCGTTTCTCTAGTGCATTTTCAAGTATAGATTAGAAACTTTAGTTCAATATTGCTTAGTTGTTTTGGGATCACCTCGTAGTATGAATAAACATAGAGACATGATTTTCAAATACTGCATGCTTATCCATTTGAAAACAACATTATACACTAAGTTGACCAAATTTCTTAAGCTACAAATGTAGTCACTGGTGAATTTTACAAGTTTAGATAAGAAAAAAACTGGATGTTTTCTTGAATTATGTAAAACAGTCTAGACCAAAGAATTCAGACCTGCACTTTTTTTAGTCATCTAAAACTGTATAGACCAAGGCATTCCAGCCAGCTACATGATCATTCTTCACAGTGTTTGTAGAATATCAATTCACAATAATGCATAGCTCAATTACTATCTAGATAACTAATGATATGGTGACCGTCACTATGCCATTGATTGTATAAAGGAAATGGATGTCATATCCAACATATATCATGTCCTAGAAGTGAGAGATGCTAGTTTTAATATCTTATTTCTACTATGTGTCCTCTAAATTAAAGACATTCAAGAAGTTATATATCATGTTTGCATAAAAAGACAAGGACAATAAAATGACCTCAATATACCAATATGGGATGATTAGTTCATTACCACATGATACACTTGTCAAGTGATATTTCACTATGTTGTTTTCAATCAATTCATCTGATCCGTGGAAGTGGTACAAGTCGTAAGTAAGATCAGCGGGACCAACCTTCAAACCATAAAACAGATATCCAAGAAGTACTAGGTAAGTAACATAGCGTGGATCATCTAATTAGAGCTTTTGAATTCACTTTTCAACAAGAAAATCATGAGGAAGTACAGGAAGTTACAGATAAGCAAGGCCTCTTACAAAGGGGTAGAAAGACTGTGATACAAAAGACCAGAGTACCAACCACCATCATGTATGCTAGTTTTCTTAGACTCAACACTAGGTCTAAGAGTAAAGGTCCTTAATGATGTTATTAATTTTTCACCAGGAGTTTGTTAAATAAGAAAGAGCTTTCACTGATGTGAGAACGAATCTTTGAGAAATGCTAAAGAACAACCCAAATTTCTCATTTTTTAAATAAGTCCTTGGCTGGAAGAGTTAAAACATGTGAAGGAGCATAAGTGTGATCTTTATGTATGTATGACAAATTCAGATTAAAGAGGAATAGAACCACAGGAGATAGCAGAAAATGCATTGTCTTAAAAGTTCAGTTTGTCAGACAAAGTAGGCTTAGCTAGTGAAACTCAAACTATAGTTTGAGAGATCTGTAAACATTATTTACACAACATTTTCTTTTCCACATAGATATAATAGTGTCTTAGTAGCTAAAATCTCTCGTTAAGGAAAATTAACAGAATATATTAGTGAGATGTTTTCCTTCTATCAAAAGGGTCAAAAAATTGAGTTCTTAAGACACCACAAACTCATAATCGTAATGTTTTCAAGGGCTTCATGGAGAAACTAATCCATGAATCAATATCCCGATACCTTAATTGATGATATTCCACAAATTTGAAGTTCGAAAGGATTAATGTTGAGTGTCCTATCTTGAGTTCTTCCTTGTTCTTCAGTGGTGGTATAGAGAGAGAATCTGTGAGAGAGGGAAAGTGGGTTTTGATTATTTTTTGCAAGTTATGAAGATTTTGTTTATTTAAAGAGTTAAAGTTTTTTAATATGTCTAAAATTACCAAATTAGACTGACCCCACATTTAATTTTCCAAGGGTGGAATTTACTAATTCACCCTTTGTATGGTACCAGTTCGCTGGCACCATCGACGGTCTGGCATTTCATGAACGGACCTTCCTGGTAAGGATTCATTTTATTCAAAAGCTGGTCGAAATGGAGCCTTGGTTCAATATTCTAAGTGTGGACTCACGACTCTAAAACGATAGAGCATGATTCAATCGATAGGGTATCGACTACCCTTGTCGTTTGCACATAATTTTTGGACAGTTTCTTGGGTCAATTGTTTGTGTCCTCCTCGAGGACCCTTTGGGTGGTCCTCGGGGATTCTTACCCTGACGTTTTGACCCTAAACATATTCTTTAATGGTATAACCTACACTTTATAAGTGTTGTTATAGTTGGCAACTACTATTTACATAAATGGCCACACTTTTAAAGTGTGTTATTTTTATAATTGTAAAAACAACACATTAAAAATGTGGTTCCCTCCAACATTTTAACATTAAAATTTGATCTCCGTCCCATTTTTATTGGGCAAAAAAAAACATTAAAGAAATATTAATTTTACCTTAAGAACCAAAAAGGTAAAATTTCCTTAAACTTCAGGCAAAGGTTCTATTTTCAGCTGAAGAACACCATTCGAAAGAACTTAAGAAGAGGATCGAAGAACAGAAGATTTAAATCGATTTGTACTACGATTTTTGTTACATTTCCATCAAACTTCAGCTGAAGAACACGATTTCTAGCTGAAGAATCAAATAGAAGTACGATTTCTCTGAAGATGAACTCAAGAAGATGATTTTCCTCTTACAGCTTCTTTGTTGAATATTGAAAAGCTGAAGAAGATGATTTTCTTCAAAGATTCCTCGGTAAACTGTTGTTCCACCAGGTTTTATTTTTGAAAATTGAAAGAAAATGCTTCACAAATCAACTTGCCTCATGTCTTAAAGCTTTAGGGCTGTTGGAATAGAGTTTATTAGGTAAGAGATTTTATCTTCAAAATTCTAAATAATAGATTTAAGATTTTGATATTCTTGTATCTTAGTCAAAAATTTAAGTTAGGGTTTTTATGTTCTTGTGTTGTTGATAAGAATTTTGTTGATTTTTGGGAGTTTAGCTTGTAGTTGTATTACGTATAAATGGGCAGATTATAATTGACGGACTAGTTTTTTCTTTTGAATGTTGGATGTAGCAGCTGAAGCTAAGTCGCTTTTATCAGAAGAACTGAGTTGTAGCTTAGATATCTTTCTTCGATGAACTAAAGTGTTGAAGCTGGCGATACCTACGACATTTTTTGTCCATAATATAGATTTCGTCAAGTGTAAGTAGCTACTCTACATGAATTTGAAAAGGTTTTAATGCCTGTTTTAATCTGTTGTCAGATTATTTTTATTCTTCCAGAGTTCATGGTTGTGCTCACCTTAATCTTGGTTTGTTACTTTGTTAACCGCAATGATTCTGTCTTGTAGCTATTTGCTCGTATTTCTTTTTCGACTTTATGTCTTGAAGTGTCTAGAAGTCATTTCGTTGTTTCTCTAGTGTATTTTCAAGTATAGATCAGAAACATTAGTTTAATATTGCTTAGTTTTTTTGGGATCACCTTGTAGTATGAACTTGTTAAACTTGCTTTGTAGTTTGAGTTGCACTATATAGAAAACGAATCATATGCCTTAGAGATAGGAGATATAGTATATATGTTTCAAGTCTAGAAGGGGTGGAGAGGGAGCAGTAACTTGTGAGAGTGTTTTGCAAGAGCTGGACATTACAGTTATGACAAATAGGATATTTCTTCCTATAAAGGAATCTATTAGCAAAATAATAGCAATAGAGTTTAACTTTTGTGAACGGACATTACGTAGTTTCTTATTATTTACAATAACAAGTAACTGTGTATGCCTAATTTGATTGGTGACCTTAAAAATACAGTTTATTACCTGCTATAACTTGTAAAACTATAATGATAGCGTAACATGCTTTAATTTTTAATGTATATAATAATATCCTTAGTAAAACAATTGTTTCTACGTCTTTATTTGTTTAATTTCTTTTTCTACTTTCAACTTGAGGATTATGCTTTCTTTCTTTTCTGCTAACTGTTACTAGCAATAACAGAATATAAGTAGATATACGTTCGTAGTGACATTACTATTCTATGTTTGTGGTGTCCTAAGAACTGATTTTTTTGACCCCTTTGATAGGAGGAAAGTATCTCACTAATATATTTTGTTAATTTTCCTTAATGAGAGATTTTAGCTTCTAATTTTCTCTTGACTGTTCAATGTAGCAGCTGAAGCTAAGTCTCCTTTATCTGAAGAACAGAGTTGTATCTAAGTCGTCTTTCTTCGAAGAACTGAAGTGTTGAAGGTGGCGATACCTACGATATTTTGTCCCTAATATGGATTTCGTCAAATGTAAGTAGTTACTCTACATGAATTTCAAAAGGTTTTAATGCATGTTTTAATTTGTTGTCACTGTCTTTTTAGTCTTCCTGAGTTAATGGTTGTGCTCGCCTTAAGCTTGGTTTGTTTCTTTGTCAACCACAATGATTCTGTCTTGTAGCTATTTGCTGGTAAAATTTTCTTTTTTTCGACTATATGTCTTGAAGTTTCTACAAGTCATTTCCTCGTTTCTCTAGTGCATTTTCAAGTATAGATTAGAAACTTTAGTTCAATATTGCTTAGTTGTTTTGGGATCACCTCGTAGTATGAATAAACATAGAGACATGATTTTCAAATATTGCATGCTTATCCATTTGAAGACAACATTATACACAAAGTTGACCAAATTTCTTAAGCTACATATGTAGTTACTGGTGAATTTTACATGTTTAGATAAGAAAAAAAATGGATTTTTTCTTGAATTATGTAAAACAGTCTAGACCAAAGAATTCAGACCTGCACTTTTTTTAGTCATCTAAAACTGTATAGACCAAGGCATTTCAGCCAGCTACATGATCATTCTTCACAGTGTTTGTAGAATATCAATTGACAATAATGCATAGCTCAATTACTATCTAGATAACTAATGATATGGTGACCGTCACTATGCCATTGAATGTATAAAGGAAATGGATCTCATATCCAACATATATCATGTCCTAAAAGTGAGAGATGCTAGTTTTAATATCTTATCGCTACTATGTCTCCTCTAAATTAAAGACATTCAAGAAGTTATACATTCATGTTTGCATAAAAAGACATGGACAATAAAATGACCTCAATATACCAATATGGGATGATTAGCTCATTACCACATGATACACTTGTCAAGTGATATTTCACTATGTTGTTTTCAATCAATTTATCTGATCCGTGGAAGTGGTACAAGTCGTAAGTAAGATTAGCGAGATCAACCTTCAAACCATAAAACAGATATCCAATAAGTACTAGGTAAGTAACATAGCGTGGATCATCTAATTAGAGCTTTTGAATTCACTTTTCAACAAGAAAATCATGAGGAAGTACAGGAAGTTACAGATAAGCAAGGCCTCTCACAAAGGGGTTGAAAGACTGTTAGACAAAAGACCAGAGTACCAACCACCAGCATGTATGCTAGTTTTATTAGACTCAACACTAGGTCTAAAAGTAAAGGTCCTTAATGATGCTATTAATTTTTCAACAGGAGTTTGCTAAATAAGAAAGAGCTTTCACTGATCCGAGAACGACTCTTTGTAGAATGCTAAAGAACAACCAAATTTCTCATTTTTTAAATAAGTCCTTGGCTGGAAGATTTAAAACTTGCAAAGGAGCAGAAGTTTGATCTTTATATATGTATGACAAATTCATATTAAAGAGGAACAAAACCACAGGAGATAGCAGAAAATGTATTGTCTTAAAAGATGATTTTTAGTTCAGTTTGTTAGACAAAGTCGGCTTAGCTAGTGAAACTTAAACAATAGTTTGAGAGATATGTAATCATTATTTACACAACCTTTTCTTTTACACATAGATATAATAGTGTCTTAGTAGCTAAAATCTCTCATTAAGGAAAATTAAAAGAATATATTAGTGAGATGTTTTCCTTCTATCAAAGGGGTCAAAAAAATAGTTATTAGGACACCACAAACATAGAATAGTAATGTTTTCAAGGGCTTCATGGAGAAACTAATCCATGAATCAATATCCCCATACATTAATTGATGATATTACACGAATTTGAAGTTCCAAAGGATGAATGTTGAGTGTCCTTTCTTGAGTTCTTCCTTGTTCTTCAATGGTGGTCTAGAGAGAGAATCTATGAGAGAGGGAAAGTGGGTTTTGATTATTTTTTTGGATGTTATGAAGATTTGGCTTATTTAAAGAGTTAAAGTTTTTTAATATGTCTAAAATTATCAAATTAGACTGACCCCACGTTTAATTTTCCAAGGGTGGAATTTACTAATTCACCCTTTAAATAGTACCATTTTGCTGGCACCATCGACGGTCTGGCATTTCATGAAAGAACCTTCGTGTCAAGGAGTCGTTTCATTCAAAAGATGTTCGAAATGGAGCCTTGGTTTAATATTCTAAGTGCGGACTCAGGAATCTAAAACGATGGAGAATGATTCAATCGACGGGGCATCGACTGCCCTTGTCGTTTGCACACTTTTGACAGTTTCTTGGGTCAATTGTTTGGGTCCTCCTCGAGGACCCTTTGGGTCGTCCTCTGGGTTTCTTACCCTGAAGTTTTGACCCTAAACATATTCTAATGTATACCCTAATCTTCTCCACCAAGTTTGGCTTTTATACGGCTCTTTAAACCCCTTGAAACACATGTAGGCATACTAGTTCATTTTTCATAAATATCCGAACGTCACGGTCGTCCCTTGACGTTTAGGTCTTAATACCCCCTATCAGTTTAAATACCTTAGTTTCGTTCTTGAATTAGTATTATCCAGTACATGAGGCTCTAGTCTAAGTCGTGGAACTTCTGGAGTGTTACATTATCCCCCCTTATCAACATTCGTCCCCGAATGACACCTTAACCTTTTTTGTACGGGAAGAAAGAGACTCAATACTAGCAGCCCAACCACAACAACAACATGAATATAATCATCATGATTCACAACTCATAGGAGGAATACTAAACTTCATTAAACACAAAATCAATGGACTACACATAACAACTGAAATCACAACTCATCATAGATAAGAGCTTATCATTTCATATCACATAATAAGGAACTACCTTCACAATTTCAATGTCATCTCAAAAAGAACATCAAAGAGTTAAAATGAAATTCTTCTTCTCAAGCAACATAAAACTATGCTCACTAAATTCTCATGAGAGCAAATATACACATTTCATATGAGTGCAAGCTAAACATGAGAGCATTTTTCATGAAAACTCATTTTAGCATTAACCTATACAAAGATATGCACATACTTAGAAAAAACAATCAAGTTCCACATTATTAAAAAAATTTATTTTTAAGAGGAACTACTAACCTCAACTTTGAGTAGAAGTAAGAGGAAAGAGATGAGGGTAGTAGAACTTCATGTCAACCTCGGTCTCCCATGTTGCACCCTCAACTAGATGGTTTCTCCATAGAACTTTTAAGGTGGCAACGTCTTTGTTCCTCACCTTTTTAACTTGACAATGTAGAATGTCAACCGGAACCTCTTCATAAGAAAGGTTCTCATTCACCCCTAACCTTCAACCGAAAGAACAGTCAGCGAGTCATCTATACATTTCTTGCGCATAGAGACATGAAATACTGGATGAACCAGGGCTAAATCACTTGATAATTCAACTCATAAGCAAATTTCCCGACCCGTTTCAATATATTATAAGGACCAACATACCGGGGACTACGTTTCCCTTTTTTACAAAATCTCATCACCCCTTTCATGGATGAAATCTTCAAGAAGACCTAGTCACCTATTTCAAACTCAAGGTCTCCCCTTCTATTGTTGGCATAAGATTTTTGCCGACTATAGGTTGTTTTAAAACTATCTATCATGATTTGAACTTTTTCCATTGACTCATAGACTATCTTTGGACCATGAAGTGAAAACTCACCTACCTCAACCACCCAACCGGAGACCTACATCTCCTACCATAGAGTGCTTCAAAAGGTGCCATAGAAATACTTGAATGATAGTTATTGTTATAGAAGAACTCTATCAACTGTAGGTGATCTTCCCAATTACACTGGAAGAAATGACACAAGCCCTTAACATATATTCTAGAGTTTGGATGGTCCGCGCCACTTGGCCGTACTTTTGAGGATGAAAAGCGGTACTAAGTTTCACTTGAGTACATATCCCATTTTGGAAAGACCTCCAAAAACAAGAAGTGAATTGGGCACCTCTATCCGAGATGATGGACAAAAGGATCCAATGAAAACTTACAATCTCATGAAGGTACAGCCTAGCATATTCCTCCGCCGAATAAGTAGATTTGACGGGGATAATATGCCCAAATTTTGTCAATCTATCAACAATAACCCATGTGGTATCATTTTGTCTCCGGGTACGGGGTAAACCTACAACGATGTCCATATTGAGATCTTTCCATTTCAAAGTAGGAACATCAATCACTTGAGTTAACCCGCTCGGTCTTTGATGTTCGGCCTTGACTTGTTGACAATTAGGTTACTTAGCCACAAACTTTGCTATATCCCTCTTAAAACCATCCCACCAATAGACCTCTTGAAGATCACGATAAATTTTTGTGGCACCTAAATGAAGAATATCGGGAACCATGAGCTTCTTCTTAAATTTGTCTTCTTAGGTCGTCCTCATTCGGTATACACAATCTACCTTGCTACCTAATTACCCCACCCCGCCTTTGGAGAATGACTCATTAAGCTTGCTAAGAATCGATTTGTTAAAGTACATTAATAGAGGATCCAAATGTTTCATAGACTTCACCTCCACCACTAAAGACGACTCGGAGTTATGATGAACCATGAAACCCTCTTTCGGATAATTTTCGAACCGAAAATCCAACCAGGACAATCTATGAACAACTTTCACTAGCTCTTCCTTATTCACTTCAACTTGAGCCACACTACCCATAGTCATTCGACTCAAAGCATCCGCAACTACATTTGCTTTTCCGAGGTGGTAAACGACACCCATTTCATAGTTCTTCAAAATCTCTAACCACCTTCTTTTTTAGAGATTCAACTCCTTTTGAGTGAGCACATATTGAAGACTTTTATTGTCGGTGAATGCGTCTACATGACATTCACCCTTTACCATAGGACAATCCCTCACCTTATGGCCACTCTTTCCACAACCAAAACAATTATCTGTTCCAACTAGACATTCACCCATGTGTTTCTTCCCACATTTGACACAAGTATGTTTCTCACTTGGTGAATCACCACCTCTTCCCCTTTGGGATAAAGGGTTAGACACCCCATCATTTAGAGCCTTGAGGAAATTAGAAGGAACTTGGTTGGCAAACCTCTTCTTGAACTTAGGTTTGTCTTAAATTTCCAACCTACCCTTAGAAGGACCTCCTTCATAATACTTTCCCCTCTTAGCATCCCTATTATTCCTTTTAAGCCTACCTATTAAGCTTGTTAAGCATGCACCACAACATGAGAAATGTCCATGTTTTAATGAAGCATCGACGAATCACACTCTTCCACTAGATCATCGGACTCTCTAATCACAAAATGGTTCATTTCATCCCTCGTATTTAACACCAAGGAAGAGGCATACTTAGGCAACTTAAGAAATTTCAAAGAGTATTCTAGCACACTCATACCTCCTTGACGAAGGTTGATGAACGCTTCCACTTTAGCCTCTCTTTTCTCCCTAAGGAGGAACCTATCAATAAATTCCCTCCTAAAGACTTTTGAACTTATGGGACCCACTCTCAAAGCCCTATTTTTCCTTCAATTGGTATACCAAGTTTTAGCCACATCCTTGAGTTGATAAGCGGCTACCTCGACCTTCTCATTTGATCTCGCCCCTATAGCATACAAGATCTTGAATACCTCATCAAAAAAGTATTGGGGGACTTAATTCACCATAGACCCAAAGAACATGGGAGGGTTCATCTTTGTGAAGTCTCTCAAGCTAGAAGCCATGGTACTAGCATTTTGATTCACACGGGGGGCAACTTCCAAGTTTGTTTGAGTTGTCATAGCTTAAACTTGAGTATTTACGGGTCGAGTTTGAGTATTCATAGATTGATCTAAATTTAGGAAATCCGACCTTATATCTCTATATGTCGTAGCTGGAGGATTGACCAGAGATTGGTCACACAAAGAACCTTGTTCTTGAGGAAAATCTTGATTTCCATGTGGAGGAGCTTGGTTGTCTTGGGTAGGAGCTCCCGCATTAGCAATATCTTCTTCAACTCTTCTTGCGGCTGCCCTTATTGTTGTCATAGCCTATAAAATCAAAAAAAAGGGTTAGATGAAAAGGACGCATAGAGTTAAGACTCTTGAGGCACGACATAGGAATTCTAAGAAGATTATAATTTCCTAAGCATCACATAGACTCTCATTCATAAGTGTGCCGCACTTCACAATTATGAACAAGACTCTATGTAGACTTGGTTTAGTGAGACATCAATCCAAAAATTATTCAACATGATGCTCTGATACAAAGTTTGTCATGACCGGGGAGCACCCCTTAGATGTAAACCACGTCTTCATCTCGCAGAGGTCTTAGACTATCCCCTAGCATACATCATTACATATCGTATGTAGAGAAAATGCGGAAAAATTATAAATTTTACATATGAAGTATACTTAGACTTCTCATATATATTTATATGAAGTGTACATTGACTTCTACTTTATAAACATAGTCCAATTCATCAACATAGTCTAATATTGTCTCATGCATAACCATTTATTATAGAAGTAAAAGATTTGGGACATGGCCCTTACACTATTAAAATATTTCTCATATTGAACTTACAATAATGTCACAAAAGATGAGAAATGAACATTTTATTAGACATAGTAAATACGTAAAACTAGAATAGTGGGTTTAATCCTCGGACATGAGGACTCACCGATAACATGGGAACTACAAGTCTTCCTTGAAAATTTCCTTGATGCTCTTCAATGGCCTGAACCTACATTATTGTCGAAATAGAGAGAACATGGGTTCGTACAAACCACATGTACTAAGTATGGAAACATATAAATGTAAAACTTTTGAAAACCTGCACAAAGGGACATTTTCTTTAAAAGCATGCTAAGTCACTTTGAAAGACTTTATGTACACACAAGAGCATATACAAGTCAATAGTCACAACAACATTAAGACATGTTTATATTCATATACAAGAATAACATCATCATAAAACCATATCAACATTTCATGTTCAAGAGTTCATATTATCAAAGCATAAAAGACCCTTACTCATAATCCCAACCCAAGCCTACAAGTGCAATGCTCATGTGAGGTCCCATAACCCCACATAAATTAAGTAAACTAGTAAAGATACCATAAGTAATGCCTTTACCTCATATAACATCACATCATGTGGAGTCATCGTTATATATAGAAATTTAGACCAAGTTAATTTTCATCAACTGAAACCAACCATTATAGAAGGACAACATTATATAAAACCCACATTACACATTTCATTCATAACATAAGTACATAAGAACTAATTGTCACGCCCCTAAAACTAACTAGGTGAAACTAGATCAAATCATGTCATTTATGATGCTTTAAAGTCCTAAAATGGTCTATAATTATGTTTATTGGCAGAGACTAAAGTTTGGTTATGTTTAGAGTTCAAACATCAATAACTTCCATGACGTTTGAATGGTTTGCCTTGAAACGTCCTTCCGTGCCTTAGTGTGTTTTATAAAGTTTTACGTTTCATTTTTGATGAAATTGATGTGACAGGTCCTTAACATGTGTATGAAGGGTTTTTTTCCAAATCTTCCGGGAAAACTCCCCAAGTACCAACCCAAGGGTCCTTGAGGAGGACCCAACTTGTCGGAAAAAAGTTGTCCCAAGTTGGCAGCTTACTGCCTTAATGTTCACGGACCAGTTCACGGCCAGTCGAGTGGACCACGGACCGTGAACATTGTAGTGGACCTTCCTTATCCACTTGAAGTCTTATAAAGTCAAGGAAACTACTGTCTCAAGGACCATGGACCATCATAAGGGTCATAAACCACCTTCACGATTTGTGAAGGTGGCCGTGGTAACTGGGCGGGCTGTCCAAAAATGTGATTTCCTAATAATTCCTATTCAATTTTTTATTAATTGGGGTGGATTTAAAAGGTTTATATCATTAAATATAATAGTTTAATCCTTAAAACCCTCCTTTAACTCATTATTTCAAAAATCCTAAATGAAAACCCCTCCTTTAAGAAAAACTCTGTTAATACTACATCTAAGATAGAACTCAAGCTGGAGCTAGGGTTGAAGGTTTTTGACGTTTTCATCACCAAATCTCGTGGGTTTCTTCATATTAAGGTATGCTAGTCATTCTTGAACTTTATTTCATTCAAGGAACCCCCGTCTAAGAGATTTCTAAAAGGGTTTTGAAACTCTAGCTTCTTCTATCTTAGACTCTAAGTATGGGTCTTGCATGAAAATATTTTTAAGCATTCAAATATGTTGTGTAACACCCTAAAACGAACTAAGGTGAACTAGAGCTTTGTGCTTCTTTATTGAGCTAATTTTTTAATAATATGAGTTATATTAGTGTCCTTAGGCAGTATGTGAAGTTTTTTTAGGTTTGGAGGTCAAACGTCCATGACGTTTGGAAGGTGTGCGTTAGAAAGTGTTCACGTGTCTTGATGTGTTTGAGTGAGTTTTACATGTTCGTTTTAATTGAAATTTGTGTGGGATGTTCCTATGACCTAGACGACTATGATTAGGGGTTTAATATCCAGGTACGACCCCACCTATGACCCACGAGGGATCCTATAAGAAGACCCAAGACTTGGCAACCAAGCTGCCAAAAGCTGGGCAATCGACGCCCAAAGTCTACTGTCCATAGACTCAACGACGGCCCGTCGTATAGGGGCGTAGGTTGAAACTTAGTCCTGGATTCCAAACCTCCATGTTCCATCTGCAGACCCAAACGACGCCCATGTGCACGGTCGTCGTCCAGTCGACGCCCCGTTGCTTGGGTGTGTCGATAGGTCTTGCCAAAAGATGCAGCGTTTTCACTGTGAGGGCTTGGATATTTTGTAAATTCATCCCAAGTATTTTATAACCCTAGCACCATATTTTTAGCGTTTGTAAGGTATATTGAATTAGTTGTAAGTCCTAGAACTAGACAAGACCCCTCACTTCATTTTCAAACTCTCTCTCTAAAGACAAACTCTCTCAAAGTCACCATTGGAGCTAGGACTAAAGGAGAACTAGGAGGGATGGTTTGGACGTGTTTATTCATCAAAATAAATGGGTTTTATTGGACTTGAGGTATGATATCCATCCTTTAACCCTCTTTCATTCAAGGAGTCATTTCTAAAAGATTTCAAAAAGGGTTTCAAACTCTACTTTCTTCTATCTTTGATTTTAAGCATGGGTCTCTCTTGTAAAAATGTTTTAATGATTCAAATGTGTTCCTTCTAGTATGAAATGATGATTTTAGTGTCAAAACCCTAATGAAACTCATGTTTATGCATATTTCCAACTTTTGGTTTAAGAAATAGGTTAAATGAACATTTTGTCTACGGTATGAACTTCGGTTTTCTTATGTTGTTATTATGACTTAGTTACTGCCATAAGGGACTTATTATGATAAAATATTGAGGAATTGGTTATAGGTGGTTATGGCTTGGTTAAATGGTGAGTTTCTTATATTGTATATTTCTTATTATGAATTGTTCTTGATAGGTATGGTCCACCTTCTTTGTTGCGGTGCTTACTTGATGTCTTTGGATATATTTGGTATGTATTGTGAGTGTGGCTTTGAATAACTAATGTGTGAAATGAAGTTGGTCCTTGTTTATGTCTATTATGAAACTTGAATTGAATGTCTTGCTTAGATTATGCCTAAAGGGAGTGCGTGTATATGTTAAACATGCTAGTGTGTAAGAAATGAGAAATGAAGGTGTAAGCATGTCAATAATTCAATGTTATGAAAGATATGATTTATGTGAAAAAAGTGTTAACATGTACACACACTTTGAGTGAATGAATGAATGAAGTTAAAGAATGTGAATGAAAAGGATGTTTTGGGGTGAGCACTCGTTGTGAGTTGAGATGAAGTGTTTAGTAGCAACCTCACACTTCCTAAGAGCTTTCTAATGTAGGTTGGAGGATGGATACCCATTGTGAGTTGAGATGGTGTGTTCAAAAGTTATCCTTGACCTTTAGTAATAAATGTTTAATACTCTGTGGGCGAGTTATGCTTAGCACCGAGAGGATTTGAAGAAGGGGTGGGTGCACATTGTGAGTGGAGATGTAGTACCCAATGTACCAATTGAGATGAGTACTCCTTGTTAGTAGAGAGTGAGTTACTTAGTAGCAATCTCCTTATACCTTAACTATGTGCCCGCATAGGTGTAGCTATTGGACAAATCCATGTAAAAGCTAAGAGAAAGACTCCACTCTAGGCAAGTGGGGAACCCTCATCCAATAAGTGTAGTATCCAGATTCCATGTCTACCTCTCATGGTCTATGTCGGTCAGAGCTATTTTCCCATAAAAGAATGAAAGAACTAAGTCTCCTAAAAGAACGTACTACTTATTGTACGTGGTGGTATGGGACTCTATCTATCCATTGCATTAGGTAGACCTTCCGAAAGGGGAGTCTTTTTGTATTTTATATGATATGTACGAACTAAGTGTCCTAGAAGAACGTACTACTTAGGGTAGGTGGTGGTATGATACGCTATCTATCCATTGCATTAAGTAGACCTTTCGCAAGGGGAGTCTTGTTGTGCTCTATCATGTATTGTAAATGAAGTTAGATAACTTAAGGTCTAATGTTAAGGATGTTTGTTAAAACTATATTCTATGAGAAGAAGTTAGAAGTGACTAATGTAGGGTGCTTAATCTAAGGGAATCCTTAAGGAGCACTAAGTGGGAGTAGTAGTATGGGATGCTACTGTCACGTCCGGGGATCACCCCCTATAAGTAACATGGTGTACTTGACCTCTCGGAGGTCTTATAAAAGCTCATAGTTATCATTCATCGCATTCTCATTGTAAATTTTGCCGAAAATTTAAAACTTTTTATAGCACATCATATGCTAGAAACTTTACTTCATATATATAAAATATCATATTACATACTTAGACCTTAAGTCTCTTTGCCATCTTAGACTCAACAACATTAGACTACATTAGGGACACGACCCTTATGAAATAATACATAACTATACAACATTTAAACACTTTATAGTAAAGACATGACATTATGAATCCTTGGACTTAAGGATTCCTTTCCTTGAGCTTGGGAATCACATATCAAGATCCTCAATCATATAATCATCCTCTAAGCATCCATAACTTACACTTTGTTTAAAAAGTAGAGAAGAATGAGATTAGTACAAGAATGCACTAAGTATGACTACCATGCAAAAACCATGCATTTAAAAGGGACAGTTTCTTTAAATTATACTTCATGCCTTTTTGAGTAAATGTTCATAAAACCTTTATACAATATCATTTATATCATTCACATACTTCATATAAACATATTCAAAGGCAAAACATTTCAAAACATCACATATAGAATTTAAGGCATTCTTAAATCACATTACAATTAGCTATTCCTACTTTACAGTGAACGTTCCTTTATTTCATTCATTAACCTCCCAAGTAACCCTCTAGTGATACTTGGTGAAATGCATCACCTTAAGGTCACAAAGAAAGAATACATACAACCGACATAAGCCAATACATATTCAAGACTTATTGGCTTTACAGTAAATTGCATCCTTTTACACATATTCTTACATATTTTCATGTGCATCATTATAAGACCTTGTTCATGACCCCACTCTTAGTCTACTAGTGAAATTCACATATGAAGCCCCATAACCCCACACATACTTAGTAAACACTTCATGAGACCACAAACCTTAACATTCAATTCATACATCAACATATTAAGTGAAGACAACTTCATTCATGTCAATACAAGACCTTCTAGCATATTGTCATTTAGACCAACATAGAGCATATAAGGATAAGATCACATCTTATAGATTCATAACATGCACATCTTCATAACAAGTAGACAAATACTACCTGCAATGCATAAAGACATATCCATAATCATACAGAATAAGTCACCTTCCTAGAACTTCCTAAGAAACTACTTGTGCAAAGTCTAGATGGGTTTATTACTTCTACCTATACTAAGTTACCTCTCTTAAGTCATCCTAGTTAGGATGCTAGTCATTTACTTCCATTGTCCATTTTATTTTAGGGAAACTATAGTCTTAACCGACACTAACACCATGGGTGCTAAACATGGAATTTGGTGTTGAAGAGCCTTACACCAATGTAAGGTAATCCTACCTAGCCAAGGTAGAACATTAACATACATCCTAGCATCCTAAGTGAATTCACTTTGCTAGATCCTATGTGCCAAGCATAGTTTATGGAACAAAGAGATAGGTATAATCCCTATATATTCCATTGGGCAATTCGGGCCTCCTCTCATGAGAAAACATGCGTGAACCTTCCTCAAAGGGAAGTCACCACCTCATGTGGATCCATAGGTGAGTATTCCTCTAAGGGAAGTCAACACTTTATAAGAAACAAATGGTGAATCTTCCTCCAAGAGAAGTCAACACCTCTCATTGTCAAGTTCAATCGGTGTTAAGCTAAGTTCCCTCTATTGAAAATCCTTTATTACATTTTTCATAAAACATAGGCTTAGGATATTTGTTCCTCATATGCTTATAGCATATTCAAACACCTATCTAGTTTTAGAGTATTCTTGGGCACACCTTTCAAGGACCCTCTATTAACTAAATCTTCATATATATGTGTTAGTGTATACATAGATTTGAGCAAACCTTTCACATAACACATAATGTCACACATGTTCATATACCAATGCATAAGTATATAGTATAACAATATGATCAATCCTTTCATATAAACCCACTAAGACTCTATGCACATTCATACTTGATCATATCATATAAATCCTATTCATAACATGTCCATACATTCATTTTCATGCACATAGAGACCAAACTTAGGAACTATCCTATCAAGGTACACATGTGCAATGCATAGGAAAGGTCCCATACCCTTTCACACACTAGTACACCTATCAAGTCATTCTAGTTAAGGAAACATATCATACTTTCATACATATAAACTTAACATGCATAGTAGTAGACACTAGTGAATATGATAACTACCTTTCATTTAGACACCATGAACCTTTACTACCTTTAAGCATGCATGAAGTGTGAGTGTGTGTGTACATTGGTCAACATGATGGATATCAACAACATATTGAGGCAGCCACTCTCTTAGGACCACAATAGACATTCAAGCATAGACCACATAACACAACTTGGCATAGGAGGCAAGCTAACTTCATATTATACTTTAAGACTCCTAGCATTAGCTATTTACATCTTCACATAGGGTTACTTGGGTAGGGGTCATCAATATTTCATACTTCATTAATGGAAGAACCTACACATGATTTTTCTTAAACATTTACATGCTCATAACAATAGTAACAAAACCTAGATTCACAACAAAAGTAGAAGACTAGGAACAAGTTACACATAAGGTGACCATCATAACCATTCAATAATATATTCACAAATTTTCCTTCAAGTCCATGGTCAACACATATATAATGACAATAAAGTAAAAACACACTCACCATAAGTGGACCATACCACACAATGCCATACAAGGCTTCATCAACTACAATACTATAAGAAAAGTAGAGGATATAAGCATTCTTACCAATTTCTCACCCTTTGATAATCATTGATCAATACAACTTGTTTATAAAAAAATCATTTATAGAGAAGTAGCAATATGTACTTTAATTATAAAAGAAACCATGTACAAGTCACTACAAGATAATACCATAACATAATACAAGGCATCTCATTTGTACTAGAATGTAGAGAGTCTTAGATCACTTACTAATACATTTTACTTTGATTACCATGGCTAACATTCATAATATACCAATAATACCAACGTAGGTCAGTAGCTAAAGTCATATAAATCAAGTGTAAATCATTCTTCATCAAATCTAGAACATAGATTTCATCATGTACATAACATTATCAATCCATAGACTAGAAAAACCTAAATCAATTCATGTAAGTCTCATTTAATTTGGTCATCAAGGATTTATACCCAAAATTCATCCATAATATCAACTTAAGGTAGTAGCTACAATGATGCTTTGCCTTATTGAAATCCTACACAATTGTTCTAATCGAAATCACTGTAACACATAGAAATATAGGCTATTCATACCCAAATCTTCATACATTCATCCTCATGGATCCTTCATCATCAATACATAATCAATTCACGTATATAACAGTAAGTATAAGCAATTAAATGTAAGAGAATCACTATTTAACCATTCAGAAGCCATGATCATAAAGCCCATGCAAGGACTAAATTGATTTAGGGAAAGAACATGAGCTCATCATGCAATTAGATTAAAATAACATTAAAACCAATACATTAACATCAATTAATCATGATTTAACCATTTAAAACATTTGTATAAAGAACCCGTGGCTAGATTGAAGAAGACGAACTTTGATCATGAAATTTATTTGAAACGTTGAGATTAACTCTCTAGATGGAAGGATAACTAGAGATGAAGGATAAAAATACCTTTTTCTAGTTTAAAACCTCTAAATATTGGTGAATAACCCATGAGAATCCAATCTACAAGTTGTTCTTGATCTACAACAACAATGGAGGTTTCTAGAGAAAATTGGTTTTGGAGGGAAGGTTCAATTTGTGTGAATGGGATTGCGAATGGGTTGTTCACGTGTTTCATCCCTTAAATACACCCAACAATAGGTAAATTAATTAATTAGAGTCAGGTTAGGACGTGGGGTGAATTTCCCATTCACCCCTTTAATGGAACAGTGCGCAGGCAGTGATGCACCAACCTGCATCGACGGACCCAACGACAGGGCGTTGGTCCATCTACGGGCCGTTCTTTGCCATCCGTTGATTGGGTCTGAGGCTGTAATTTTACCAAGCCTTCCCCAGGATAAGTGACCATCGACACCTCCACATCAATGGTGCGTCAGTCCACCAACGGGGCGTCGTTTTGGCTCGTCGATTGACACTGCCAAGGCAGTGTCTCGACAACCTTAGGTCTTTCTTGTGGGCCCTTTTGCGGGGCCCTTTAGAAGTCATACCCGTATGTTTCAAATATAAATGCAAACCTTAACAAGTTGTATACCTCCTGCATCATCTTCACCAAAAACAAATACACAGAACACGTCCAAACAGGCTAGGCCCCATTAAGACACACTTGGACTTCTCAAGGGCTAACTTTCGAACGTCTTGGACGTTCTTGGACGTTTAACCTCCAAAATTTACGAAACTCCATATACTATCTATAAAAGTAATTATAACTCATTTTACGACTTAATAAGATTATTTCATACAAATATAAGCACGTATAGACACATGAGACACATAGGTGACTAGTCGTCGAACGTCTTGGTCGTCCCTTGACATTTGACTACCAAATCACCTCAAACATTACACACTGCCTCTAGAGCATAATATAAGACAGTTTAGGACCTAATAACCCTGGTACAAACATGTTAGGCTCTATAAACCCTAACTCATTTTTGGGGTCTTACATCTACTCTCACATTGCACTTAGTGTAACTGATAGGTCCTATTGGAGAATGGTACTTACATGAAATCCTTCTTGTATGAATGTGTTTCAAATGTCTACCAAGAGTGTGGATTTGATTCCCGTACTAGGTAAGCCTATGGTTGGTAGTCTTAAGGATCGCTTTGGTGTGTCTTGAAGGGGGTGTATGGGCATTCCATTCTTGTCATACCTTAGGGAGTCTTAGGAAAACTTGGTTAGGAAAACCTCATGGGAAATAATTTCATATTTCTTGGATTGTATTTTTACTGTAACATGTCATTGTGTTCACTGTACGGTTCTTAATGTTACTGTAAAGTGTGATTTGTTTCTAAAATTTTGAGAGTCCTACTTTATGTGCTAAATGATGATTCTTAAACTATTTTAACTCTTAAATCATGAAGGTTTTATCAATTTTGCATGAAATCTTATTTTACGAAAATGTCCATTTTGCATGTTTTTGCATATGCCATACTTAGTACATTGTCTTGTACTAACCCCATACTTTTCTATACTTAACAAGTATAGGTCGGAGGCAAGTTGGAAGACTAGAAGACAAACTTGGGAAAGATTCTCTCAAGACTAAGTATGTACTCATATATTCAACGAATAGTCGTATTTCTTACTTTCTATTCTAAAAACTTATTATGTAATTTTCATTTAATGTAAAGGGCCGTGTCCCTAAGATATTTATATTGTGTCTTAAGTTGGTTTGTGTAGACGAGATCAAATCTTTAGCTTTTATGAAAGATGTTCTATTTATTAATTTATTCGTGAAAGTTTTATTTCGTATATGTTATGTATGTTGTCTAAATGAGATGGTATTAATAGACTAAATTCGTATATGTTATGTATGTTGTCTAAATGAGAATCATATGTAAGATTCCTATGGTAGGTGTTTAAGTAAACTCCATATATATATATATATGTTTAGTAAGTGAGAGGTCTATGTAAGCCTCAATACTTTTACGTTCTCCTCTCTAGAGGTGAGGAGGAGACTTCTCCCGATGTGGTGAACGGTATGTTGAAAGTCTTGTCTATTTATCTATATGCTTTACTTGATCCCGGCGATAATTTGTACTTTGTTAATCCTCTAGTAGCTAAAAAGTTTTACATTTTGCCCAATATCTTAAATGAGCCTTTTATTGTGTCTACCCCGGTGGGTGAGTCGGTTGTTGCAAAAAGGGTGTATAGAAATTGTCCTACAATGTTTCCAAATAGAGTTACTTCTGTTGAACTAGTAGAACTTGATATGCTTGATTTTGATATCATATTGGGTATGGATTGGTTGAATGCTTGCTTTACCTCTATAGATTGTAGAACGAGGGTGGTGAAGTTTAACTTTCCAAATGAACCTGTTTTAGAGTAGAAGGGGGAAAATTCTATTTCTAAAGGTCGTATCATCTCTTGTTTGAAAGCATGAAAAATGATCTCTAAAGGGTGTCGATATCACAGTGTTAGATTCCAAGATTTAGACTCCAAAATTCCTCCCATTGAGTCAGTCCCCATATTGAGGGAATTTCCAGAGGTCTTTCCTAATGATCTTCCCGATATTCCTCTTGAACGGGAAATTCATTTTGGTATCGACTTTTTACCGGATACAAATCCCATCTCAATTCCTCCTTATCGCATGGCTCCAGCCTAATTGAAAGAGTTAAAGGCTCAACTCAAAGATTTACTAGCCAAAGGCTTCATTCGACCTAGTATTTCTCCATGGGGTTCTCGGGTTTTGTTTGTGAAGAAGAAGTACCGGTCCCTTAGAATGTGTATCGATTACCGTCAACTCAATAAAGTCAAAATCAAGAACAAATATCCTCTCCCTCGGATAGATGATTTATTTGATCAACTCCAAGGTGTGAGTTACTTTTCCAAGATTGACTTGAGGTCGGGATATCACCAACTTAGGGTGAGAGGTGAAGATATTCCCAAGACGGCATTTCAAACAAGATATGGTCACTATGAGTTCTTAGTAATGTCCTTTGGTCTCGCTAATGCTTCGAAGGCGTTTATGGACCTAATGAATATGGTGTTTTGAAGTTACCTAGATTCATTTGTCATTGTCTTCATTGTCGACATCTTGGTATATTCGAAGAATGAGGGCGAATAGATGAACCATATGAGGGTGATGTTACAAGTGATTCAGAAACATCAATTGTTTGCCAAGTATACCAAATGTAAGTTTTGGTTGAGGTCAATGGCGTTTCTTTGTCATATAATCTCTAGTGAAGGAGTAGAAGTTTATCCAAGGAAGACCGAAGCACTGAAAAATTGGATTAGGCCTTTGGATGCTACGTATATTAGGAGTTTCTTAGGTATAACTGTTTATTATAGAAGGTTTGTCGACGGATTTGCGTCTCTTTATTCTCCCTTGACAACCTTGACCCAAAAGAATGTGAAATTTGAGAGGTCAGAGGAATGTGAAAAGAGCTTCAAAATGTGAAAAAATAGGCGTACTTCCGCTCTGATATTGAACCTACCGGACGGTTCTAAGGGTTTTGTGGTTTATTATGATGCATCCAGAGTCGGGTTGGGGTGTGTTCTTATGCAACATGGCAAAGTTATAGCCTGTGCTGCTAGGCAACTCAAACTCCATAAGAAGAATTATCCAACTCATGACCTTGAGTTAGCGGCCGTGGTATTTGACTTAAAAATATGGCGAAATTACTTGTATGGTGTTCATGTTGATGTGTATACCGACCATAAGAGTCTCCAATATGTATTTACTCAAAATGAGGTTAATCTCCGACAACAGAGATGGTTAGAATTGTTGAAAGACTATGACTTGAATTTTCTCTATCACCTTGGCAAGGCTAATGTCGTAGAGGATGCTCTAAGTCGGTTGTCCATTGGAAGTGTGTACCATGTGGAAGAATCCAAGAGAAACCTAGTGAAAGATGTTCATAGGTTGGCTTTTTTAGGGTCTCAAATTGAAGATTCTCCAAGTGGTGATATGGTGGTACATCATAACTCCGAGTCATCATTAGTGGTTAAGGTGAAGTCCAAACAACACCTTGATCAACCATTGATGGAGTTGAAGGAATCAGTTCTTGGCAAGCTTAATGAGTAATTCTCCTTAGGGTGGAATGGTGTCTTGAGGTATCAAGGAAGGTTGTCTGTTCCCAATGCAGATGGTTTGAGGAACCGGATCCTTGACAAAAACTCATCGGTCCCATTACTCCATTCATCCGGGTTCGACAATGATTTACCATGACCTTAGGGAAGTGTTTTGGTGGGAAGGTTTGAAGAAGGACATAGCAGAATTTGTCGCAAAATGTCCAAATTGCCAACAAGTGAAAGCCGAACACCAAAAAACAGGTGGTTTACTTCAAGAAATCAAAGTTCCTACTTGTAAATGGGAAGATATCAATATGGATTTTGTTTTAGGTTTACCTCGGGCACAAAAGCAATATGACTCTATATGGGTTACATCGGTTTCTCGTCTAGTCAACATAACCAATACGTAAGAATTTAGTCTAATAATATCGTCTCACATTAAACCATCTAAAACGAAGTAGAGCATCTGGGCATAGCCCTTATATAAATTTATACTTGCCACATAGGGCTTATAACCAATATGTTAAATAATAGGAAAGAAATGAATGTCTTTAGATAATAGACATGCTACCAAAGTAGAATATGTGGCACCATCCTTCAACTAGAGGACCTACCAAAACATAGGGAATATTCCTAGTCTTTATGCAAGCGACCTTGATACCTCAACGTCCTGAACCTACATTGTTTGGAAAAAGGGAAAGAATATGGGTTAATAAAACCACTTGTACTGTCACGACCTACAAGTACACCCTAGAAGGTAGGGCATCCTTTGAGTCGCGGAACAACGTACTCGACCTCTATGAGGTCTTTTACAAGACCTTTAACATCATTCATTGCATAACATGTATGAAAAGTAGTGCGGAATTAAAACTTTTCACATAAAATAGTACTTCAAAAAACATTTCATAGAAAACATATGCAATTAGGCTAAGTCTCAAAGTCACCATCTTAGACACATGAATATCATGGGATACGGCCCATACATCTAAATATAGAAATAAATAAGTCTATTACAATTCTTTGAAGCAAAGAAACTAAAGATAGTGATGTCTTCAGATCTAGTGAGGACATACCAACACTTTCTTGAATGAAATGCTAGTATCCAAGTCTCACTTCACGTAATCCTCTCAAATTTCACCTACACCTTTAAAGATAGACAAAAAATATGGAATTCGTACATTAGAATGTAGTAAGTATAGAATAATGCATAAAATCATGATAAAAGGACATTTATATAATACATGCTCTCTTTGAATAAAAGTTCATGGCATAAGTATAACAATCACCTATAACACCAACTTCACATATAAGTCACATTCCAAAACATAACATCAACAACACTTCAAAAAAACATAATACTGAGACTCTCCTTCCGAAGGTGATTCTAAGGCCAACTTGAGTTAGTTATGAAGCGACCGCCCATACAACCCCTACACACACACCAAAGAGATACTTTAGACTACCTAAGATAATATTATTCCTATTTCATTATTTAAGCTCCCTACCTAGAATTACTCTAAGACTCACCTAACTAAGACATGGAGAGACCGCCCATACAGCCTCCAAAAGACTACCTAAGCAATCATCAAAGCTACTCTAGATAGATACCTTTCCATTAACATACCTTTAATTAATTCATTATATTCATTATACCATTTAAGAGAAGACCTAAGGAACTCACATACTAACATCTACAAAGCCTAGTCGTGCAATGTCTAGATAGCGTCCCATTCCACTACCTAGACTTCATAGTACATATCCAACACTAGCATGTATTCCACATGATGAAAATAATAAATAATCGACATAGACCATACTACCTAGGCATGGAATCCGCAAGTACACCCTAGAAGTTAGGGCAACCCTTAGGTCGTCAGAAGGCGTACTTGCCCTTTCGATGGTCTTGTACTAGCCTATTAGCTATCATTCATTACATATGACATGAAAAGTAGTGGGGAATTAAAACTTTTCACGATAAATAATAATAAGGAAAACATCTTTTATAAATACTAAAGGATAGTCTCATCGTCACAAGCTAACTTAAAGATACGGAATAAATATCTTAGGGACACGACCCTTTACGTTGAAAGAAATACATAAATAGTCTTATACAGGTCTTAAAGAAGAACATAAAGAAACACAGACTATGCCCTCAAATATATGAGGACATAATAAGTCTTGAGAGAGTCGATTCCCAAGCTTGCCTTCAACCCTTCAGCTTGCCTCCAACCTATACTTATAGAGTATAGAAAAATATGGGTTAGTACAAACATTGTACTAAGTATGGCAGTATGCCAAATTATGCAAAGAGGATAATTTAATTGAAAGATAAAAGTCATAATATTTTGATAAAACCTTCATGAATTAAGTTACAAAAGACCCTATAGTATCATCATTTAGCACATAAGGTAAAACTCCAATTTTTCATAACATAGGAACATACTTACTGTAAACCCAAAAATCACACATGAACTACTCCTATCCTAAGTTATCCTAAGGCTCCCTAAGTAAGACATACGAATTACCCATACAATCTTCTCAATACCTACTTAATAGATCCTTAAGACTTCTAAGGATAAGCATACGTCATTTCATTCATATAAGTCACCATTCAATATCAAAGATACTACCAAAACATACATATACTTCGGAATTTCACATAAGAACCATCCTCCAAGACTACTCCAAAGTCACACTTAGTGACATGTGAAAGTAGCATCCCATACTACGACTTCCACTTAGTGCTCCTTATGAATAACCTTAGATTAGAAACATTACATTCATCACATACTAAGCTTTTATCATACAAGTCATAACATCAACATGCTTCCTTAACATCAAACATGGAATCACATTACTTTCATTTATATCATATCATGACCCATTCATACATTTCATATAAGGACACACCAAGACTCCCTCGAAATGTCTACTTGTGCAATGGATAAGTAGTTTCCCATTAAAGCACCTACCCTAAGTAGTACACCCTGAAGAAGATTTAGTTCATGTTCATACATTTGTGGGGGCTAGCTTTAAACGACATAGTCCATGAGAGCTTTACATGGAATCCTGATATTAACCCTACCGGATGAGGGATCCCTTTGGGGAGGCTAGCTTTAACTGACATAGACCATGAGAGCTTGACATTGAATCCCGATATTAACCTTACAGGATGAGCGATCCCTACAGAGTCTTAAACATTCATTGACTTTAGGTTAAGAGATAACTATTGAAAACCCCATCTAACCTCGCGAAGGGTATCCAACCTCCAACCTATCTTTGGAAAGCTTATCGGGAATAGTGAGCTTGCTACTAAACACTTCATGTTAGATAACGAACAGTGTTCACCCCAAAATCCCCCTTTTCATACTTAGGAATAGTAGGGATGGTCTAGACACTTCATCTCTACTCACGAAGAGTGTCCACCCTACAATCCCCCATTTTCATTCATTGACTTCATTCATGCATTCAAGTGTGTGTGCGAGTACATGTCAGCACACCTTACACATAATAACTATTATTCATATCATTGACTTCTAGACATGCTCAAACACACATTTATCACAATTTACACATCATCACACTTCACATATCAATTACCTACTCCCTTTTAGACATAAACCATTCAAGATACTCATTTCAACGTCCTAAAATATATCATACATATGCATATCAAAATCATTACTTCACTTCACATATCATGCCTTGAAGGCCATTTTTACAATACACTTATAACTTCATAAACTTCAAGTAAACACCGCCACCAAAGGTGGACCATACGACTCCAGATCATTTCAGAAAAAGGTTTAAACAACATACTCAACTTAAATTTATCCAATATTTCACCACCTATCAACAATTTATCAAACAATTCATCATAAAATAGCCCTTAGGGAAGTAGGTAATCATCAACGAAACCACCAACAAATAATAACTTTAACATTTTCTAATCATGCTCCTTAAACCCTTCAATATACTAAAAGTTGTTAAAAGAATAGACATGATTCAATTGGGGTTTTTGACATTAAAATAATCATCTAAAAATAAGAAAAACTCATTTTAATCATTAAAACATTTTCATGCAAAGACAATACTTAGAATCAAGGAATAAAGAAGTTTGAAGTTGAAATCCTTTTTGAAATCTCTTTGAAATGGCTCCTTGAATGAAAGAAGGTTGAAGTATGTCTACCATACCTTAATGAGAAGAAACACACGAAAATTTTTATGAAGAAAACATGAAAACTTTGTCCTCTTCCTTGTATCTTGAAGCTTCTTCAATGGAGGATTTTGGAGGAATAGTTTTGGACATATTTTTGGTTTGATGTTTATGGTTTTAATTTGTGAGGTTTAAAATGACCTAAATCAGTACACAAATGATCCCAAAAATTCCCAAAATACCCCTACACTATTTGGACCCTTTTCCAAATTCTATTTTGACTTAAAAATGACGCGGCCAAATCTCGGACTTGGCTGCGCTTCGCGAGGTCACCTCCAGATCTTGGTTCTGGAAAATATTTTGGGAAACAAGGGTTTGTGTTGTCGCAGGGCAAAATTTCACATCAAGTGCTGTCTGCGCATCGCGCAGCAGTCTTCAAATCTACGCTGCCGGCAGCATTGATGGACCATGTTTGGGTCATCCTCGGGGACCCTTAGGCTTGTCCCCGGGGCATCATTATCAGACGATTTTTACCCTTTACATGTCATTCTACGCATAGAAACAATCAATACTCAATATCACCCTCAAAACATCCCCCAAAACTTTACTACAAAACACTATGACAGACTAGTTCAACTTCGACTAGTTTCTGAACGTCTTGGGTTATTGACTTCAAAAACTCTCAAACATTACAAACTGACTTATAATGCTAAAATACACTATTTTAATACATTATTAACTCATGAAACACATGTGAAAATCTCGTTTGACCTATTTCATTTTGAGGGTGGTTACAATCTCCCCCACTTAGAACAACATTCGTCGTCGAATGACACTAAACTTCTTCAAGGACACAACTAGAACCATACAACAAATAACATAAAGTTCATAACATTCATAGTTAATTCACAAAAATTGCAAGAAACACTAACTTCCTATCATTATGCATTTTGAGCAACATCAGCAATTTGGAACAAATTACATAATTCATAGTACACACTCACAATATTATTTCTCATTTACATATGGAGGAACTACCTTCTCCAAAATTAGACATGATCATCACATCATCATATATCTCAACATGAAAATAACTTTTGAATCACACATTGACACATAGCAAAAATCTTTTTAAGAAATTAAGGAGTATCATTAACTACACATTATAAAGGAAAGGTAGATTAAGTACCAATCTACTCATATAACTATGATAACATTAGGAGCATGCCAAAGCATCACACTATCAATGAAGCTCATAACATAAGGCTACATGGAACTTATACTAATGCAAGACTCCAAAACAAACCAAACTACTATGGATTTTTGTCTCACGCTTGAGTAAGAATAAAAGGAAGGATAAACATATCAACTATCTTTCTACTCATCTCATTCTCTCCCACTAAAGGTAAAACTCATCTAAAGCAAATAAAAATAACCATAAGGAACTTATGACTTACCAATGCCTTCACTCCGGATTAGCTCCCTTCTTAGCTTGAAGTGCATAGAAACGACTCTTATTTGGAGAATTATGATCCACACCATCATGATGATCTTGGTTGATCTCTTTCCCCTTTGCTTTGAGGTAAGGAAATCTCTCATCTTATGACCTCTATTACCACATTCAAAGCAACCATCCGTGCCGGCAAGACACCTACCCAAGCGTTGCTTCCTACAACTAGTACACCTAGGCCTCTCAAAAGCATAACCACCTCCTTGAGAATTTTTGTAGGAAACCCTATCCTTGTTCCTAATGGAAGAATCTTGATTATAAAACCTCTTCTTAAAGTTAGGTTGACTTGATTCATCTGACCTACGCCTCTTTCCATCTCTAGTCATATCTCTAATCTTGGACTACTCAATTTGTTGGGCATACACCATGAGCCTAGAGATTTCAATATCATTATGGTGCATAGTAATAGGTGTAACAACCGTAAAAATGGATAAGATAAGTAATGCTTAATGTGTCTAAAATGCCTACGATTAGACCAGAGTTCACACGTATTGATGCGTGTAGAACCAGACCTCGATCCCACAACCTCACTACCAACGCAGAGGTAGTCAAGAGAATTAAATGAAATTAAAATAAGGAGGGTGTGGGGGTTTGAACCCACAACCTCTCAGTCCCATACGAATAAAATAAAAATAAAGAGAGGTTGTGGGGGTTTGATCCCACAACCTCATGGTTAATGCGAAATAGACAAGGAAAATAAATAGGAAAATAAAAGGGGGCTGTGGGGGTTCGACCCCACAACCCCTGGGCCAAGGGAGAGAGTTTCTAAAGAAACCGAACTAAAAAGAAATGTTGATGTTGGGGCACGATCTAGGGTCCCAATGTCATGAGGACTAAAAATAAAATCAAGGAAAAATGTAAGTGTTGTCCAAGGGATTCGAACTTGGGTTCTCTTGCCCAAATTTCCGTATTGATACATAAGTCATACGTGAATTAAATGTTCAAGAATAATGCCACCTACTTAGTTCGAATTGAGATCTTGGCATACATACAAGATATAAAGTCTTGTACTACATAATCTTAGGAAGATATGAGTCACTTAACGAACTATGAATGAAGCCTCATGGCTTGTATGTATAGACCCATAAGTCTAGCATACGTTTAAAAATAAGTGAACCTAAGGTGTATGTAATGAAATGAAGTAACCTTAGAAGGGTTAAGTACGAGTGTAGAACACACTAAATGGCCAAGTGCATTGGCATACGATGAAATGATTATTATGTAATGAAATGATAAAACCCTAGAAGGGTTAAGTAAGAGTGTGAAACACACAAATGGCCAAGTGCATTGGCATATGATTAATTGAACATTCACGTAAAATGGGGTGAGTAATTATGAAGAGCAATTGTGCTAATGTTAATGAATGTGGCGACAACATGATATGAGGCTAATGTAAAAGATGAGAACAATCTCAAATGAGCCTAAGTAATTGTTACCAAAACGTACTCACCTATGAGAGTGTAAAGTTAATGAAGAGACCAGTCTCTATGAACACTCTAATGAAAGTATTGAGATTAACACACTTAATAAAAATGATGAGATGAGAAATCATCTATTGAGCTATGATGTCCTCATACTAGAAGCCAACTTCCATGACGTATGAGTTGAATGTATTGGAACTTTATACTGAGCACCGATAGACTAGCTATGAGCGGTGATGCCTTCTTTCGGGAAGGGCGGAGGTTCATGTAACTCTCATGAGATGAGACTGTCCGGCATGACGGGTGTGGGTCTCCTTATATCTCCTAGTCTTCGAACCTATACTGCCAATATAGGGATCTGGCGGGGTTCAATTCCCATATACGCTAGCATGTTTTAGGTCACTTTGGCCGGTGATTCCACCTCTTTTCGGTGTGGGGGAGACACTGGATTTTATGATGCTCACATGATCTATGTCGGTTAAAGTTAAAGTTCCCAATGAATAAATGAGGCCAGCCTCAAATGATGCACATAATGAAATGAACGATACCAAAGGTGTTAGGATAGGATAATCAAGAGGTGGGCTAGACTCAAGTAATGACACTAGGTTATTCTTGATCATTGCACATCAAACCCGATGAAAGTCTTAAACAACATCTTAGGTATAGCTGGTGTTCACACTAGCCTATGAACGAAATGAAATGAAGTACTTATGAATGAATGAAGCAGACTCTATGTTTGCTAATGAAGTAATGACACTAGGTTATTCTTGTTTGCTAATGAAGAATCCCTCATTTTGGAAAGTCTTAATGTCAAGTCCATGATTCCAAGGTCTCATGGCATATGAATGAATGTTATAAAAGATGTTATGTGCTATATGCTATATGATACGTGTTATGTGTAAGATGTTATGTGATGTGTGCAATATGATAAGTATGATGATGCATGTTACTCTCATGGTATGACTTTCCTAATCCAAATTTGGAAAGCTCACTGACTTTCCTAATCCATGTTTGGAAAGCTCACTAACTTTCCTAATCCAAATTTGGAAAGTTCACTAACTTTTCTAATCCCAATTTAGCAAGTCCACTGACTTGACTTTCCGTAATCATGTTGTTAGGAAAGAGATATTCTTCCTCATGTCGTTGGTGCATGCTTGAATATACCCATACTTAGTACAAGTGTGTACTAATCCCATACAACAATATATTTTTAGGTGTAGGCACAGCTGGACGCTAGAGCTTACAGGTTGACGTTGCAGCTATCCGGACGTGGAGCTTTCATCCGGACTTGGTAGGCCCTCATGCTTTCGAGGATGTCTACCGTTATTATCTAGATTAGATGTAGGCTTTATCTAGTGGAGCATGTTCCACTAGTGTTTCTTTCAACTTTTATTTCAGACTTTGTATTGGTGCCATTTTGGCGAAAATACGTTTAATGCAATTATGAACTGTTTCTTTCATTTGATTATCTATATATTAGATGGTTGATTTGTGAACGCCCATAATGTTAAGTTTAAAATGTTTAGCATGAAATAATAAAATAAAAAGTTCAAATTTTTTGCTAAAATTAACCTAGATAAAGTAAGAATGACGTATGTAGGCTTGTCTGCGACCTCTAAGAGGTCAACGACGCCGGTCTCGTATGGGGTCTAGATTTTGATCGTGACAAACTTGGTATCAGAGCGCTAGGTTAAATTCCGAGAATAATGAGTTCACATCAACCACATTGAGTAGTTTCTAAGTCATGGTAGTGAAGTGCACCACTACCCTTAATTAGAGACTGCATGATGCGTAGGAAAATTTCCCTTCTTCTACTCTTTATCGTGCTATCTAGAGCTTTGACACTTTGTGTCATTCTAAGTATCTAAATTTCTTCTTGTGTGTGCGCGTAGGAGCATACACACAAGAATTAGGATGGCCAAGTGGTCTAAGGCGCCAGACTCAAGATCTGGCCTTCCCAAGAAGGGGCAGTGATAGAAATGCCCAGCGTGAACGAAAGACGTTTGATGAGAGTGGTTGTTCGCATGGAGGTCAGTGTATAGTAGGTTCTAAAGCCTTCTATGAGTATTGATGAAGAGGAGAAGGCTAAGTTGGCTGCTTAAAAGCTCAAGGAGATGGCTTAGGTATGGATTACTTCATAAATTCTAGACTACCATAGACTAACGAAACAGGGTAGTAAGGTTAAGTTTCCAAATAAGTTAGAGTTAAAATGAATTCATGTTTGCATGTCATGTTGCTATTTTTGTATAGCGTGGACATGATTTTTGTGTTGCATGAGTTGTGAGGTGCATCAAGTTAAGTGCGATTGAGAGAGAAGTTCCTCAATATCAAATATGAAGCTTCAGATAAGCTTGAGTAATATGTATTATCCAGAGTAAATGTGAAACAGAAATTCACAAAGAGTAAAGTCTCAAGTATGTTAAGATTGATCTTCGTTCAGGGTATCATCAGCTTAGGGTTAGGGATGGAGATATCCCAAAGACAGCCTTTCATACCTGTTATGGTCATCATAAGTTCTTAGTTATGTCATTTGGTCTCACGAATGCACCTGCTGCATTTATGGATCTCATGAACAGGGTCTTCCGTGAATACCTTGACTCTTTCGTCATAGTATTCATGGAGGACATTCTCATCTACTCTATGACCAAGGAAGAGCATGAACAACATTGAGACTAACCTTGCAGGTACTTAGACAACATCAGCTGTATGCCAAATTCAGCAAGTGTTAATTCTGGCTTAGATCAGTGACCTTCCTGGGTCATGTTGTGTCCGATCAGGGCGTGGAGGTGGATTCCAGGATGACTGAGGGTGTTAAGAACTGGCCAAAACCTCTTACTCCCACTGACATCCATAGTTTTCTGGGATTGGCTAGTTACTACCGCAAGTTCGTGGAGGGCTTTTCTTCCATTGCTGCCCCACTGACAGCTTTGACTAAAAAGAAGGCCAAGTTTGAATGGACAGATACTTGTGAGAAGAGTTTCCAGGAGCTCAAGGACAAACTCACTTAAGCCCCGGTGCATATTTTGCCTAAGTGTGGTGAGAATTACACTGTTTACTGTGATGCATCTAGGATGGTTTGGGTTGTGTTATTATGTAGGTTGGTAAGGTGATAGCCTCTACTTCCAGACAGCTCAAGGTTCATGACAAGAATTATCCCACTCATGACCTGGAGTTGGCAACTGTGGTGTTTGCACTGAAGCTGTGGAGGCACTACTTGTATGGAGTGCATGTGGATGTGTTCACATACCACAATAGTCTCCAGTATGTGTTCACACAAAGGGAGTTTAATCTACGTCAGCGGAGATGGTTGGAGCTGTTGAAGGACTATGACATGAATGTTCACTACCATCCAGATAAGGCTAATGTTGTAGCTGATGCTTTGAGCAGGATGAGAATGGGAAGTACAGCCCACGTTGAGGATGAGAAGAAGGAGTTGGTGAAAGATATACACAGACTGGCCAGACTGGGTGGGCGATTGGTTGACTTTACTTATGGGGGTGTTTCAGTTCATCCTAGTTCTGAATCAGCCTTTGTAGTTGAAGTCAAGAATGGTCAGCATCTCGATCCTGTGTTGATGGAGTTGAAGGACTCAGTGTTGATAAAAATGAATGAGTCTTTTGCTTTGGGAGGTGATGGCATACTTAGGTACCAAAACACGCTGTGTGTACTAGATGTGGATGATTTGTGGACCAGGATTGTTGCAGAGGTCCATGGTTCCAGATATTCCATACATCCAGGTTCCACCAAGATGTATCATGATCTTAAGCAGATTTATTGGTGGGATGTCATGAAGAACATTGCAGAATATGTGGCCAAGTGTCCTAATTGTCAGCAGGTTAAGACAGAACATCTTAAGCCTGGCGGTCTTACTCAGATTATTGAGGTTCCGACTAGAAGTGGGAGGCCATTAATATGGACTTCGTGGTTGGTCTTCCGAGGACTAGGAGACAGCATGACTCCATATGGGTTATTATGGACAGGATGACTAAGTCTACCCACTTTATCCCTGTGAAGTCTACTTACAGAGCCGAGGATTATGCGAGACTCTACATTGATGAGATTGTGAGATGGCATGGGATTCCTTTGTCTATCATTTCAGATAGAGGAGCTCAGTTTACTTCACATTTCTGGAGATCTTTCCAGAAGAGCTTAGGCACGCAGGTAAAGCTTACTACTGCCTTTCATCCTCAGACTGATGGGCAGGCAGAGCGCACCATTCACACATTGGAGGACATGTTAAGAACGTGTGTGATTGACTTCAGGGGTAGCTGGGATGACCATCTTCCTTTGATAGAGTTCTCGTATAATAATAGCTATCACTCCAGCATTGGGATGGCACCATTTGAGTCACTGTATGGTAGGAGGTGTAGATCTCCAGTTAGGTGGTTCGAGGTTGGAGAGTCATCCATTTTGGATCCAGAGATCATTCATGAGGCCTTAGAGAAGGTCAGAGTGATTAGGGCCAGGTTGGCTATTGCGTACAGTCGGCAGAAGTCATATGCAGATAACAAAAAATGGCCCTTAGAGTTTGATGTTGATGACCAGGTCTATCTGAAGATATCTCCTATGAAGGGGGTGATGAGGTTTGGCAGGAAGGGGAACTTGAGTCCGAGGTATGTTGGGCCATACGAGATCCTACAGCATGTGGGTGAGGTGACCTATGAGTTGGCATTGCCTGCGGAGCTAGATTCTGTCCATCCAGTCTTTCATGTGTTCATGTTAAAGAAGTTCCTAGGTGATCCAGCATCGATTCTACCTGTGGAAGGTTTGGGGGTCGAAGACTTGTCCTATGAGGAGGTACCTGTTGAGATCTTAGATATACAAATCAAGCGGCTGAGGAACAAGCAGATTGCCACAATGGAGGTATTATGGAGAAATCATCTTGTTGAGGGTGCTACGTGGGAGGATGAGGCCGACATGAGATCCCGCTACCCAAATCTTTTCAGCTCTTAAGGTTAGACTCCCTACTCTTAAGTCTAAGTTTCCTTATCTCTCCATTTTTGTTGCTATTGCTTGACTGTGCATAATGATTATGTTATGATCTGACTGGCATTACGCTAGATAGTAGTAGTGTCATTCGGGGACGAATGTTCCTAAGTTGGGTGGGGGATGATGTAACAACCCTAAAAATGGATAAGATAAGTAATGCTTAATGTGTCTAGAATGCCTACGATTAGACCAGGGTTCACACGGATTGATGCGCGTAGAACCAGACCTCAGAACCCTTGCTACAGCCAAGAAAACAAACTTGGGGAGTTATTTGATCTTGGAAAGGTTGGGTCCAACCATGTAGGGCTCTCGAATACGAAGATTTACTCAAAGGAGTATTTACCGGACATAAAAAGAGGAAATCTTAGGTTTGAAGGGTCTAGGGGTAAAATGGTGTTTTTCTTGGCTAAGGGTAGTATCATACTTACCCTAAATATATAATTAATTATTTAATTAATAAGGTGGAGGGGCAATTTGGGGAGAGGGGGACGAAATTGGGCTCCTGAAGTGAAGTCTTGCTCCACCCGGGTTCGAACCTAGGTGGAAGCAATGAATTAAAGTGTTTTTTATTTAATCTATTGAATTAATGTAATTAATTAATAATTATTAATCATTATCTGATTTAAAATACAATAAAAATCAGATTTTTAATAATTAACTAAACCTTATTTGACTAAGTCCTAAACTAGACTCCTAAGCCTAATATAACTCCCACTCTCTCACCTCTATCTCTCAACTCTCATGCTCAATCTCTCTTATTCTTTCACACAAATTTCTCTGCCAAAATAAGATACAAAAGGAGAAAAATAAACCAAGTTCTTCACACTTGAAGAACTCACACGAAATCACAAGAAAACAAACGTTAATCGCACACTAGGCTAAGGGAGGTTGTCATTCGAGTGGAGTTGATATTGAGGAGGCTTAGACGTGTTCTTGGGTGAGGTTTTTTGGGCAGCAAGTCAAGGTTTTAACGTCAAAAAGGTATGGGTTTTCTTCTCTCTTGGTCCCTTTCCCAAGAGACCCCTTAAGGTTCATATTATTCATTCGAAAACTAGGATTGTTTCCCCTTTTGCATGCCCCTGTCACTAGCTCCCAATGAATCGTCGGTTGGGTATGATTACTGGTAGATTTAGGTAAATGTTATGTTTTCATGATAAATATGATTATGTTTGTGTACTTGAAATTGTATGCAAGACAACCATGTATTCGAAATTTTGTGCAAGTGTGTGCGTGTGCAAAACTGTTACTGTAAATGGAGTCCTCGAGTTAAGGCTTCAAATTTGATAATGTTTTAGTTGTCATTTTACGTGCATAAACCTATGTAAATTGTGATGTTCATTAAAATGGAAGTGTAGCTTATTTGAGTATCAATATTTTAGCTAAATGAATCTATGAAAATGCACACCAAAAGTGTGAAATGATCTATGAATTTCCCTAAGATTTCAAGTGAAAATGTTGGTGAAAATAAGCTTAAAAATGACTAAATTTCCAGCAAAATTACAAGTTTAGTTTAGGCTAAATGTAATAAATCTGGAAATTTAATTGAGTATAAAGGGATGAGGCCACCAGGATTCTAACCTGTGACCTCACCCGTGTACTGCCTTGAAATCGCAAGAAAAGGAATGGGATCAGGGGGAATCGATATGGGTATGCTGGCTGAAAATGTAGAGTACAAAAATTAATAAAATAAAATAGGAGGCGTGGGAATCGAACCCACGACCTCCAGGCAGCGAGTGAAGTGAAAGAAAAATAAAAGAAAGGAAATGTGAGGCGTGGGAATCGAACCCACGACCTCAAGGCTGTGAAGGAGAGTAAAGGAGAAAGGGAAAATAAAAGAAAATAAAGTGAGGCTGTGGGGGCTCGATCCCACAACCTCACTGCCAACGCAGAGGTAGTCAAGAGAATTAAATGAAATTAAAATAAGGAGGGTGGGGGGGTTCGAATCCACAGCCTCTCAGTCCCAAATGAATAAAAGAAAAATAAAGAGAGGCTTTGGGGGTTTGATCCCACAACCTCATGGTTAATGTGAAATAGACAAGGAAAATAAATAGGAAAATAAAAGGGGGTTGTGGGGGTTCGAACCCACAACCCCTCGGCCAAGGGAGAGATTTTCTAAAGAAAAGGAACTAAAAAGAAATGTTGATGTTGGGGCTCGATTTAGGGTCCCAATGTCATGAGGACTAAAAATAAAATCAAGGAAAAACGTAAGTGTCCAAGGGATTCGAACTTGGGTTCCCTTGCCCAAATTTCCGTATTGATACATAAGTCATACGTGAATTAAATGTTCAAGAATAATGCCACCTACTTAGATCGAAATTGAGATTTTGGCATACATACAAGATACATAAGTCTTGTACTACTTAATCTTAGGAAGATATGAGTCACTTAACAAACTCTGAATGAAGCCTCATGGCTTGTATGTATTGACCCATAAGTCTAGCATACGTTTAAAAATAAGTGAACCTAAGGTGTATGTAATGAAATGAAGTAACCCTAGAAGGGTTAAGTACGAGTGTAAAACACACTAAATGGCCAAGTGTATTATCATACGATGAAATGATTATTATGTAATGAAATGATGAAACCCTGGAAGGGTTAAGTAAGAGTGTGAAACACACAAATGGCCAAGTGCATTGGCATATGATGAAATGAACATTCACGTAAAATGGGGTGAGTAATTATGAAGAGCAATTGTACTAATGTTAATGAATGTGGTGACAGCATGATATGAGGCTAATGTAAAAGATGAGAACAATCTCAAATGAGCCTAAGTAATTGTTACCAAAACGTACTCACCTATGAGAGTGTAAAGTTAATGAAGAGACCAGTCTCTATGAACACTCTAATGAAAGAATTGAGATTAATACACTTAATACAAATGATGAGACGAGAAATCATCTATTGAGCTATGATGTCCTCATACTAGAAGCGAGCTTCCATGACGTATGAGTTGAATGTAATACAACTTTATACAGAGCACCGATAGACTATCTATGAGCGGTGATGGCTTCTTTCTGGAAGGGCGGAGGTTCACGTAACTCTCATGAGATGAGACTGTCCGGCATGCCGGGTATGGGTCTCCTTATATCTCCTAGTCTTCGAACCTATACTGTCAATATAGGGATCTGGCGGGGTTCAATTCCCATGTACGCTAGCATGTTTCGGGTCACTTTGGCCAGTGATTCCACCTCTTTTTAGTGTGGGGGAGACACTGGATTTCATGATGCTCACATGATCTATGTCGGTTAAAGTTAAAGTTCCCAATGAATGAATGAGGCCAGCCTCAAATGATGCACATAATGAAATGAACGATACCAAAGGTGTTAGGATAGGATAATCAAGAGGTGAGCTAGACTCAAGTAATGACATTAGGTTATTCTTGATCATTCCACAGCAAACCTGATGAAAGTCTTAAACTACATCCTAGGTATAGCTGGTGTTCACACTAGCCTATGAACGAAATGAAATGAAGTACGTATGAATGAATGAAGCAGACTCTGTGTTTGCTAGTGAAGACTCCCTAGTTGAGGTCCCATATGTTGAGCCCTTATTTTGGAAAGTCTTAATGTCAAGTCCATGATTCCAAGGTCTCATGGCATATGAATGAATGTTATAAAAGATGTTATGTGTTATATGCTATATGATACGTGTTATGTATAAGATGTTATGTGTTATGTGAAATATGATAAGTATGATGATGCATGTTACTCTAATGGCATGACTTTCCTAATCCAAATTTGGAAAGCTCACTGACTTTACAAATCCAAATTTGGAAAGCTCACTGACTTTCCTAATCCAAATTTGGAAAGTTCACTAACTTTCCTAATCTCAATTTGGCAAGTCCACTGACTTGACTTTCCATAATCCTATTGTTAGGAAAGAGCTATTCTTCCTCATGCATGTCCTTGGTGTGTGCTTACATATACCCATACTTAGTACAAGTGTGTACTAATCCTATACAACTCTATATTTTTAGGTGCAGGCACAGGTGGACGCTAGATCTTACAGGTTGACGTTGCAGCTATCTGGACGTGGAGCTTTCATCCGGACATGGTAGGCCCTCATGCTTTAGAGGATGTCTACTGTTATTATCTAGCTTAGATGTAGGCTTTAGCTAGTGGAGCATGTTCCTCTAGTGTTTCTTTCCACTTTCATTTCAGACTTTGTATTGGTTCCATTTTTGCGAAAATACGTTTAATGCAATTATGAACTGTTTCTTTCATTTGATTATCTCTATATTAGATGGTTGATTTGTGAACGCCCATGATGTTAAGTTTAAAATGTTTAGAATGAAATAAGAAAATAAAAAGTTTAAATTTTCCGCTAAAATTAACCTAGATGAAGTAAGAATGACGTATGTAGGCTTGTCTGCGACCTCTGAGAGGTCAACGATGCCGGTCTCGTCTGGGGTCTAGATTGCGGTCGTGACAGTAGGACATTCTTTCTAAGCGATACTAAACACCCCTATCACAAACTTATTCATCCTAGCCCTAGAGTTGGCTACCGAAGTTGGGGTTTACTTAGAGAGTTGGGTTAACTTGAGAGTGTACTTCTTCACACTCATTCCCCCTTGACGAAGGTTCATGCATTCCACTAACTTCTTCTCCCTCAACTCTATGGGGAAGAACCTATCAAAAAAGTCCATTTTTAACACTTCCCAATCTACCGAACCTTCCTTTAAGGGTCTCTCATCCCTCCATTCCTCAAACAACACATGTGCCACATATTTGAGTTGATAAGCGGCTTATTTTGCTTTGTCTTTAGGAGTCACACCCATAGCATCCACCACCTTTAACACCTCATATATGAAGACTTGTGGATATTCATCCAACTTAGTGCCATGGAAAGTAAGAGGGTTCATCCTCATTAAATCCCGAATTCTAGAAGCAGGAGTACATGCATTGGATTGAGGTCCAACTCCTAGGTTTGCTTGGTCAACCACATTATTAGTGACGATATGAGATTGAGTCATTATAAGTTGAGTCAAAGCCGTAAGTGCAGCCCTTATCTCCGCATAATTCATATACCCTTCAACATAGAGGGCTTGCGGACCTTGGGTAATTAGAGGCATTTGGGGCACTTGAGGTCCTTGAGGTTCCATAGGGGGAACAACCTCATTCATATCATCTTGGTAACGTATACGGACCTTCTTACCATAGAGAGGAAATCCTCTCATTAGCTATTTCTCCCTCCTCCCTTCTAGCGGGTGTCCTCCTGGTATTCATGTTCTATAAACACACGAGAAGAGGTTGAGAAAAGAAACTTATAGAACTCAACTCTGTTGCACGACACTAGAGTAGTGAAGAAAGTGAAACTTCAATCGCCTTAGAGCCTCTCCCTCATGGATGTGTCATGACTCACACCGATGAACGAAACTCTACTAGACGTGGCTTGTGAGACTTTTAAACCATAAACTATTTATTAAAACCTAATGCTCTGATACAAAGTTTGTAAGAACCAACAAGTACACCCTAGAAGTTAGGGAAACCCTTAGGTCGTCACAACTTTCGAAGGTCTGTACTAGCCTCTTAGCTATCATTCATTACATAAGACATGAAAAGTACTACAGAATTAAAACTTTTCATGATAAATAATAATAAGGAAAACATCTTTTAAAAATACTAAAGGATTGTCTCATCGTCACAAGAAAACTTAAAGACACGACATAAATATCTTAGGTACACGCCCATTTAATTCACAGAAGTACATAAATAGTCTTATACAAGTCTTAAAGAAGAAATCAAAGAAACATAGACTATGCCCTCGAATATATGTGGAAATACATAGTCTTGAGAGATTCGCTTCCCATGCTTGCCTTCAACCCTTCAACTTGCCTCCAACCTATAGTTATAGAGTATACAAAAGTATGGGGTTAGTACAAACATTGTACTAAGTATGACATAATGCAAAATCATGCAAAAAGGTACAATCTAATTGAAACATACAAGTCATGCTATTTTGATAAAAAATATCATGAATTAAGTTACACAACATCCTATAGTATCATCATTTAGCACATAAGGTAAAACTCTAATTTTTCATAACATAGGAACATACTTACAGTAAACCCAAAAATAACACATGAACTACTCCTATCCTAAGTTATCCTAAGGCTCCCCTAAGTAAGACATAAGGAAATTGCCCATACAATCTCCTCAATACCTACTTAATATATCCTTAAGAATACTAAGGATAACCATACTTCATCTTATTCATAAAATTCACCATTCAATATCAAAGACATTATCGAAACATACAAATACTTAGCAACTTCACATAAGAATCATCCTCCAAGACTACTCCCAAGTCAGACTTAGTGACATGTGAAAGTAACATCCCATACTACCACTTCCACTTAGTGCTCCTTAGGAATAACCTTAGAATAGGCACATCACATTTATCACATACTAAGATTTCATCATACAAGTCATAACATCAACATGCTTCCTTAACATCAAAAATAAGGTCACATTCCTTTCATTTACCTTATATTATGACCCAGTCATACATTTTATATAAGGACACAGCAAAACTCCCTCCAAACGTCTACTTGTGCAATGGATAAGTAGTGTCCCATTCCACCACCTACCCTAAGTAGTAAACCATAAAGAAGACTTAGTTCATGTACATACATTTGTGTGGACTAGCTTTAACCTACATAGACCATGACAACTTGACATGGAATCCCAAAATTAACCCCTACCGGATGAGGGATCCCTAGTTGCCTTAGGTAGGGTCATATTTTTTAGCCTTTACATGGATTCTCCTATAGCTACACCTACGCGGGAGCATAGTTAAGGGATAAGGATATTGCTACTAAGTAACTCATTCTCTACAAACGAGGAGCACCTATCTTAAGAGGTAAATTTAATACAACATCTCTACTCACGAAGTGTACCCACCCCTTCTTCAAATTCTCTCGGTGCTAAGCATTACTCCCCCACAGAGTCTTAAACATTAATGGACTTTAGGTTAAGAGATAAGTAATGAACACCTTATCTCAACTAACGAAGGGTATCCAACCTCCAACCTATCTTTGGAAAGCTCATCGGGAATAGTGAGGATGCTACTAATCACTTCATCTCAACTCACGAACAATGTTCACCCCAAAATCCCTTTTTTAATACATAGGAATAGTAGGGATGGTCTAGACACTTCATCTCTACTCATGAAGAGTGTCCACCCTAAAGTCCCCCATTTTTATTCATGCATTCAAGTGTGTGTGAGTACATGTGAGCAATCCTTTCACATAATAACCATTATTCATATCATTAACTTCTACACATGCTCAAACAAACATTTATCACAATTTACACATCATCACAATTCATATATACATTACCTACTCTATTTTAGACATAAACCCTTCAGGATACTCATTTCAACCTCCTAAAACATATCATAGATATACATATCAAAATCATCACTTCACTTCACATATCATTCCTTCAAATCCATTTTTACAATACACTTATAACTTTAAAAACTTCAAGTAAACACCGCCACCAAAGGTGGACCATACCACTGAAGAACATTTCACAATAAGGATTAAAGAACACAGTCAACTTACCATTCATCCAAGATTTCACCACCTATCCACAATTTATCAAACAATTAATCATAAAATAGCCCTTAGGGTAGTATCTAATCCTCAACTAAACCACCAAGAAACAAACTTTAACATTTTCTAATCGTGCTCATTAAACACATTTCATAAGAGAAAAGTTGATAAAAGAATAGACATGATTCCATTGGGGGTTTTCAAATTAAAATCATCAATTAAAACTTATACCAACTAATATTAATCATTAAAACATTTTCATGCAAAGACCAATACTTAGAATGAAGGAATAAAGAAGTTTGAAGTTGAAATCCTTTTTGAAATCTATTTGAAATGGTTCCTTGAATGAAAGAAGGTTCAAGGATGACTACCATACCTCAATGAGAAGAAACCCACAAAATTTATGATGAAGAAAAAGTGAAGAACTTTGTTGTCACATCCGGAGAGCATACCCCAGATGCGATCGGCGGCGGCGGCCTCTTAAAGGACTCAGACAAGCCCTTAGCATTCGTCCTAACATGTATCAGTAAAAGTTATGGAAAAATTAAACACTTTTATATACTATGTGAAGTATACTTAGACTTCATACTTAAAATTCATAATAGCATATGATATTCTAAAAACTTATCTCTCATATATTAAACCATCTAAAGAGTACGAATCTGGACTTAGACAATAAATAGTCAATATGCCATATAGGCCTTAATACAAAAGAATCCAAAGAACATAAATGGAAATAGAATATTCTTAAAATCTACTAATATCTTCATAAGTTGGAATATGAAAAATAGCATCCTCGAACATGAGGACCTACCAATACTCGGAGAAACTGTTCCAAGCTTCTTCAATCGGCCTTCTAAATCTTCAATGGTTGGATCCTACATTTGTAGTAATATAAAGTAATAGGTTAGTACGCCACATGTACTAAGTATAGGTATATGCACACAACATTTAAGGACATCCATGAAAAAGGATCATCTATCATTTCTTTAGAAAGCATGCTAAGTCATATGAATGTCTTCAACGAACATGTCATAGAATATATAGAAGTTAAGGATTCCATCAACATAAGGCATGATCATAATCAAAGACTTATTTTCATAGAGTCATGTTAACATTCATATTCAATCGATCATATATACATAGCATACAAAACACTTACCAATGATCCCATCCCCAACCTAAAAGTGCAATGGTCATTTGATGCCCCATAACCCCATAGAACAAAGTAGATAAGATAGGAGACCATGAGTAAAGCTTTACTTCATATAACTTGTATCATAAGTAGTCATCACTTCATTTAACAATATAACCCAATAACATAGTCATCATAATCACCAACATCATATAATAGTAACATCATGTATCATAAACATATATATTTCATGTTATCATATTACATAAGAACAATCTCCTAGGACTTCCCTTAGAGTCAACTTGTGCAATGTCTAGGTAGAGTATCATACCCCTACCTATACTAAGTAGAGGCCTCAAGTCAGCCTAGTCAACATTCATTTACTTGTATTTCATTTTACATGAGGGACCATTCGCCTTAACTGACATAGGCATTGTTAGCTAAATACAGAATCCACTGTCATGAAACCCCACACCGATAAAAGGTGATCTACCGGCTAAAGTAGAACCAAACATGACATAGCTTTCTAGGTGGATCCACTAGCTAGTACCCTATGGTGGAAACATAGTTCAAGAACTACGAGATATATTAGAGACCTATAGTTACATAATACATGGAAGTCTCTATCTCATGAGATTTATTGTGAACCTACCTTAAAACTAGGGAAGGGACACCTCTCATACCTAGTTCATCAGTGCTTAGCTTAAGTGCCTTTCTTAAATAATCTTTAAGTTGTCTTTATTCATAAACTTATCAGAGGTTATAAGTGAATAACTCCTTGTATAAACATGATCATGAGCTCTTTAGAATTAAATTATAATTTTATTTAATTCAAACCCTTCATTTGTGAGATTAACATAGCATAATCATCTTGTGTAAAGCATACAAGAGAATATCATGAACTTGCATCATCGTAGTCTCATCATAATCTCACAATTAACATGTTCATATCCTAACGTATATACAAAGAAAAACGATACATAAATCAATAGCATTGTAACATCATTTATGGGCTAACATAACCAACATTGAGTAATCACCACAATTAGAAGACTTACCTCTCGCTCCCAAGAACCTTATTCAAAATCATACGTTCAACTTACAACATTCATAACCATAACATACTGAAATACTCAATAGCATAACAAAGAACAACTCTTCAAACCCTATAAAATGTCAATTCATAATGTAGGATAAGGGAAAGGGTCATTAAAGAGTTCATTCAAGTCTTAGTTCTAATCACAACATTTACAAGTTGTCAAGTAGTAGGTACAACCCATTTGAAACCACCATTAGATAAGAACATATATCACACTAAATTAAAACATTATTAACCACATACTCATAAATTCATGTGAAATCGACCATAAAAACACTAACTTTTCATCATAAATCATAAATCTAGAGTTAGGAAGAAAATCTGTTTGTAGAGTAAAAAACCTAGTATTTGAATTTCTTGAAAACTTATCTTTGAATGGACCTATTGGGGGAAGAAATCCCAAGAGTGAAGAAACCATACCTTATAGACGAATAATCAAAGAAAATGTATTGGAAACTATGAAGCTTTCGTCTTCTTCCTTAAGCTCTTCTTGTTCTTCAATGGAGTTTGGAGACGAGAGCGTTTCTTGAGAGAGATGGGTAATTTCGTTTGAATTGGACTTGAACGTGTAAAAAGTGGTCTAAAGCTAACCTATAATCCATATATATTCGTCTTATAAAATACCAAAAAGACCCTCCACTTAAATTGGTCATTTTAAGAAGTTAAATTACCAAAAATACAATTTTAACGATTCTTGGAAGTGGTGTGCGTCGCGGTGCCAATTCCTGTTATTTTTTTGAAATTTTTAGTTGAGGCAGTGAGGTGCGTTTCAGACTCGCTTCGTGAGGCTGACTCTCAAATTTTGAGGCAGAACCCTGCTTGTAGGTTGTGCGTCGCACAACCTGCCGACCCATGTTGGGGTCCTCCCCAAGGACCCTTCAGGTAGTCCTTGGGGTGTCTTTACCGGATGTTTGAACCCTTAGTACTAAATAATACCTATCCAAGGTCTCTTTACATGTTTTTTACTTCATTTTACACCTCCAAACTTTCACCAAACATAGGGACGTCAACTAGTTCAAATTAGCTAGTTTCCGGATGTCAAGGTCTTTCTTTGTCATTTTGGCTCTACCCTTTTCTAATTGAGTTTATTACATTAATATAGATCTGGAACATAATTTTAGAAATTATTAAATATATTAATCTCTATTCTAAGCCATGTCATTTACGGAGTCCTGGCTGCGCGTCGCGCAGAATTCTTCAAATCTAGGCTGACTGGCAGCTTTGATGGCCCATCTTTGGGTCCTCCTCGGGGACCCTTAGGATGGTCCCCGGGACGTTGTTCTAAGATTTTTTGAACCTTTACATGTCAGTATACGAATAGGAACCATATATACTAAATTTCACCCTCAAACCATCCCCAAAAACTTTACTACAAAAGACTACGACACACTAGTTCAACTTCGACTAGTTTCTACACGTCTTGGGCGTTTGTCTTCCAAACACTCCCAAACTTTAAAAACTGAATTTTAATGCTAAAATACACTATTTTAATAATTTATTAACTCATGAAACACATGCTAAGTGCTAGTTTATCCTATTTCGTTTTTAGGGTTGTTACAATTCATAATGTTTTTATAGTCAACTAGGAAGATTTACACTCCAACATCAAGTATACCCATACAAGGAATCACTATAGCCTATCATAATCATATGTATTCTTTATAAGAACACATACTTGACTTCATAGATACACATTACTCATATAAACCATCACAATGATCACATATAAAAGATATAACATGAGAATATCATAATTCATAAAGTAATGTCGACGAGGCCAGATCATTCACAAGTATAGCACATAAGCACCGCCACCATAAGTGGATCATACAAAACATCACAATTGAAACGCCTATACAACACAATATAGAGATGGTTAGGTCAACATACAACCATTACAAACTCAATATCTCCAATCAATAGCAAATTCAACCAATACAATACACCAAGGCTCTTACTAATAGCCATAGTCACCAATTCAATCCAATAATCACAATATACAATGATCCAAGATAATACAATATGAAATTCGTTTATTTAGGAAAGCCTACATATAATTTTAACATACTTCTTACATAATACAATAGCCCAAAGTAAACTACACTAGAATTCAATACAATAGAGACCTAATCAAATCACCCATAAAATAGTCAAAATATGGATTTCTTGTTTTGCATGGGTCATAAGTAATTTAATCTAAAATAATTCAATTAACCTTAATTCAATCATAAATTATTGATTCAAAATATTTTATGCAAGAACTCATGGTTATAATTCCATTTAGAAGATTTCATGTTTTGAATGTCTTGAAAAGCCCTTTTTGAAATTTGGATCCTTTAAAAAGTGAGTTTAAGGATGAAGCATCATACCTTTATTAGATGTTACCCACGAAATTTGGTTGAAACCCTGAGAAATTGGTCCACTCCCTTGAAGCTTTAGGTTTCAACAATGGAGAAATTGACTAGAGAGAACTTTGGGGTTTTCAAAATAATAAGTTAAAGGAAGGTTTTAAGACTTGAAACTATTGTTATTAAAGATATAAAGTTTTTAAAATCAACCAAAATTAATAAAAACTAAAATAGGAATTATTATAATTACCAAAATTTGGGCAGCCCACCCAGGAACCACGCCCACCTTCATTTGCTAGGAAAGTGGTTCACGACCTCTTTGACGGTCCATGATCCTTGGGGCAGTATCTCCCTTGCCTTGACAATACTCCAAGAGGCTAAGTAAGTTCCACGACCTCCTTCATTCACCTAGGTCAACTCCACTAACTGTGAAGTCGCTCGATAACTTTGAGGCAGTTTGCTGCCAACTTGGGACAACATTGGCTCACAAGTTGGGTCCTCCTCAAGGACCCTTTGGTTGGTCCTTAGGGAGTTTTTCCTAAAAGTTTCCAACCCAAATATACTCTGACACATGTTATGAACCTCTCACATTAATTTCAACCAAAACAAACATTCACATTACAAAACACACTAAGACACAAAAGCACGTTTGAAGGCGAAACTTTCGAAGTTATGGACGTTCTTAGACGTTTGACCTACAAACATCACCAAACTTTAGACACTGCACCATAACACCATTATAAAAATTTTAGAACTTGTAAACCTCATGATACACATGTTAGGCTTTAGGTTCACCTAAGTCGTTTTAGAGGTGTTACATTCTCCCCCACTTGGACAACATTCATCCTCGAATGACCCTATACTTTAGGCACTATCAAGAGATAAGAAACTCAAGACTAGCAGCACATAACCATAGGAGGATAGGAGTGCACAATTCATAGGTTTTAATAGTCATTCAAAGAAGTGTTGGGTACTAAGGTGAAGTTAAGTACCGCTTTTCATCCCCAGACGGATGGTCAAGCGGAGCATACTAGTCAAGCCCTTGAGGATATGCTTACAGCTTGTGTCATCGACTTCAAGGGAAGTTAGGATAAGCACTTGCCTTTTGTGGATTTTGTTTACAATAATAGTTTCCATTCATCCATATTGATGGCTACTTATGAAGCCTTGTATGGTAGGAGGTGTAGATCTCCTATAAGTTGGTTTCAAGTTGGTGAGTCTTAGATTCTTGATCCCAATTTGATATATAAGACATTTGAGAAAGTTCATATTATAAGAAATAGCTTGCAAACAGCATATAGTCGGCAAATGTCATATGCCAAGTATAGGAGAAGGGATTTAGAGTTTGAAGAAGGTGATAAAGTGTATTTTAAAATTTTCCCTATGAAACGGGTGGTTAGATTTGAAATGAAAGGGAAGTTGAAGCCTTGTTATGTGGGTCTCTATGAAATCTTGCAAAGGGTTGTCAAGGTTGCCTATGAATTGAAACTTCCTAGTGAATTGGCTTCGGTTCATCCGGTTTTCCATGTTTCTATGCCAAAGAAGTGTATTGGTGATCCCGAGTCCATTCTTGCTATTGATTGTCTTGGTGTGAAGGATAACCTCTACTATGAGGAGGTTCTGGTTCAAGTTCTTGATAATCAAGTAAAGAAGTTGAGGAACAAAGAGGTGGATTCCGTAAAGGTATTATGGAAAAATCACATAGTTGAGGGTGCAACATGGGAGGCCGAGGCCGACATGAAGTCCTGTTGCCCTCATATATTTTATAACTAAGGTTAGTTACTTCTATTAATAATTAAAATAATGACTATAAATTGATGTTTCTTGATTTTTGGTGAAATTTTGCAAAATGTGCATTTTTGAATGTTATTACAGTCACTTACAGTGAAGTATGTCTCTAATTTGCAATTTTGCTTGTTTGAGTTACGTTGTGCCATTTGATTTGGTGAGAAGTTATGAAATAATATCTGGCATATTGGTATGTTGAACTTTGGCATAATTGACTCATGTAAAATATGTTGAGCTCATGTTGTTGTTGTGAGAAGGGAATTCCTCATAATGTGATGTTTGAGCCTTATGTGTGGGAATTGATGTTTTTGAATTGCCTTGTTTAGATGACATGATTTATGTTGTCTTGTATTGTTGTTGGTTGAGCTGCTAGTCTTGAGTGTATTCCTTCCTTTAGAGGAGTTTTAGTGTCATTCGGGGACGAATGTTCCTAAGGGGGGATAATGTAACATTTCAAAATCAAAGACGTGTTCTAGATCCTAAAAAAAGTGTCATAAGGTCTACACACTGTTTTAAGGTTCATTTGAATGAATATAAGTGATTTAGGGAGTCCAGAAACCAAAACGGACTAGAACGTCCATGACGTTTGGAAATTAGTTCAAGGAGGTACTAGTGTGCCTTAGCCTATTTGACTAGCTTTTAGAAGTCGGAAAATAATTAAAATGGTGGAAGGGTGGGCCATTGAGGAGGAACCTTGCACTTTGGAGTCAAACACTGCATGGGCAGTGTGTACCCACGAAAGGCAATCGACGAAAGGGGATCGACGGGGCGTCAATGCCATCCTTCGACCAAAACATAGCCAAATCCTTGGATGGTATCATTTTCATAGTCTCTGACAAAGATGACAGATGTGCATCACGGAAGGGAACAGTAGCCGTCAATTGACCCACGATCCGTCGATCCTGGTGTCGTCTGTGGTCACTGAAATTTTCTGCACGTTTTAACTTTGTCCCAGTTAATTAAATAAAGGGTTAGTAAATTAGTTGGGGGATTATGGAGGTCTAATTATGTTAGTTAGCACCATATATATAGTCCTAACCTAATTAAGACTAACATAACTCTCATAACTCACAGAACCAAATTATCTTCCTTTTCTCTTCTTTCTCTCTCTAGTGAAGAACTCCATTGAAGACCAAGGTAGGGTAGGGTTTTAGGGGATGTAAAGGAACGAATTCACCATCAATCTTCATCAAATATTAAGGTATGTGATCTAATTAACCTTTGAGTTTTCAATCCATCAATCTTTCTCAAAAGTTGAGTTTTCATGTGGGTCTTTCCCAATCTCGTAATTAACGTTATGAATTGATTTGTTTATGATTTATTTTGGATATTATGAATAGATTAACATGTATTCTAACTTAATAATTATATATCTTGATGGTTTAGTCTTGTTTGTAGAAGATGACCTTCACCCCTTAACACTAGGTTATGATCTTGATATGGATTAGGTTATATTGATTGAATTGACTTGGTTATTGATTGAATTACTAATATATGATGTTGTTATACTAAATATGAATTAATTAGGGTGAGTTGTAGTCTTTTCTTGCTAGTTCTTGAGAATTGATCTAGGTTATGAAGTCTGTTGTGAATTGACATAAGTATCTTGTCTTAAGCTATGATCTAGTATTGAATTTTGATGTAGTGATTCTTCTAGCATTGCTATCATGTTGACCATTGAATTATGATAATCATATGACCTAATTGGGTTGAAGTAATGGTTGATTGTAATACCTTGATGATGAATTATGAAGGAGACTTGGTAAGTCTAATGATCTCTATTCTTTACTTCAAATTATGGTTAATTGTGATTAAGTCATGATGTTGTATTGGAGTATGCCTTGTATTAGGATTGATAGGGTTTGAATGATGTTGAACTTAAATGTCTTGGCTATTATTTGTGAGGTGTTGTCTAAGATGTAAATGTTATAAGGATAGTGAATGTTTTACGAATGTGCCTTATCATGAATGAACATGTAAATGTGCTAACCTCACTTATATGAATTGTAATGAAAGGACTATACTCATGCAATTATTATTAGGCTATGATGATGATGATAATACAAGGGGCATACCCTATGACCTACAATAAGTTATAATGATTAATAAAGACATTAAACACATTTAAAAAGGGACTTAGCTTAGCAATGAGTGAAATTGAAATTGGGAGGTGATGACTTTCCATAGAGGAATATTCACCCTACAGTTCCATATGTGGTGTTGAATCCTTAATGAGGGATACTCATTCAATGGATTCCCATGAGAGGAGGCCTCAATTGCCAAGTGGTATGTCGAGAGATTATACCTATCTCTTAGTTCTTGAAGTATGTTGCCCCCATATGAAGACTAGCTAGTGGATGCACATAGAAAGCTATGTTTATATTTGGTTTTACATTGGCCGGTAGAGCACCTTCCATCGGTGTAAGGTTTTACAACACCGGATTATACACTTACTCTTGTGGTCTATGTCGGTTAAGGCAAGTGTTCCCTAAAATAAAATGAAGCAATGAAGTATAAACTAACTAGGGTGAGTTGAGAGATTTGACTTAGCCTAGGTAGGGGTATTGGACTCTACCTATGCCTTGCACTAGTTTGCCTTGATGGGTAATTTAGAAGGTTGATATTATGTATGTGTATGTTAATAAATGCAAATAATTATAATATGATGAATTAAATGTAAATGATATTATATGGTGATTGATATTCTTATGAACATGTATTTGGTCTATATTGCTAAAGTATGATGTTATGTATTCTTAAAGGTTATGTTATGTGAAGTTGGATATTAGTCATGGTTCTTGTTGGTTTACTTGACTCAAGTAGGGTTATGGGGCTTTGCTTGATCATTGCACTTGTTCACTCTATGCGGATTCATGAGTATTTGTCTTGCTTTATTAAGATATGATGAACTCGTATTCATGCGTGTGATGTAATTACTGATGATAGGGTTGTATTATATTGTTGGTTGAAGTATGTTCACAAGCATAATACTTGCTTTGACTTGATAAATATGTATTGTTGATTGGTATGGTTTGCTTGATTGTGCATAAGGCTTTCAAAAGATAAAGTAGCATGTTTTAATGAATTTTGTTTTTAGCATGATTTCATCTTATATGTGCATATGGTATCATACTTAGTACAAGTGGTGTACGAAACCCATTTTCTCTCTTTTTCCCCTACATTTTAGGTTTCGGTCGTTGATGGCTCTTTGAGATGACTTGAAGAAGGCTTGGACTTTCTCAATCATCCAAGTGGGTAGGTCCTTACTTTCCGAGGGCGATGCCAATATCGAGCTTATGAAGTTGTTTTAGTTTTAAGTTTCTTATGTTCTTTCCCTTTTCATTTGAGTACGGATTGTATAGTCTATATGTGGGTCTATTACATTGATGTATGAGTTATGCCCAAATTTCTATAATCTTGATAGATGGTTATGAGATGAGACAATCTTTAAAGACTATGTTCTATCTTATATATATACTTAAGTGCAATAAAAGTAGAAGACTATGTAATCTTCCTATACGAAGGGTATATGTATACTCTATACAAATATATTATTTGTATGTAGAGGTCTATGTAAACCTCAATGTAGAAGTAATAAAAAGTTTTAAATTTATCCGCATTTTTAACCTATGAATGTAATGAAATATGCTAAGAGGCTAGTCTTAGTCCTCAACGAGGACGACGACGTCGGTTACGTCTACGGGTTTTTCCCCGGATGTAACAATAAAAGTCCTCAATATGTATTCACCAAAAAAAGAGGTGAATCACCGGAAATGGAGATGGTTAGAGTTGTTGAAAGACTATGAGATGACTGTTCTCTATCACCCCGGCAAGGCTAATGTGGTAGCGGATCTTCTAAGTAGGTTGTCCATGGGAAGTGTGTCCCATGTGGAAGAATCCAAGAGAAACCTAGCGAAATATGGTCATAGGTTTGCTCGTTTAGGAGTTCGAATTAAAGAATGTCCAAATGGTGGTATGGTGGTACATCATAACTCTTAGTTGTCATTGGTGGTTGAGTTGAATTCTATGCAACACCTTGATCCATTATTGATGGAGATGAAAAAATCGGTTCTTGGTAAGATGAATGAGTCAGTCCCCCAAGGGAGGTATGGTGTATTAGGTATCAAGTAAGATTGTGTGTGCCTAATGTGGAATGTTTGCGGAGTTTGTTGCAAAATGTCTCAATTTCCAACAAGTTAAGGCCGAGCACAAAACGCCGAGTGGTTTTACTACAAGAAATCCAACTTCCTACTTGGAAATGGGAAGTAGTCAATATGGATTTTGTAGTAGGTTTGCCTTGAACTCGAATTCAATATGACTCCTTATGGGTGATAGTGGATAGAATGATAAAATTCGCTCACTTTATTCCCTTTTAGTCTACTTATTCGGTGGAAGATTATGCAAGAATTTATATTGACAAGATAGTTAGTCTTCATGGGGTTCCGTTGTCCATCATATCGGATAGAGGTGCTCAATTTACATCTAGATTTTGGAGATCTCTTAAAAAGGGTTTGGGTACTCAAGTGAAGTTATGCACCGCTTTTCATACCCAAATGGATGGTCAAGCGGAGCAAACTATTCAAACTCTTGAAGATATGCCTAGAGCTGGCATCATTGACTTTAAGGGAAATTTTGATGAGAATTTTCCTTTGGTGGAGTTCTCATATAATAATAGTTTTCATTCATCCATCTCTATGGCTCCTTATGAAGCTTTGTATGGTAGGAGGTGTAGGTCTCCTATTGGGTTGTTTGAAGTTAGTGAGTCTACGCTTCTTGGTCCCAATTTGATTTATAAGACTTTGGAGAAAGTTCATATCATAAGGAACCGGTTACAAACAGCCAATAGTCGGCAAAAGTCTTATGCCGATCATAGGAGAAGATATTTAGAGTTTGAAGAAGATTATAAGGTGTATTTCAAAAATTCGCCTATGAAACGGGTGGTTAGATTAGGCAAGAAAGGGAAGTTGAGTCCTCATTATGTGGGTCCCTATGAGATCTTGCAAAGGGTTCGTAAGGTTGCTTATGAATTTAAACTCCCTAGTGAAATATCTTCGGTTCATCCGGTTTTCCATTTGTCTATGTTTAAGAAGTATATCATTGATCCCGAGTCTATTCTTCCTATTGAGGGTCTTGTTGTGTAAGAGAACTTCTCCTATGAGGAGGTTACGGTGGAAATCCTTGATCGTCAAGTGAAGAGTTTGAGGAACAAAGAGGTGGGCTCTGTAAATTGATATGGAGAAACCACCTAGTTGAGGGAACAACATGGGAGGCCGAGGCCGTCATGAAGTCCCGTTATCCTCATCTCTTTCCTAATGAAGATTAGTTGTTTTTACTTATAATGAAAATAATGACTAAATTCAAAGTTGCGATGATTTTTAGTGTCATTACAGCGAAGTTACAGTGAAATGTGCCTATTTAACTTGAATATTATCAATTTTGCTCTTCGGATTGTTTTGAGTTATGTTGTGCATGTTGATATGGTGAGTCATTATGAAATGATGGTGATCATGTTGGTAAGTTGAGTTTTGGCATAATCGACTCATATATGGTATGTTGAGCTCATGTTGTTGTGAGAAAGGAATTCCTCATAATGGGATTTTGAGCCTTATATGTGGTAATTGACGTTTTGAATTAGTATGTGTAAAAAACAATACCATGATTGATGTTGTATCACATGTTATTATGTATTGTTGTTGGTTGGATGCTAGTCTTGGTTCTATTACTTCCGTTCAAAAGATTTTAGTGTTATTCGGGGACGAATGTTCCTAAGGGGGGGGATAATGTAACACTCCGAAGGTCTAAGACATGTTCTAGAGCCTAACATGAGTGTCAAAAAGTTTAGACACTCTTTTAAGGTTATATATATTGTATATAAGTCATTTAGGAAGCTTATAAATCAAAACGTCAAAGAACGTCCATGACGTCCGGAAACTAGCTCAATGAGGTGCTAGTGTGCCTTAGACCATTTGACCAAGTTTTATTGGTCGGAAAATGATGAAATTTTGTTGAAAGGTGTCTAACACGTATTAGAGTTGATTCATAATTGAAACGTCTAGGAATGACTCCCCAAGGACCAACCAAGGGCCCTTGAGGATGAACCTTGCATGTTGAGGTCAAAGGCTGCCCAAGGAAGTGTCCACCAACGGATGCAACAAACGATCTGTTGTCAAATCCGTTATCCAATCGTCTGTCAAGGAACTGTTTTTCTGCACGTTTTTAAATTTTTTAAGTTTATTAAATAGGTGGTTAATTAGTTACTTTGGGGTTTAAGGAAGCCTAATTAAGTGGGTTAATGACCTATATAAAGACCCTAAGCTAATTAAACTAACCTAAGCCCTCGTGATTCCCAAACCCAAACTCTCTTCCCTCCCTCTTATTTGTCTATCCCATGTTAAAGAACACCATAAAAGTCAATGTCAACGTGGGTTGTAGGGCTGCAATCATCAAAGTTTCTCCATCAATCTTCATCAAACATTAAGGTATGGGATTCCATTCACCTTTGGGACTTCTTTCCACAAAGGGTTCCTTCAAATTGATTTCAAAAGATGAGTTTCCATGTGGGTCTTTTCCAATCTAGAAATTGATCTTGCACACTGATTTGTTTATGGTTTATTATGGTCTTATTGGTTTGATTATGATGAATTATTGCCATATTACACTACTTATTAATGGATTGGTCTAGTTTGTAGAATTTGACCTTTTCCCCTTAACCCTAGGTTGTGATCTTGAATTGAATTGTGTAGTATTGATTCAATTGGTCTAGTTAGTGTGTGAATTACTATCCTATGTTGTAATTATGGTAATTATGAGTAGATTGTGATATATTGTATTCAAGTTATGCTAGTTCTGGAGTAATTGACCTAGATTGTGAAATAGATTATGAACTCTATCTAAGCCTCTAATTCTAGACTATGAACTGGTGATGAGTTGTTGTATAATGATTCAATGGGACTTGTTATCATGTTGGTTACTATTATATGATTATATTACACCCATTGTTTTTTTTTAGTTTGAGGTTGATGGTAAGACCTTGATGTTGGCTTGTGAAGGAAACCTTGTAAGTCTTGTGATCCCAACTCTTTACTTCAATTGTGGTTACTTGTGATTAAGTGATGATGTTTTATTGAAGTATACCTTATATTAGGATTGATAGGGTTGGTATGATGTTGATTTGAAATGTCTTGACTATGGTGTGTGAGGTGTTGGCTAAGATGTAAATGTTATAAGGATGGTGATAACTACCAGTGTGCCTTATCATGAAGGATTATGTAAATATGCTAACCTCACTTATATGAATTGTAATGAAAGGACAATACTCATGCAATTCTTATTGAGTTATGATGATGATGATTATACAAGGGCTAGACCATATGACCTACATTAAGCTATGATGATTAATAAAGACATTAAAGACATTTCAAAAGGGACTCTAGCTTAGCACCGAGTGAACTAGAGTGAGGAGTGTCCCTTCCCACATAGGGAAGGTAGGATCACTAATGTACTCTTGAGATTGGAGACTATAATTCATATAGCATAAAGAGGGTCCCAATTATATCTCCTACTTCTTGAACTATGTTTCCCCCATAGGAATACTAGCTAGTGGATCCACATAGTTTCTATTTTCATGTTTTGATACTACCTTTGGAAGTAGTCTGCCTTCTTTAAGTGTAGAGTTCCATTACACCGGATTCCACATTATCTCATGTGGTCTATGTCAGTTAAGGCAAGATGTTCTCAAAAGGTAAAAGAAGATATGAATAAGCTCTAACTAGGATTACCTAAGGGGTTTAGCTTACTCTAGGTAGGGGTAGGTGACTCTACCTATACGTTCCACTAGTAAGCCTTGAGGGGAGTCTTAGGAGGATGTTATTATGTATGTATATGCTTATAATCGTCAATGATGATAGTATGATGATGTTACATGTAAATGAAACTATGTGATGTTGGTTACTCTAATGAACATGTATTTGGTCTCTATTTCTAATGTATGATCTTATGTACTCTTAATGATATGTTATGTGAAGTTTGGACATTTTTTATGGTTCTTGCTAGGTGACTTGATTGAGCAAGGTTATGGGGCTTTGCTTAGTTATTGCATAAGTCCACTTAATGAGGGTCATGAGTAATGGTCTTGCTTTGTTATAATGTCATGAACTCTTATTCATGCTTGTGATGTTATGGCTTGATAATAGACTTGCATTTTATTATGGGTTCAAGTATTTTGATATGCATGTGACTTGATAAGACTTAAGGTTGTTGGTCTTGTATAGTACATGGTATTGACTTGATGATTATGTATTAACGAATTGTATTGGTTCTTGAATATGCATAATGCTTTCCAAATGTAAAATAGCATGTTTTAATGAAATGTCCCTTTTTAGCATGATTTAGTATTATATGTGCATATGGTCTCATACTTAGTACATGTGATGTGCTAACCCCATTTTCTCCCTTTTCACCAACATTTTAGGTTCTGTTCGTTGAAGGGCTTTTGAGACGACTTTTAAGAAGACTTAGAATTTTTCAATCATCGTAGTTGGGTAGGTCCTCACTTTCCGAGGGTAATGCCAATATCAAGCTTATGAAGTTGTTTTAGTTTTAGACTCTATGTTCTTTCCTTTTCATTTGAGTACTAAAGATTGTATAGACAATATCAAGCTAAGAGGCTAGTCTTAGTATCAGAGCATGAGGTTGAATATATTTAGATTCGATGTCACACTCAACCATGTTTGTGTAGATTCGTACTCATAATTGTGAAGCGCGCCACACTTATGAATAGTAAACTATATGATGCTTAGGAAACATTCATTTTTTTTAAATACAATGTCGTGCCACGAGAGTCTTGGACTCTATGTGCCTTTATCATCTAATTTTTTCATTGTTATTATAGGCAATGAATACTCGACGAAATGCGGCACAAAGACTTGATGAATAGATTGCCAATGAGGGAGTTCTTCCCCATGGTGATCAAGTCCCTCCCCTTGAAGAAGTTTCTAATGATGACCAAGATCCGGTCAATCCTCCACCTTTGACGGATGGCAACATAAGGGCTGCGATTCTCCAAATGGTCCAATCCATTACTACTCAAGCACAGGCCGTCACTACTCATGCCCAAGGCATGACGTCCAAAGCAAACCGGGAGGTTGTACCTCGAGCAAACCAACATGTTGGAACCACTACCTCCGGTTTGGGATATTTCAGTAGAATGAATACTCTTTCTTTCTTTGGGTCCAAATTTGAGCAAGACCCCCAAGAGTTCATTGATGAAGTCTTCAAGATTCTTTATGCTATGAGGTTGACTACTAGTGAGAAAGCCAAGTTATACACTTACCAACTCAAACATGTGGCCCAAACTTGGTATGTCCAATGAAAAGACAATAGGCCTTTAAAAGGTGGACCGGTGACTTGGCGCAAACTTGGTACGTCCTCTACTTGTCCGCAATGCAGACCAAGAAGTTTGGACCTTGGTGAACCATGATCGCAACGCGGACTGGCTCCCAGCTAGTTCATTTAGTTGCTGCCTTGGGCAGCTTCTTTGGCCAAGGGTGGGGTCCCCTCAAGGAACCGTAGGGTGGTCATTGGGGTCTGACCTGTACGTTTTGACCCTATATAAATTATTTTTGCCTATTTAAAGTATTTTTAAAAGTTTTATACTTCATACAACACACCCAAACCTTTATGAAACCTAAGGATGTTTCTAGTTTAATTGCACTAGTTTTCCGGGCATCATGGTTGTCCCTTGACGATTAGGATCTAATACTTCCTACTTAGTTTTAATACATTAGTTTATGCTTATAACATTTTTTAAGGCTATGTTAATCATGTTAGTCTCTAGACTAAGTCATGAACTTTTCGAGTGCTAAAGATTTGATAGCCCGTTGGTGTTGGGTTGCCATGTGTTCATCTCAAGAGAGTGAATCCTAAACCCTTTTCCACACATTCAACTCGAGAGAGTGAATGGACTAAAGTGAAGGTTGTTATTAATTTCTACTTATTGGTGTTTGAGAGAAATAAATTTGATTCAGGGTAAATTGTTCAAGAGGAAGTTTATCCCCACTAAAGTCTAGATTATTCAGTAATTACAGCTACTCACTATTAATTGCATTTACCCATTTGTCTACCTTAGCACATAATCAAATCACATCCTACGAACTCGTCTCTATCTTTGTTACTTTTGAATTATTTGTTGTTGCAGTTGATAATTACAATCAAGTCCCCCCTCCCCCCTGGATATTTGATAGACACTTGTGTCACCCAAACTTGAACTACGTTTTTATTCGTAAATGTTTTTATCTATGATTGATTTGATCATATTCATATTTGGCTATTGATTCTCAACTAAGTACCACACCCTGTGGGAATCCCAACCCATTTGGTTGAGTGATATACTGACTAACGATCGTTGACACTTAGAATTGGATGAAGTATCATAATACGTTAAATCATTTTTGCATCCCCAAATTTCAAAGTCTATTAGCCCTAATGTGAACCACTATGTTTTACCAAAAGGGAAATCTGTTAGAAATTTGCTACATACCACTACACTCAACAAAACCTTAAGAAACATTGCCTAATGAGGGAGAACAGCATGACAAAAATTTGATTAGTGGCCTAATGGCCTAGAAGATGAACCACATGAATTTTGTATCAAATAGGAAGTAGTAAGCTTTACATAATAAACCTCAAACTCTAGAATAACATCATATATAGGTCTTTGACATTTGGAGTGGTCATTTCTGTTTGAGAAACCTCACATCCTACGCGGAGCACTATCATAATCATCAGAATGGCTGGCTCTCTTTCTCTTATGTTGCTCAAATCGCTTACACCAAATCACCTCTAACTCCTTGGAAGAATCTACCGTATTGTGAAATAGAATCACAAAGGAGAAAACATTATAAACTCTCATGTTATATTTAAAAATCAATATTTTCACATGCCTTTTAAATTTCTCATCCTTGGTAGTAAGTATCATGAAAACATACCTATCCAAGGCTTGAAATGTATTCTCATATTCTGGAAAATCCTCCTATTAAGATCCCTTGAATTCAACCTTTATCCACTCCCTCTCCATATTGAAAAAAAACTTCTTCTTAATTAGTTGAGTAAGATAATCCCATGAAAGTGGAGGTGATCTAGATGACCTACTTTTAGTATAATCCCTTCACCACTACTTGGCAGAGTCAATCATTTGAAATGTTGTGTAGTTTACTGTATTGGAATCTATTAATACAAGATTTTGAACTCATACTTAATATCATTAAAGTTCTGAACAACTTTAACTCATTAATGGCCATGACAAGACTATTAGCCAATTGTGTTGCAATAGCTAATACCCAACATCTTCACAGAGAGTGACAACAGTAGTAGGTTGACTCCTTAGAGTCTAAAACCCTAGATCAAGAATTTATTCTAGAGTCTAACCTCTAACACTAGTTTGTAAACCTTCAAAAGTGACAATCAATATATTCATCAATGTTGTCCCCCTATGAATCTCTTCATACAAACCAAAGTATCATATACAATAAGAGTGGCAATAAAACTAGGTAGATATTGTGCTGGTCCATACTCTTCATTATAATCTTATTCATCGTAGGAACCACATCGGGATCAAGATACTACCTAGCAAAGATCTAAATGGTTATCGGTAGTCGGTCGCTAGCACATGTTACAATGCAAACTCTACATTGACAACACCCATTGATTTTACCTATTATATGTATCAACCATATATTGTCCCCTAGACGCTACCGGCGTACTCGACCTCAAAGAAGTCTTATACATGACCTTAGAATAATCGTCACTGCATAATGAACATGAAATAATGCGGAATTTAAAACTTTTTACAATAGAAGTTCAAACTTCATTTTCATAAGCAAAATAACAAGAATCTAATACTATTGTCACACCTACACCATCTATTTATAAGAGTTCAACAAAAGTCTTCAAATAGGGTCCTTATACCTTTTGACACAATAGTATTTACAACAAATGTAAATAAGAAAAGATTGCTAATTCTATTACATAAATAGATAAAACATAAAGTGGCATCGAGTGCATATGTCCTCGGATCTTTGAGGACCTACCACAAGTCTTGGAGATAAGAATTCCAAGATTTCTTCAAGGAGAGAGGAGCAACAAATTAGGCGGGACCTATACTCATAATAGAAAAGGGATAAAAGGGGTTAGTACAATTAATCCACTAAGTATATAGAAATGTATAAAACCTTCAAAACATTATAAAGGGACATTTACATGTAAAGTATGAAGTTACGATGTTTTTGAAAGCTATTTACATCATCAAAACAACAAATAAGACAATACCCCAATAATGTCCAAACAACAATGAAGGCATGACTTTAGAACTTCCTAGGGTCCACCTTAACAATGTAGAGTGGGCATCACATACTACCAACCCTACCAAGCATTCCTATAGAAACCACATTGGCTACACATATTACATTTACATTCTTTTTTAATAGACATGTTATCATAATCATTTCATAACTACAATGGACCACCTACATCAACCTCTTAAACCTACTAGTGCAATGTACAAGGTAAGTACCATACCCCCACTTCTACTTAGTTAACTCATTAGAATGTCAATAGACTAGTTCATACTTCTTTATTACCTCATTACTTTCGGGAATATTAACCATAACCCACATAGACCATGAGAGATTCCATGGAATCAAGTTTCATAAAGCGTCACACCGAAAAAGGTGTTCTAACTGCCAAGGTAGAGCATACATAGTAGCTACTATGTGGATCCACTACCTATGTACTACGGGGGCACGTAGTTAAGGGATAAGGAGATTGCTTCTAAGTACTCTACGGTTGCATTAGAGGAAGAGTCCCCATCTCATGAATATCACTAGGATTACCCAACCTCTGTCATTAACGGAACATTCTTTTACTCATTGGCCACATCCTCTCGGTGCTTCGTATACTTTCCCATCTTAGTACCATTGTTCTTTTAATTGTATCTATATGTGTGAAGAGTAATACATTCATTCAACACAATTCAACATAAAGCTATTAGATTTATTAGGTGAGAATACACTTTCATCCTAGAATAATCATATATATGTAAGTAGCACTTTCACAATCTCAATTATAGTGTTATCATGAGGACTGTACTTCAATCAACACAAGAGACCAATTTCATTATACATAATTCATGCCACACAATATACAAGGTTCAAGAGAATGAAAACCATACTAATTACCTTTCTTGTATCCTTCCATAAGTCATACACCTTGCAAGTAAATTTAAAGTCTATGTGCAACATTCTTCATCATATATATACAACAATATAATTTACCCTATTTTCAAGGTTAGGAATCAAGTATCATGATTACCTTCATCTAAATCATAATAGGAATGGAATACAAGATTCTATAACTAGATAATCATCACTTAAAATACTTGATGCTCACATTTACTCAATTCATCCTTCAACATTCATGAAACTTGGGTTATAGGGTGAACATGGGTTCCTGGAAGATTTCCAAAATATAAATCATTAATTAATCCCAATATAATCATAATACAAGGTACATGACCTAATGAAAACGATTTAGGAGTGAACCCATGGCTAGATCACAAAACCCTAGTGTTGGCCAGAATATAGATTTTAAAAATAGAAGTTTTGAAGGGCTTCATGGAGAAAATAATACATGAATCAATATCGCCATACCTTAATTGATGATATTCCACGAATTTAAAGTGACAAAGGATGAATGTTGAGTTTCCTCGCTTGAGTTCATCCATTTTTTTCAATGGCGGTCTATAGAGAGACTCTCTGACAGAGGGAAAGTGGGTTTTTATTTTTTATTTAGATATTATGAAGAGTTGGTTGATTTATTGAGTTAAAGTCTTTTAATATATCTAAAATTACCAAATTATATTGACCCCACATTTAATTTTCCAAGTGTGGAATTTACTAATTCACCCTTTAAAAGGTACCGGTTCGCAGGCACCATCGGTGGTCTCTAGTCGATGGTCTGGAGTTCCATGAACGGATCGTCCTGGCAAGGCGTCATTTGGTTCAGAGGCTGTTCGAAATGGAGCCTTGGCTCCATATTCTATGTGTGGATTCATGACTCTAAACGACGGAGTGCGACTCAATCTATGGGGCGTCGATTTCCCTTGTTGTTTGCACACTGTTTTTGAATAGTTTTTTTGGTCAATTGTTTGGGTCCTCGTCGAGGACCCTTTAGGTGGTAGTTGGTTATTCGTACACGTACGTTTTGACCCTAGACATACCCTAATGTATACCCTAAGCTTCTCCACCAAGTTTGGCTTTTATACGGCTTTTTAAACCCCTTGAAACACATGTAGGCACACTAGTTCATTTTTCCCGAATCTCTGGACGTCACGGTTGTCCCTGCCGTTTAGGTCTTAATACCCCCTGTCAATTTAAATACCTTAGTTTATGTCTTGAATTAGTATTATACACTAAATGATGCTCTAGTCTAAGTCATGGAACTTCCAGAGTGTTACATTATCCCCCATTAGGAACATTCGTCCCCGAATGACACATTAACCTTTTTCATAGGGGATGAAAGAGACTCAATACTAGCACCCCAACCACAACAACAACTTGAATATAATCATCATGAGTCACAGATCATAGGAGGAATACTCAACTCCATTCTTCACAATATCAAAGCACTACACATAGCAACTCAATTCACAACTCATCATATATAAGAGCTTACCATTTCATATCACATAATGAGGAACTACCTTCTCAATTTCAATGTGAGCTCAAAATCAACATCAAAGAGTTAACATGCAATTCTTATTCTAAAGAAAACATCAAAGTATGCTCACTACAATCTAATGAGAGCAAATATACACATTTCATACGAGTGTAAGTTAAACATGAGAGCATTTTTCATGAAAACTCATTTTAGCATTAACCTTTACAAAGATATGCAAATACATAGAAAAACAAATCAAGTTCCACATTATTCAAAATTTTCATTTTTTAAGAGGAACTACTAACCTCGACTTTGACTAGGAGTAAGAGGAAAAAGATGAGGGTAGAGGAACTTGATGTATCCCTCGACCTCCCATATTGCACCCTCAACTAGATGGTTTCTCCGTAGAAATTTTACGGAGGCAACCTCTTTGTTCCTCAAATTTTTAAGTTGACAATCTAGGATTTCAACCGGAACCTTTTCGTAAGAAAGGTTTTCATTCACCCCTAACCCATCAATCGGGAGAACAGATAACAGGTCGTCTATACATTTCTTGATCAGAGAGACATGAAATATCAGATGAACAAGGCCTAATTCACGTTGTAATTTCAACTCATAAGTAACTTTCCTGACCCGTTTAAATATCTCATAAGGACCCATATAACGGGGACTAAGTTTCCCCTTTGTACCAAATCTCATCATCCTTTTCATAGGTGAAATATTCAAGTAGACCCAATCACCTATTTCAAACTCAAGGTCTCTTCTTCTATTGTCGTCATAAGAATTTTTCCCACTATAGGCTGTTTTAAAACTATCTCTCATCATTTGAACTTTTTTCATAGATGCATAGACTATAATGGGACCAAGAAGTGAAAAATCACCTACCTCAAACCACCCCACCGTAGACCTATATCTCCTACCATAGAGTGCTTCAAAAGGTGCCATAGAAATACTCGAACGGTAGCTATTATTGTAGAAGAACTCTATCGACTGTAGGTTATCGTCCCAATTACCCTTGGAGCAATGATACATGCCCTTAACATATCTTCTAGGGATTGGATGGTCCTCTTTGCTTGGACATCTTTTTGAGGATGAGAAGTGTCACTAAGTTTAAATTGAGTAACTAGCCCCTTTTAGAAAGACTTCCAAAAAGAAGAAGTGAATTGTACACCTCTATCTGAAATGATGGACTATGGGATTCCATGAAATCTTACAATCTCATTAAGGTACAACCTAGCATATTCCTCCGCTGAATAAGTAGATCTGACTGGGATAAAATGCGGAAATTTTGTCAATCTATCAACAATAAGACATACAGAATCATTATGTCTCCGGGTATGGGGCAAACCTACAACGAAGTACATATTGATACCTTCCCATTTCGAAGTTGTCATGTCCGGAATCTAGACACCAGACGAGACCGGCGTCGTTGACCTCTCACAGGTCGCAGACAAGCCTACATATGTCATTCTTACTTTATCTAGGTTAATTTTACCGGAAAATTTGAACTTTTTGATGTCTTATTTCATGCTAAACATTTTAAACTTAACATCATAGGCGTTCACAAATAAACCATCTAATATAGAGAAAATCAAATGAAAGAAACAGTTCATAATTGCATTAAACATATTTTTACCAAAACGACACCAATGCAAAGTCTGAAATGAAAGTGGAAAGAAACACTAGTGGAACATGCTCCACTAGCTAAAGCCTACATCTAAGCAAGATAATAATGGTAGACATCCTCGAAATCATGAGGGCCTACCAAGTCCTGATGAAAGCTCCACGTCCGGAGAGCTGCAACGTCAACCTGTAAGCTCTAGCGTCCACCTGCACCTGCACCTAAAAATATAGAGTTGTATGGGATTAGTACACACTTGTACTAAGTATGGATATATGAAAGCACACACCAAGGACATGCATGAGTAAGAATAGCTCTTTCCTAGCAACATGATTATGGAAAGTCAAGTCAGTGGACTTGCCAAATTGGGATTAGGAAAGTTAGTGAGCTTTCCAAATTTGGATTGGGAAAGTTAGTGAGCTTTCCAAATTTGGATTAGGAAAGTTAGTGAGATCACCAAATTTGGATTAGGAAAGTTATGCCATGAGTGTAACATGCATCATCATACTTATCATATTGCACACAGCACATAACATCATACATATAGCAAATATCATATTGCATATAGCACATAAAATCTTTCATATCATTCATTCATATGCCATGACACCTTGGAATCTTGGACTTGACATTAAGACTTCCCAAAATGAGGGCTCAACATATGAGACCTCAACTAGGGAGCCTTCTTTAACAAACACAGAGTCTGCTTCATTCATTCATACGTACTTCATTTCATTCACTCATAAGCTAGTGTAAACACCAGCTATACCTAGGATGTAGTTTAAGCCTCTCATCGGGTTTGCTGTGCAATGATCAAGAATAACCTAGTGTCATTACTTGAGTCTAGCTCACCTCTTGATTATCCTATCCTAACACCTTTGGTATCGTTCATTTCATTATATGCATCATTTGAGGCTGGCCTCATTCATTCATTGGGAACTTTAACTTTAACCGACATAGATCATGTGAGCATCATGAAATCCAGTGTCTCCTCCACACTGAAAAGATGTGGAATCACCGGCCAAAGTGACCGAAAACATGCTAGCATACATGTGAATTTAACCCTGCCCGATCCCTATATTGGCAGTATAGGTTAGAAGACTAGGAGATATAAGGAGACCCATACCCGGCATGCCGGACAGTCTCATCTCATGAGAGTTACGTGAACCTCCGCCCTTCCCGAAAGAAGTCATCACCGCTCATAGCTAGTCTATCGGTGCTAAGTATAAAGTTCTATTACATTCAACTCATACTTCATGGAAGTTGGCTTCTAGTATGAGGACATCATACCTCAATAGATGATTTATCATCTCATCATTAGTATTAAGTGTGTTAATCTCAATACTTTCATTAGAGTGTTCATAGAGACTGATCTTTTCATTAACTTTACACTCTCATAGGTGAGTACGTTTTGGTAACATTTACTTACGCTCATTTGAGATTTTCTCATCTTTTACATTAGCCTCATATCATGTTGTCACCACATTCATTAACATTACCAAATTTTCTCTTCATAATTACTCACCCCTTTTTACGTGAATGTTCATTTCATCATATGCAAATGCACTTGGCCATTTGTGTGTTTCACACCCTTACTTAACCCTTCTAGGGTTTCATCATTTCATTACATAATAATCATTTCATCGTATGCCAATGCACTGGGCCATTTAGTGTGTTTTACACTCGTACTTAACCCATCTAGGGTTACATCATTTCATTACATACATCTTAGGTTCACTTATTTTTAAACGTATGCTAGACTTATGGGTCTATACATCCAAGGCATGAGGCTTCATTCATAGTTCGTTTAAGTGATTCATATCTTCCTAAGATTATGTAGTACAAGACTTATGCATGTTGTATGTATGCCAAGATCTCGATTTCGATCTATGTAGGTGGCATTATTCTTGAACATTTAATTCACGTATGACTTATGTATCAATATGGAATTTGGGGCAAGGGAACCCGGTTTCAAATCCTTTGGACAACACTTACATTTTTCATTTATTTCATTTTTGGTCCACATGACATTAGGACCCTAGATCAAGCCCCAACATCAACATTTCCTCTTTATTTTTCTCCTTTGAATTTCCTCTTACTTGGCCGAGGGGTTGTGGGATCGAACCCCCACAGCCTCTCTTTATTTGTTTTTCTTTTATTTTGCCCTCACTGCCTAGAGGTCGTGGGTTCAATTCCCACGCCTCACATTTCTTTTATCTTCCTTTTTTCTTAACTCTCCTTCACTGCCTTGAGGTCGTGGGTTCGATTCCCACGCCTCACATTTATTTTCTCTTCATTTTTTCTTTAAGTTCTGGCCAAGAGGTTGTGGGTTCGAATCCCACTCCTCTCATTCTTAATTTTGTATTTTATTTTTCAGCCAAAGACACCCAAGATAGAATCCCCTTAACCCTCATTTATTTCATGTTTTTTTTAGTGTATCTCACTGGTGGGGTCGCAGGTTAGAATCCTAGTGACCTCACCTGATTTACACTCCATTAATATTCCAGATTTATTCATCTACGTTTAGCCAAACCCAAACTTATAAGCTGCTGGAAATTTGGTCACATTTCAACTCACTTTCATCAATATTTTTTCACTTGAACTCATAGAGTAATTCATAGACCGTTTAACACATTTTGGGGTGCATTTTTCATAGACTCATTTAGCCAAAAGATTGTTACTTAAATCAGCCACATTTCATCTTATATGAACATCACGATTTACATAGGTTTATGCACGTAAAATAACAACAATAATGTTACACATTTTGGAGCATCAAACCGAGACCCTAGTCATAGTCACATTTTTGCACACACTTGGACATAGTCTCGAAAACACATAGGTTGTCATTCATACAATTTCCAATACACAAACATAAACATATTCATCACGAAAACACAACATACACCTAAATCTACCAGCAATCATACCCAACCTACGAATCATTGGGAGCTAGTGACAGGGACATGCAACGGAGAACAACCCTAGTTTTCGGACTGAATAATCTAAACCTTAAGGGGTCTCTTGGGAAAAATACTAAGAGAGAAGAGAACCCATACCTTTTTTACATTAAACCCTTGACTTGCTGCCCAAAAACTTCACCCAAGATCACACCCAAGTTCCCTCAATGTCAACACCACTAGACGGACAACCTCCCTTTGCCTAACGTGTTATTAACGTTTATTTTCTTGTGATTTCGTGTGAGTTCTTCAAGTGTGAAGAACTTGGCTTATTTTTCTGATCTTGTATGTTATTTTGGCAGAGAGAACACGTGAGAAAGAAGAGAGAGTGGTCGTGAATGTTGAGGAGATAAACGTGAGAGAGTGAGAGTTTTATTAGGCTTAGGAGTCTAGTTTAGGACTTAGTCAATTAAGGTTTTATTTAATTATTAAAAATCTGATTTCCTTTTATTTTAAATCAGCTAATAAATAATATATATAAATTAATGTATATCAATTAAATTAAAAACAACTTTAATTCATTGCTTCCACCTAGGTTCGAACCCGGGTGGAGCAAGACTTCACTTCAAGAGCCTATTTTCGGCCCTCTCTCCCGAAATTGCCCCTCCACCTTATTAATTGAATAATTAATTATATATTTAGGGTAATTATGATACTACCCTTATCCTGGAAAAAGACCATTTTACCCCTAGACCCTCCAAACCTAAGATTTCCCATTTTTAAGTACGGTAAAGACTTCTTCGAATAAATCTTCGTATTCGAGAGCCCCACATGGTTGGACCAAACCTTTCCAAGCTCAACTAACTCCCCAAGTTAGTTGGCTTGGTTGTGGCAAGGGTTCCGAGGTCTGGTTCTATGCGCATCAATCCGTGTGAACCCTGGTCTAATCGTAGGCATTCTAGACACATTAAGCATTACTTATCTTATCCATTTTTACGGTTGTTACATTATCCCCCCCTTAGGAACATTCGTCCCCGAATGACACTACTACTATCTAGAATAATGCGAGTCAGATCATAACCTAATCACTATGCACAGTCAAGCAATAGCAACAACATGGAGAGACAAAGAAACTTAGACTTAAGAGTAGGAAGTCTAACCTCAAGAGTTGAAAAGATGAGGGTAGAGGGATCTCATATCGGCCTCAGCCTCCCACGTAGAACCCCCAACAAGATGATTCCTCCACAACACCTTCACTGTGGCAATATCCTTGTTCCTCAGCCGCTTGATCTGTCTGTCTAAGATCTCAACAGGTACCTCCTCGTAAGACAAGTCTTCATCGACCCCCAAACCTTCCACAGGTAGATTCGATACTTGATCACCTAGGCACTTCTTTAACATTGATACATGAAAGACTGGATGGACATAAGCTAGCTCCACAAGCAATGCCAACTCATAGGCCACCTCACCCACACGCTGTAGGATCTCATATGGCCCAACATACCTCGAACTCAACTTCCCCTTCCTGCCAAACCTCATCACCCCCTTCATAAGTGATATCTTCAAATAGACCTGGTCACCAACATCAAACTCTAAGGTCCATTTTCTGTTATCTGCATATGATTTCTTCCGACTGCAAGCAGTAGCCAACCTGTCCCTAATCACTCTGATTTTCTCTGAGGCCTCATGAATGATCTGTGGACCCAAAATGGATGAATCTCCATCCTCGAACCACCCAACTGGAGATCTACACCTCCTACCATACAGTGCCTCAAACGGTGCCATCCTAATGCTGGAGTGATAGCTATTATTATACGAGAACTCTATCAAAGGCATATGGTCATCCCAGCCACCCCTGAAGTCAATCACACGCGCTCTCAACATGTCCTCCAATGTCTGAATGGTGCGCTCTACCTGACCATCAGTCTGAGGATGAAAGGCAGTACTAAGCTTTACCTGCGTGCCCAAGCTCTTCTGCAAAGATCTCCAGAAATGTGAAGTAAACTGAGCTCCTCTATCTGATATGATAGACAAAGGAATCCCATGCCATCTCACAATCTCATCAATGTAGAGTCTCGCATAATCCTTGGCTCTGTAAGTAGACTTCACAGGGATAAAGTGGGCAGACATAGTCATCCTGACCACAATAACCCATATGCAGTCATGCTGTCTCCTAGTACTCGGAAGACCAACCACAAAGTCCATATTAATGGCCTCCCACTTACATGTCGGAACCTCAATAATCTGAGTAAGACCGCCAGGCTTAAGATGTTTTGCCTTAAACTGCTGACAATTAGGACACTTTGCCACATATTCTGCAATGTCCTTCTTCATGACATCTCACCAATAAATCTACTTAAGATCATGATACATCTTGGTGGAACCTGGATGTATGGAATATCTGGAACCATGGGCCTCTGCAACAATCCTGGTACGCAAATCATCCACATCTAGTACAAACAGCCTGTCCTGATACCTAAGTATGTCGTCACCTCCCAAAGCGAAAGCCATTATTCGTCTTTATCAAAACTGAGTCCTTCAGCTCCATCAACACAGGATCGAGATGCTGACCCTGCTTGACTTCAACTACCAAGGATGATTCAGAACTAGGATGAACTGAAACACCCCCACTAGTAGAGTCAAACAATCGCACACCCAGTCTCGCCAGTTTATGTACATCTTTTGCCAACTCCTTCTTCTCATCCTCAACGTGGGCTGTACTTCCCATGCTCATCCTGCTCAAAGCATCAGCTACAACATTAGCCTTACCTGGATGGTAGTGAACATTCATATCATAGTCCTTCAACATTTCCAACCATCTCCGCTGACGTAGATTCAACTCTCTCTGCGTGAACACGTACTAGAGACTCTTGTGGTCTGTGAACACATCCACATGCACTCCATACAAGTAGTGCCCCCACAGCTTCAGTGCAAACACCACAGCTGCCAACTCCAGGTCATGAGTGGGCTAATTCTTCTCATGAACCTTGAGCTGTATGGACGCAATAGCTATCACCTTACCAACCTGCATAAGAGCACAACCCAAACCAACCCTACATGTATCACAATAAACAGTGTAATTCTCACCACACTTAGGCAAAGTATGCACCGGGGCTGAAGTGAGTCTGTCCTTGAGCTCCTGGAAACTCTTCTCACAAGTCTCCGTCCATTCAAACTTGGCCTTCTTCTTTGTCAAAGCTGTCAGTGGGGCAGCAATGGAAGAAAAGCCCTCAACGAACCTGCGGTAGTAACCAGCCAATCCCAGAAAGCCACGGATGTCAGTGGGAGTAAGAGGTTTTGTCCAGTTCTTCACAACCTCAGTCTTCCTAGGATCCACCTCCATGCCCTGATCGGACACAACATGACCCAGGAAGGTCACTGATCTAAGCCTGAATTCACACTTGCTGAATTTGGCATACAACTGATGTTGTCTAATTACCTGCAAGGTTAGTATCAAATGTTGTTCATGCTCTTCCTTGGTCCTAGAGTATATGAGGATGTCATCAATGAATACAATAACGAAAGAATCAAGGTATTCACGGAAGACTCGGTTAATGAGGTCCATAAATGCAGCAGGTGCATTTGTGAGACCAAATTACATAACTAAGAACTCATAATGACCATAACGGGTACAAAAGACTATCTTTGGGATATCTCCATCCCTAACCGTAAGCTGATGATACCCTGAACGAAGATCAATCTTAGAGAAGAAACTAGACCCTTAGAGTTGATCGAACAAATCATCTATTCTGGGAAGTGGATACTTATTCTTTATAGTGACTTTGTTGAGCTATCGATAATCGATACACATTCTAAGGGTTTCATCCTTCTTTTTAACAAATAACACTGGAGTACCCCAAGAGGATATGCTCGGCTGAATGAAACCCTTATCAGTGAGATCTTTTAACTGCAGCTTCAACTCCTTGAGTTCAGCTGGAGACATATCGTAGGGAGGAATTGAAATTGGTTTAGTATCGGGTTCTAAGTCGAAACTAAAGTCAATCTCTCGAGGGGGAGGGACTTCAGGAAAATATCAGGAAATACATCTAGGAACTCATTCACTACAGGCACTGAGTCTATGGAAGGAATGTCATGATCTAAATCATTAACACTCACAAGATGACACAATAACCCCTTGGACATCATTTTATTGGCCTTAATGTTTGAAATCAAGGGATTAGGACGGGTTGAGTTGTACCCCTCCCAGACTAGCTCTTCTTCATAAGGGAAACGAAATCTCACCACTCTACTACGCCAATCAAAACAAGCATAACAACTGTGAAGTCAGTCCATGCCAAGAATAACATCAAAATCATGCATGGGTAACTCAACCAAGTCTGCACACATAGTCTTACCACTTACAACTATTGGGCAACCCTTGTATACTCAATCAGTTCTTACATTTTCACCTAAAGGTGTACTAACAACTATAGGATCATGCAGAACTTCAGGCAATATCTCAAAAGTGAGAGCAAGCAAAAGAGTTACAAAGGAAAGCGTAGACCCTGGATCAAGTAAATCATAAACAGAAGTTGAGAATACTTGCAGCATACCTGTGACCACATCAGCGGACTTCTCCTGCTCCTCCCTGCCCTTTAGGGCATAAAACCTGTTCTTCTTAGGAGGCTCGAATGATGCTGCACCCTGTGGATTAGGCCTAGGCTGAGCATTACCTCCAGCCTGACCTCTGTTCTGTGGGCAGTCTCTAACCATGTGCCCACTCTTACCGCAACTGAAGCAGGCATTAGTGCCCTGTCTGCACTCTCCACTGTGAGCACGGCCACACTTAGCACAATTCTTTCTGGGACGTTGTATCTCACCTCCATTGTCCTTATTGGGCTCAGTTCTGCCTCCTCTAGGTGTTGTAGTCCTCTGAGAATTAGAGTTCCCGGAACTCTGCTGACCCTTCTTGAACCTGGGCTGCTCACGGACGCCAAAATTGTTTCTGTGGCCTCCATGGCTGGGACCTGCCTAATCTTGAGGCTTAGGCCTCCTAGCATCACAAACGCCCCTCTTCTTGCGGCTGTCCTCTACCTGCTGGACATGCACCATCAACCTGGAGAGGTCCATGTTATCATGGAGCATCGCAGACCGACACTCCTCTTCCAGATCTCCGTTGATTCCTGTGAGGAACCTGCTCATCTCATCCCTGCTGTTAGATACAAGGGAAGTAGCATACCTGGATAATTTAACAAACTTCAGTACTCATATCGTCCTTGCTGTTAGATACTAAGGAAAATAACATACCTGGATAGTTTAACAAACTTCAGGGAATACTCCCTGACTATCATTGATCCTTGCTTAAGGTTGATAAACTCCTCAACCTCTACATCCCTTATCTCTCGGGAAAGAATCTCTCCAGGAAGGCTGCCTTAAACATATCCCAAGTGGCCGGAACTCCGCCCAAAGCTCGGCTATCCTTCCACATCTTGCACCAAGTCTGTGCAACATCCTTGAGTTGATAGGAAGCCAACTCTGCTTTCTCAGTGTCTGTGGCCCCCATAGCCACCAAAATCTTATGCACCTCGTCCACAAACTCCTGGGGGTCCTCTGAAGTCTTAGACCCTATGAAAATAGGAGGATTTATCCTCGTGAAGTCTCTCAGCCTGTCAGCCATGCTACAAACCGGTGGGTTCTCCCTTTGAACATTCTGCCGGTTGACTTGGGCAGTCATGGCCTGGGCCTGCATAGTGATGGCTTCTGGGCCAGAGATGCCCTCACCTCTGCATCAGTCAACCCAGCTGGGTTAACCGGCATAGCCACTCCTTACGCTGAAGCCTAGGGTGGAACCTGATTGTCCCCAGCAGCTGCACCTCCTCTCCTCTGACTAATGGTTCTCCTAGTATTATTTCTCCGAAAACAACAAAGATTTATGTTTGACACGCTCATAACACCAAGAAATTAGACATTAGGAAAAGCACGATAAGATCAGAAGAAGGGAAATTTTCCTACGCATCATGCAGTCTCTAATTCAAGATAGTGGTGCACTTCACTACCATGACTTAGAAACTACTCAATGTGGTTGATGTGAACTTATTATCCTCGGAATTTAACCTAGTGCTCTAATACCAACTTTGTCACGTCCAGAATTTAGACCCCAAACGACATCGGCGTCGTTGACCTCTCAGAGGTCGCAGACAAGCCTACATACGTCATTCTTACTTCATCTAGTTTAATTTTAGCGAAAAATTTGAACTTTTTGATTTCTTATTTCATACTAAACATTTTAAACTTAACATCATAGGCGTTCACAAATCAACCATCTAATATAAAGATACTCAAATAAAAGAAATAGCTCATAATTGCATTAAACATATTTTTGCCAAAACGGCACCAATACAAAGTCTGAAATAAAAGTGGAAAGAAATACTTGTGGAACATGCTCCACTAGCTAATGCCTACATCTAAGATAGATAATAACGGTAGACATCCTCGAAAACATGACGGCCTACCAAGTCCGGATGAAAGCTCCACGTCCGGATAGCTGCAACGTCAACCTGTAAGCTCTAGCATCCACCTGTGCCTGCACCTAAAAATATAGAGTTGTATTGGATTAATACACACTTGTACTTAGTATGGGTATATGCAAGCACACACCAAGGACATGCATGAGGAAGAATAGTTATTTCCTAGCAACATGTTTATGGAAAGTCAAGTCAGTGGACTTGTCAAATTGGGATTAGGAAAGTTAGTGAGCTTTCCAAATTTGGATTGGGAAAGTCAGTGACCTTTCCAAATTTGGATTAGGAAAGTCAGTGATCTCTCCAAATTTGGATTAGGAAAGTCATGCCATGAAAGTAACATGCATCATCATACTTATCATATTGCACACAACACATAACATCTTACACATAGCACATATCATAATGCGTATAACACGTAACTTCTTTCATATCATTCATTCATATGCCATGAGACCTTGGAATCATGGACTTGACATTAAGACTTCCCAAAATGAGGTCTCAACATATGAGACCTCAACTAGGGAGCCTTTTTTAACAAACACAGAATATGCTTCATTCATTCATACGTATTTCATTTCATTCATTCATAAGCTAGTGTAAACACCATCTATACTTAGAATGTAGTTTAAGACTCTCATCGGGTTTGCTGTGCAATGATCAATAATAATCTAGTGTCATTACTTGAGTCTGGCTCACCTCTTGATTATCCTATCCTAACACCTTTGGTATCGTTCATTTCATTATGTGCATCATTTGAGGTTGGCCTCATTCATTCATTGGGAACTTTAACTTTAACCGGCATAGATAATGTGAGCATCATGAAATCCAGTGTCTCCCCCACACAGAAAAGAGGTGGAATCACCGGCCAAAGTGACCCAAAACATGCTAGCGTACATGGGAATTTAACTCCGCCAGATCCCTATATTGGTAGTATAGGTTCGAAGACTAGGAGATATAAGTAGACCCATACCCGGCATGCCGGACAGTCTCATCTCATGAGAGTTACGTGAATCTCCGCTCTTCCCGAAAGAAGGCATCACCGCTCATAGCTAGTCTATCGGTGCTCAGTATAAAATTCCATAACATTAAACTCATACGTCATGGAAGTTGGCTTCTAGTATGAGGACATCATATCTCAATAGATGATTTCTCATCTCGTCATTAGTATTAAGTGTGTTAATCTCAATACTTTCATTAGAGTGTTCATAGAGAATGATCTCTTCATTAACTTTACACTCTCATAGGTGAGTACATTTTGGTAACATATAATTAGGCTCATTTGAGATTGTACTCATCTTTTACATTAGCCTCGTATCATGTTGTCACCACATTCATTAACATTAGCACATTTGCTCTTCATAATTACTCACCCCTTTTTACGTGAATGTTCATTTCATCATATGCCAATGCACTTGACCATTTGTGTGATTCACACTCTTACTTAACCCTTCTAGGGTTTCATCATTTCATTACATAATAATAATTTCATCGTATGCCAATTCAGTTGGCCATTTAGTATGTTTTACACTCGTACTTAACCCTTCTAGGGTTACATCATTTCATTACATACATCTTAGTTTCACTTAATTTTAAACGTATGCTAGACTTATGGGTCTATACATACAAGCCATGAGGCTTCATTCATAGTTCGTTTAAGTGATTCATATCTTCGTAAGATTATGTAGTACAAGACTTATGCATGTTGTATGTATGCCAAGATCTCGATTTCGATCTAAGTAGGCAGCATTATTCTTGAACATTTAATTCACGTATGACTTATCTATCAATACGGAATTTGGGGCAAGGGAATCCGGTTTAGAATCCCTTGGACAACACTTTCATTTTTCATTTATTTCATTTTTGGTCCACATGACATTGTGACCCTAGATCGAGCCCCAACATCAACATTCCCTCTTTAGTTTTCTCCTTTGAATTTCCTCTTACTTGGCCGAGGGGTTGTGGGATCGAACCCCCACAGCCCCTTTTATTTTTTTATTTAATTCTCCTTGTCTATTTTGAGTTGACCATAAGGTTGTGGGATCAAAACCCCACAGCCTCTCTTTATTTTTTTTTGTTTTATTTCGCCTACACTACCTAGAGGTCGTGGGTTCAATTCCCACGCCTCACATTTCTTTTATCTTCCTTTTTTCTTAACTCTCCTTCACTGCCTTGAGGTCGTGGGTTCGATTTCCACACCTCACATTTATTTTCTCTTCATTTTTTTCTTCAAGTTCTGGCCAAGAGGTTGTGGGTTCGAATCCCACTCCTCTCATTCTCAATTTTGTATTTTATTTTTCAGCCAAAGACACCAATGATCGAATCCCCTTAACACCCATTTATTTCATATTTTTTTTAGTGTATCTCACGAGTGGGGTCGCAGGTTCGAATCCTTGTGACCTCACCTAATTTACACTCCATTAATTTTTTACATTTATTCATCAACGTTTAGCCAAAACCAAACTTTTAAGCTGCTGGAATTTTGGTCACATTTCAGCTCACTTTCATCAATATTTTTTCACTTGAACTCGTAGAGTAATTCATAGACCATTTAACACGTTTTGGGGTGCGTTTTTCATAGATTCGTTTAGCCAAAAGATTGTTACTTAAATCAGCCACATTTCATCTTATATGAAAATCACGATTTACATAGGTTTATGCACGTAAAATAACAACCATAACGCTACACATTTTGGAGCATCAAGCCGAGACCCTAGTCATAGTCACATTCTTGCACACACATGCACATAGTTTCGAAAACACATAGGTTGTCATTCATACGATTTCCAATACACAAACATAAACATATTCATCACGAAAACAAAACATACACCTAAATATACCAGCAATCATACCCAACGTACGAATCATTGGGAGCTAGTGACAGGGACATGCAACGGGGAACAACCCTAGTTTTCGTACTGAATAATCTGAACCTTAAGGGGTCTCTTGGGAAAGGGACCAAGATAGAATAGAACCCATACCTTTTTGACATTAAACCCTTGACTTGCTGCCAAAAAACTTCACCCAAGATCACGCCCTAATCCCCTCAATGTCAACACCACTCAACGGACAACCTCCCTTTGCCTAACGTATGATTAACGTTTATTTTCTTGTGATTTCGTGTGAGTTCTTCAAGTGTGAAGAAGTTGGCTTATTTTTCTGATCTTGTATGTTGTTTTGGCAGAGAGAACACATGAGAAAGAAGAGAGAATTGTCGTGGATGTTTAGGAGATAAACGTGAGGGAGTGAGAGTTTTATTAGGATTAGGAGTCTAGTTTAGGACTTAGTCAATTAAGGATTTATTTAATTATTAAAAATATGATTTCCTTTTATTTTAAATCAGATAATAAATAATAGATATAAATTAATTACATAAATTTATCAATTAAATTAAAAACAACTTTAATTCATTGCTTCCACCTAGGTTCGAACCCGGGTGGAGCAAGACTTCACTTCAAGAGCCCATTTTTGGCCCTCTCTCCCCAAATTGCCCCTCCACCTTATTAATTAAATAATTAACTATATATTTAGGGTAATTACGATACTACCCTTAGCCTGGAAAAAGACCATTTTACCCCTAGACCCTCCAAACCTAAGATTTCCCCTTTTTAAGTCCGGTAAAGACTCCTTCGAGTAAATCTTCGTATTCGAGAGCCCCTAATGGTTGGACCAAACCTTTCCAAGCTCAACTAACTCCCCAAGTTAGTTGGCTTGGCTGTGGCATGGGTTCCGAGGTCTGGTTCTACACGAATCAATCCATGTGAACCCTGGTCTAATCGTAGGCATTCTAGACACATTAAGCATTACTTATCTTATCCATTTTTAGGGTTGTTACAAAAGTAGGAACATCTATTACTTGAGTTCACTCTCCAGGTCTTTGATGTTCGGCCTTGACTTGTTGACAATTTGGACACTTATCCATAAACTCTACCATATCCCTCTTCAAACCTTCCAACAAATAGACCTCTTGAAGATCACGATACATTTTTGTGGCACCCGAATGAATAGTATATCGGGAACCATGAGCTTCTTCTAAAAAATTTCTTCTTAGGTCATCCATATTTAGTACACATAATCTACCTTGGTACCTAAGTACCCCATCCCTCCATGGGAGAATGACTTATTGAGCTTACTAAGAACTGATTGCTTCAACTCCATCAATAGAGGATCAAGATGTTTCTTAGACATCACCTCCACCACTAAAGACAACTCAGAGTTATGATTAACCATGAAACCCTCTTTAGGAGAATCTTCTAACCGAAAACCCAACCGGGCCAATCTATGAACATCATTCACTAGCGCTTCCTTACTTTCTTCAACATGAGCCACACAACCCATAGTCATTCTACTCAAAGCATCCGCAACAACATTTGCTTTTCCGAGGTGGTAAAGGACACTAATGTCATAGTTCTTCAAAAGCTCTAACGGCCTTCTTTGCTAGAGATTCAACTACTTTTGAGTGAACACATATTGAAGACTCTTATGGTCGATGGATACGTCTACATGAACACCATATAGATATGTCTCCATATCTTCAAGGGAAACAATACGACAACTAATTCAAGGTCATGAGTTTGATAGCTCTTCTGATGCACTTTGAGTTGTCTAGAGGCATAATCTATCACCTTACATGTTGCATGAGGACACAACCTAAACCTACTCGAGAAGTGTCAGAATACACACTACTAGAAATTTGATCTACTGTCACGGTTCACTTACTGTTGCAATAGACATTCCTACCGTAGCCATAGGTCTAAGGCGATGTTTATGTCACCGCTACAATAGATCGCGTAGCAATAGATCTGTTGCTACAGTTAGGTGCAAAGATTCATATAACCATAGCCATAGATGGACCTATTGCCATAGTTCTCACTTAAATTAATTGCCAACGGTTATGGTCCTATTTGTACGGTTATGAACCGTTGGAATAGAGGTTTATCATCAGTTCTATTGAGGCTATGGCTACAGTTTTTCTTTCGATTCAACAAACTATTTCATTCTATTGCGATGATTGTTATATGGTAATGCAACACTTTTTAACAATTATAGAAATGTCACTTAATGGTTATTGCAAAGGTTATTACATGGTATTGCAACGATTCTTATGCAACAATTATTATTAAGCTATTGATACGTATATATACTATTGGTCCACTTCCACAAATATTATATTATTGAGCTATTGCAATAATTTTATAACATAAAAATACACATAAATCGTTCACGAGAATAAATGTTCATTACCAAAATTAGAATTCAAGATCCGTGATTCTAATATCAATAAAAGCAAAATATATAAATCTTTTTATAGCATTCAAAAAAGGTGAAACACATGCACCATACAGTTTTCAATCTTAAAAAATATAAGATTTCTAGAACATCAATAAAGTTAACATCAATAATTCAGCTCTTATGTCAAGTCTTCATTACTGCTTTCATCGCCTTCTTCGATTTCATCACCTACATACAATTAGAATAAATATAAATAATTTAGAAAAAAAATCGCAAAATCCTAATGGATCCACAATAGTGATATAGTACAAAGTTATTACTCTATATATAATACATACGTATATAAACTCAATAAACTGAAATAATATACTATTTGGAGTGTGGACTTATCTAATCATGAGTATTTCATGTTTCACTGTGATGAGTGTAAGATGGGAGGCTTTGGGAATTAAGTACAGTAACAACCAATAAGGCAGCCCAGAGAAGTGATTTAGCTAGAAGGTTGCACATTCAAACTAGTTTTAGTATATGACTACAGATAATGAATTTAAGCTAGAAGTAATTAAGCCCAGAGACTGTGGTTTCTTCCTTATCACTTTTTTGGTATATGACTAGAGATAATGTGTCTTTTTCCTATGAAACCTAGCCTGTTACATTTGTAGTTCTTATTGTTTACTGTAATTTACTTGATAATGGCTTTAGCATTTTGATGTGACGATAATCTCATCCTTTATCCGGATATGGAACTGACACTTAGAACGAACTCATATAGGTACATGTAGTTAGATTCCATGTTAAACATGTCAAATTCCATAAATATAATTTTGAGAAAAATACTAAAGTATGCATTTTTCTAATGCTAGGCTCTCTCAATCAGCTACTACAATTTTCCTGTCTAATTTCATCTTATGATCTCTCTGTTTACTAAGTTGGCTTAGCCAACTACAACCATCAGGTTATGGTTCGACCCAACTTCTTAAATCCTCCGGACAAAACCAAGATCCCCTTGATTTCTACACTTGTATGCTTCTTTCAAAGGTCTGAATGTCCTCTTATCATATTATCCATGTTTAGCGATGAGAAACAAGATGAAGTAGATATAATTATGGTTCCATTTCCAGCTCAAGGACATCATAACCAATTTCTTCAACTTTTATGTTTAATCTCCTCCTATGGTCTTCCTGTCTATTATGTTGGCTCGGCTACACATAATCGTCAAGCTAGGATTCAACACTATCATGCTAAGATATACTAATTCTTATATCTATGCATCTGTCTCATAACTTCTATTGTAGATTAGGCCGATAAGCCACAACCCCAAAACAAAGGAGCAACATTTAGATAAGAAGGGAAAATATAAAAAAGGAGGAAAAGAGACATGTATAATCAGCAGAAGCAAGAAACCAGACTACATGCAGCAAGTACCAAAAAACTCATGATTCTAACAACTGGAAACATGACCTTTTTTAATCAAGAAAATATAAACATGGACTTGCACAATACATACATTAAACTATGAGAAAACAAGCATGCGTTAATCATTTTCAAGCATGCATTAACAATTACTGATCCTCTGCCTAACTTTTCCCCAACTTCCTTGGATTAATAGCATAGTAACAGTCATTTTCGTAGTTTATAACTCTAGAAACTTTTCCATTCTTATCCTAGAGGATAACAACAACATAACCATTGTAAACCATTACATTACAAGTGAGGTTTAAGGAGGGTGGTGTGTACACAACCTTACACCTAATTTGTAAAGGTAGAGAAATCATTTTCAATACACCTTCGGCTCGAGTAAGCATATCAAATGTAGTAATGAAGAAGCCATGCTGAAAAATCTAAGGAACAGAACAAGTAGCAACAACAAATAACAATAAAAACATAGATTTAGCGACACCAACCTTTTTCAGCCCCTTGAACAAAAGTAGATTCTCTTGGTGAAGGAGTGGACAATGCTGCCATTATGTTAGGATCAATTAATCCCGCATGTTTAAGTTGTGCAATTACATCTGCAATAACTTCTTGTCACACAATTTTCTTTTGTTCCTCCATTTGTTTCTCCATTTTCTGCATCCTTTCTTGTATTTGCAGAATTCCATCAGTTGTTGCATTTAAAGTTGATCATGAATTTCCAACTTTTTTTTCAAAGTAATCTTTGTAACTTCTGCCCCATATAGTCTTAGACGTCCCAGATGTTCCATATCCTTAACACATCCACCAAAAAGATTCCAGGAAGGTAATTTATGGGTTTTTTAGACTATTTGTGTACTAATCGAAATGCAAGATCTTTTCATTGATTCTATAGGTTTGTTATCATGTTTACTTATTGGTATGCAAAATGCACAAAGGTATGACTTCCATATTTACGAAATAGAGCTATAAGGGGACAAAGCAAGCAACCAACAACTTCAGCACAACTATTGGACAGGGAGGATTTGGTACAGTATACAAAGATCAATTTAAGGATGGTTTCATGGTAGCAGTGAAGAGAATGAACAAGGTTTCTAAGCAACCTGAGGATGAGTTTTGGAGAAAAATAGAACTGCTTGCTCGACTGCATCATCGTCATCTTGTTGCTCTAAGGGGCTTTTGCACTAAAAGGCTTGAGAGGTTTGGTAATCATACTTGGAAATTTCTCAGTTTATTTTTTCTACCTTGTCTCTTTGTCTATCTTTCGATGAAAGGTGACCTATTAACTAGTTTACATATTAACATCTTCTTTTCATTACTGAACATTTATCATGGAGCAGGTTTCTCATGTATGAGTACATGCCTATTTTTCTTTTTTTACAAGGACGAACGTCACATCTTTCTTTTGTTATTGCCTACTGATTTGGTAAAAAGTTAACTCTAAAACATTCCCTACTGCTTTATAAGATCTGTTGGCATATCAGATTATTCTTTTAACTCTTGTAATATGATAGGTTGCAGATTATGGCCTTGCTCATGCTTCAAACAAATGTTCTATTTGCTTTGAACCAGTAAACATAGAGATCAAGGGAACTCCAGGTTTGGGAATTGTCTACTTATTGAGTAAAATTCTAGCATCATTCAATACCTTGATGATGTAGAGGTAACTTTGCTTTGTTATTTAGGTTATATGGATCCTGAGTATGTCATCACCCAAGAGCTTACAGAGAAAAGCATGAACAAGGACCACTACTAGACCAATAGTTTTTGGACCAGTTCCAGTTCAGATTCTTTCTGGTTGGAATCCATATATAACAAAAAAACAACACAAAAATATTCAAAAAGTCTTACCTCCAGAAAGAAAAAAGTACAAACCAAACTACTGGAAGATCAAGCCAAATAATTTCTGGTGTCTAAAAGGAATCAAGCACACAAGCTGAACAATAGGAACAGTAAACCAACCAGAAAATTATAAACCATGCTAACCAAACTTAAGTAACTAAACAATTCGACGGAACTAGTGATTAAAGCCATATCTTTAAACTTTTAAGCAATTTATGATATAAACATGCTAATATGCAAGGTAACATCATATAAACATCTTTTACAACATGATCATGGCTTCATAAAATACACAATGCAAGAAATTAATAAAATTCAATTTCAACCAAGCATGCATATCATAAGGAGAATGTTTGGAACTCAGTTTCCACAAAAAACTCCTACACAAATCAAGTTACTAAGAACTCTTCATTTCAGGCTTGAATAAACACATAAAGAAAAGTTAAGGGTACCTTACTCCCAACAACCATACTATTCACCATACTCCCCCACTTAGGAGAAACCCATTCTAAGGTCAACATGACATCTATCACAAGGAACTTCCTTAAAGCACCTTAAACCTTACTAATACTTTCTCACCCAAAGTCTAGATCATGAAAGCTAAAGACTCTCAAGGGTTCAACCATCTAACCACTACATCTCCCTTGCTAGAAGAAACTCACCTTTACTCTTTCTAATCTTTTCAACTTCCTTTCTATGGTTGGGTCTTAAACAACTTCAAACCATCTCAACAACCACTCCTTCACATTTCTACTCTATACCTTACCATTCCTTCAAACAATACTACCCTTCCAAAAGGTAACAAGACCAACCTAAAGGTCATCCACACCATTTTTCACACCTCATCTAACAAGTCACATCTCATCTTTTTTGTCCCTCAATCCAACCTTCATAAAGTCACCCTCAAGGGACCAACACATAATGGAAACAATGGAAAGATACCATATACCAAACTCTTAGGCACGATTAGATGAATGAAGAAGCGAAACTTTTCCTAGCACCCAATAGCCTCCTATTCATAATGTGGCGAACTTCACATTATAAATAATACTCTATTAGATGTGGTTCATGAGACAATACGACACTCCCAAACCTTATGCTCTGATACCAAGCTTGTCATGACCCTCAAGTACACCCTAGAAGTTAGAGTATCCTTGAGTTCGTCACACGGCAAATGAGACTTCAAGAAATCTCTATTATGACTCTCGTACCATTCATTGCATAATTAACATACTAAAATGAGTAAGAAGTTAAAACTTTCTTCACACACGAAGAACTCTTTCTATAAACAATACACAAGTGGAAGACTTTCATTAAAACATTAAACCTTTACAATAACCCCTTGAACCATCTAAACTTTAGAGTGTACAATACTTGGGACTAAGCCCATACAAGACATAAAGTAAAGACTTAAGACATAAAGGAACATGTGGATATTGTCCTCGAACGATGTGGACTCACCAATACTTTATCTTCAACCCTTATAAACATATCCGTCATCCATGGCACATCAAACTTCCAATTCCCTACACTTTATTAAAAAGTAAAAGAAGGGGTTAGCACATTAGATGTACTAAGTATGGAAGTCATGCAAAAAACATGAAAAAGGGACATTTAGTAAATAGCACTATTTTCATGAATTTCAATTAAAACATCATACTATAATCATAAGAACTCCATTTTAACACTTTAGAAATACATAAGAAATCATCCAAGCAATTATTCACATTTTAAAGCTCACTTTCCAGTGAACTACTTCACTGTACAGTGATGTTCCTTCACTGTTACAGTGAAGTGCTTAACCTTCATATTTGACATCTTCTAGCATGAAGTCAACCCACTAAAATCAATTCTAAGACTCACTTAAGTCACAGAAAGAGAGACCACCCATACACCCTCTCAAGAATGCCTAAATGATCCTCAAGACTACTTAGAATGAAACACATTCAATTACATTACATGAAGCACATCAACATGAGATCCTTCTACCCAAGGTGATTCCAAGGTTCACTTGGGTAAGTGTGGAGCGACCACCCATACAATCCCTTTCACAATCACACAAGGGATCCTATAGATTACCTAAGATAGAATCATTCTCACTTAATACATAAGCACATAGATAATATGACATTCTCCTTCCAAGGGATATCAAAAGACTTACTTAAGTAAATAAAGAAGATAACGTCCATGATTGACCTCTTCAAGATTACCTAAGTAATCCTTAAGATTACCTAAGTTTGGATCATGTCTACATAAACAACCACCTTCCCTAACTAGAGTCATTCTTAAGACTATCTAGGTATGATAAGAAGTGACCATTCCTATGCCCCTTCGCACCATAACTAGACAACCCTTAACTACTCTAGATAAGTACTACTTCATTTAACATACTTCCTTAACTTAAGCCATTACATTCATTATTTTGTTAAGAGACATTCATCACATAAAGGACATTCAAGTAATGGTCTTCGAGAATACCTAGGGACTCCAACTAACACCTTCAAAGCCTATTGTGCAATGTCTAGATAGCGTCCATACCACAACCTAAACTTCATAGACTTCTCTAATGCTAGTAAGTATCCCATATCATGAGAATAGGCAATAACCGACATAGACCATGTTAGAAAGGCATGGAATACGGAGTGGTAACGTACTCCGATGGAGGGTGTTCTACTTGCCAATGGTAGAACGTGGACACATCCCATGTAGGCACATGGTTAAGGAATATGAAGGGCTTCTTTGTATTCTAGCCTCATACTTTAACTAGAACTACTTCGCTTGCCATACTCACTCTGTGCTAGACTTAGTTCTCATAGATTAATTCACATCAAGGTTCATACAAAAGGGTTCCATATCAAGTTCACAACACAATTACATTTACCCTACCAAAGAAAGGTCCACTAGGGCTACCTCACTAGGGCAACAAGAAGTTCATCATGACTTTCCTAAGGATTGATATGATGTCGCTTTAGAAAATCAACCTTAGTCCATCATTCATTACATGAAGGATACCATTACGGCTTTCGGCTTCAAGTTTCATAACCTTACCACTAGGTTCAAGGTTTCACATAAAGGACCCTCTTATCATCATTCAAGGTCTCACCTATCATTCATTCATTCAAGACTAAGACGATTTAGATTCCTAGGTCAAGACATCACACATTCATATTCATACATACATCAAGTAAGGGACACAAATCTACCTAAACAAGACACATCATGACTTCACTTTAGCACATATTACAAGTCATTCAAAAAAAACATAGGACAACCATTATCATCCTAAAGACATCCTATACACTACTATGTCATTATCAATATAATAATCTTAGACTCATATTGACAAGTAGGAACAAGCATGCGTCAACCCTAAGACTACACACACAAGCACATAGTCATAGTCTTCATGATTTCCTAACATACATAGAAAGAACACATACTTTCACATTACTTAACATATAGATAGACATACTCACACTTCACATAAATCAACTATACAAATCATTATAATACTTCAAGTAGTGCCGACAAGGCCATGATCATCATCGTACTTAAAATAACACCAACAAGGACACATTGATTCACATAACACCGCCACCATAAGTGGACCATACCAATCACACATAATTCAAGAGCTAAATGACAATAGATATACATAATAACAAGAGAGTTAGGCAAGAATACCACCCACTTGATCTCACCACTTCAATAGAAAGCTAAATCATCCAAATCAATACCATAAGGCACTTACCCATGGCCATGAACATCAATCCAAATCATAAATCATAATACTCAATGAATCTAAGTCAATTCTATCAACCACCTACCCTAAATATTACACCTTTTGGAATGCCTAGTTCATAAAAATCATTTTGTGGGGGCTAGATTTAAACAACATAGACCATGAGAGCTACACATGGAATCCCAATATTGACCCTTACCAGATAAGGGATCCCCACTTGCCTAAGGTATCGTCAATTTTTAGCCTTTACTTAGATCTCCAACATCTAGTCCAATGCGGGCGCATAGTTAATGGATAAGGAGATTGCTTCTAAGTTACTTATCTCAAATAACAAAGATCACTCATCTCAAGAGCTACATTGGATACAACATCTGTACTCACGAAGAGTATCCACCCCATCATCAAATACTCTCCGTGCTAAGCATAACTCCCCCCATGGAGTCTTAAACATTCTTTACATTCATTGACTATAGGTTAAGTAATAAATATTTAGTACTACATCTCAACTAACGAAGAGTACTTATCCATAAAGGTAACTTTTGAATACCACATCTAAAATTACGAAGAGTATCCAACCTCCAACCTTTCTTTGGAAAGCTCTTGGGAATAGTGAGGTCGCTACTAAATACTTCATTTAAACTAACGAAGAGTGTCCACACCAAAATCCCCCTTTTTAATTCATTAGTGGTTTTAGGAATAGTAGGGATGGTACTAGAGACTTCCTCTCTACTTACGAATAGTGCCTACCCTAATTTCCCCCCATTTTCATTCATTAGCTTCATTCTTTCAATCATACTATGTGTGTCAGTACATGTGAGAACAACTTTCACTTAATCACCATTATTCATAACATTGACTTCTAAACATGATCATACTACATTCATCATACTTCACAAACTATCATGCTTCACATTCACATTTCACTTCATTTAGACATACCATCTTCAAGCCACACAATGACAACCTCATAATACATCTCATGCATATACATTATAACATCACTTTACATTACATTCAATGCCTTCAAGGACACAATCATAATTCACCTATACATTTATCTACATCTAGTAAACAACGCTACCATAAGTGGACCATGCAACTCAAGATCAAATAAAAAAGAACTAACCAAGATAGGTCACTTACCCTTCATCCAAGCCTTTACCACCTTTTATCAGTTCTACATAAAATCATCATAATAAAGCATAAAAAGGCAGCAGGTAATTCACCATACAACATAAGCATCACAACTCTAACATTATCTAACCATATTCATCAAACCCAATTCATAAGTCAAAAATTGAGAATTGGCATGAACATGGGTCCGTTGAGTTTTATTTATCATAAAACCATTACTTTATATTGAAAACATCATAATACATCCATTAAAACCTTTTCATGCAAAGACTCATTCTTAGAATTCAAAATAGAAGAATTTAGGAATTTGAAACCTTTTTGAAAAGCCTTTGGATTGGATCCTAGAATTGAAGAAGAATCAACGATGAACTACCATACCTTATTAGAAAAAAATCAATGAAATTTGGTTAAGAAACAACTAAAAATCTTACATCCTAGCTCTACCTTGAATTCAAGCATCAATGGAGTCTTGAGAGAGTTTTTCTTGGGTGGGAGGTTTTGATTTTAAAAAGTGAAGTATAAAATTAGGTTTAGGGATATAAACAAACTTAAAATACCTAACAACCCCTAAATAACCATCTCTTAGTTAATTAAGACATGGGCTGATTTTACAAATTCACCCCTACTCTGGTTGAAGTTGCAGGTAGAACTGCAAGCTTCAAACGACGGGCACTATGTACGGGGCGTCGTCTGAGTTCCATCCTGCATGGGTGTCGTTTAATTCAGAGGCTGTATTTTGGAGGCTAACCTTACCTCCACTTAGTGTGGAGCTATGCCCCCAAACAACGGGTCAATTGACTTATTGAGCATCAACTAGGGTCGTCATTTGGGCAGTGTTTGGCAGCTTTCATGCCAAGTCTTGGGTCCTCCTCAAGGATGCTTAGGGTGGTCCTTGGGGAGTCGTACCCGGAAGTTACAACCCTAAACATGACCAATTAGGTATTAGGATCCTTTCCTCTAAATCTGAACACCAAACTACACATAAAACATGCAACGACACACTAGCACATACAAGATTAGTTTCCAAACGTCTTGGACGTTCAACTTCTAAACTCTTTAAAACTGAACCCCTAAGCCATTCTTCATCAAATTAACACGTTATTAACTAATTATTAACCCTTTAAGCACATGATAGGGTCTAGTTATCCTATTTCGTTTTGAGGGTTGTTACATTCGTCCCCACTTGGACAACATTCGTCCTGGAATGATACTAAAACACCTTCAAGGACTAAGAAGCTTCACCAGTAGTTCATAAGAACACCACATCATACTAATAACTTCTATGTCAATGCACCCTACTTACAAGGAACACCAACTTCACATACTTATTCTCTATAAGCAAGAAAAGCAATTAGGAACTATTTCCACAATTCATAGTGCATACATACTTCATCATTTTCATTGCATTATGGAGTAACTACTTTCTCAAACTTTCAAAATGCTCATATTTTCATTATAAGGCTCAACATGCAATAACTATCAAAGCACACATTGACATATAAGCATAACAATTTTTGAAGCATTTAGGAAATTATCATTAGATGCACATTAGCAAGAGAATTATGGATTAACTATCAATTTTCCCATGTAATCTAGGATATAATTAAAAGCATGCAAAGCATTATACAATCAAGTCACTAATAACATAAGGACACATCCAAATCATACTGAAATGCAAGACTCCATGGCATAACAAAACTATTAAGAATTTTGGTCTCAAGCTTGAGTAAGAATAGAAGGAAAATATTGTCACACCCAAAATCTGGACCCCGGATGAGACCAGCGTCGTTAACCTCTCAGAGGTAGCAGACAATCCTCTTAGCATTCGTCATAACATGTGATCATTAAAAATAGCGGAAAAAATTAAAACTTTTTAATACTTATTGATGTGTACTTAGACTTCATACTTAAGATTCATATAGACCGTACGATATTCTAAAACTTGTCTCACATATATAACACCTTCTAAAGAGTGCAAAGCCAATAATAGTCAATATTTTATATAGGCCTTAATACAAAAGAATCGAAAGAACATAATGGAAACCTAATACTCTTAAAAACTACTAACGTCTTCATAAGGTTGGAAATTGATATGGTAACGTCCCGAATATGAGGACCTACCAAGACTTGGAGAAAGAGATCCAAGCTTCTTCAAATTGACCTGCTTAACTTCGTGGCCGGAACCTACGTATGTAGTAAAATAATGTAATGGGATTAGTACGCCACATGTACTAAGTATGGGTATATGCACATAACACATAACACATAGGGACATGCATAAAAAAGTATCATTTATCATCTCTTTAGAAAACATGCTAAGTCATATAAAAATGTTCAATGCATATTCCATATAACATATACAAGCCAAATATTTCATCACTTAAAGCATGAACATAATTAAAGAAATCTTCTCATGGTATCATGTTAATATTTCATATTCAAAAGATCATATAAACATAACATACAAAACATTTACCAATGACCTCATCCCAACCTACAAATGCAATGGTCATGTGAAGCCCCATAACCCCACATAACCAAGTAGATAAGATAGGAGACCATAAGTAAAGTTTTGCTTCATATAACTTATAGCATAGTTAGTCATCACTTCATATAACAATATAACCAAATAACATGTTCATGATATAGCCAACATTCGTATAAAAGTAACATCATATATCATAAACATATATCTTTCATATCATCATATTACTTATGAACAATCTCCTAGGACTTCCCTTAGAGTCAACTTGTGCAATGTCTAGGTAGCGTCACATTCCACTAGCTATACTAATCAAACTACTCAGGTCACCCTAGTCAACGTTCGTTTACTTGTCTTAAATTTTACATGAGGGAACATACGCATTAACCGACATAGACCATGTGATCTAAATATGAAATCCAATTTCTTCCCCACACGGAAAAGAGGTGGTCCTACTGGCCAAAGTAGAACCGAACATGACATACCTTTCAAGGTGGATCCACTAGATAGTATCTTATGGTGGCAGCATAGTTCAAGAACTACGAAATGTATTAGAGACCCATAGTTCAACATTACATGGCAGCCTCAATCTCATGAGAATCATTATGAACCTACCTTACCGCTAGGGAAGGGACACTTCCCATATCTAGTTCATCGGTGCTTAGCTTAAGTCCCTTTTCTTGATATAACCTTTAATTTGTCTTTTATCAAAAACTTATCATAGGTCATAGGATATTATCTCCTTGTATAACATGATCATGAGATCTTTTAGATTAGATGATAATTGTCCTTTCATCGTAACCCTTCATACGTGAGATTTACATGGCATAATCATCTTGTGTAAAGCATACAAGAGAGTATCATAACTTGCATATTCATATTCTTATAATAATCTCACAATTTACGTGTTCGTAGTCCAGCATATTCACATAGAAGCGTCAGATATACTTTTCATGACATAGCATCATAGTTTATAGACTAACATAAACATTTAAGAGTAATCACGCTTAGAAGGATTACCTCTTGCTTCCAAGAATATTATTCATCACGCAATATTCATAGTAGTACATAGTGAAATACTCCATGACATAATCGAGAACAACTCATAAAATCATGTACAAGAACAATGCATAGTGTAGAAGAAAGTAAATGGGTCGTTAAAGGGTTCATTCAAACCTTAAATTCTAACCCTAACGTTTTCACGTTATCAAACAATACAAACAACACATCCGAAACCATCACATAGAGAAAGATAACATATCACACGTTATTCAAACATTATAAATCAATTATTCAAAAATTCATGCGAAATTTGATATAGAAAACGTTTACTTTTTATTGAAAATCATAAATCTAGGATTAGGATGAAAATCCGTTTTGTAGAGTGAAAACCCTAGTATTTGAAGTTCTTGAAAACTTATCTTGAAAGGATCTGTTGGGGAAATGAATCCCTAGAGTGAAAACTCATACCTTATAGATGAAGAATCCACGAAATCTGATTGGAGAATTTGAAACCTTCTTCTACTTCCTTAAGCTTTTCTTGTTCTTCAATGGAGTTTGGAAAAGAGAGCATTCTTGAGAGATTAAGAGAATTTCGTTTGATTATGATTGGGAACATGTAATTGTGGTCTAAAACAGACCTAATATCAATATATAGACATCCCATGAATTACCCTAAACATTTTCCACTTAAATTACTAAAACGCCCTTCCTAAATCGACTACACCTAGGAGAGCATTTGACCTAGCCAAATTGGGTTTGACCATTTAAATTAGTTAACTAAGTTGCTAATTTAATTATTTAAGTACCTAGAGTAATTACTAAAGTACCCCTAAGTCTTTAGGATCATAACCAACCCCTTTGAACCATCCTAGGTTAGGTACTATCATGTTTCTTTAGTTAGTTATTTTGAAAGTGTACACGTTTAGGTCTTAGGTTTTTGGGCACACTTAGTTAGTTAATTATAGTTATTCCTAGGTTAGTTAGTTAGTTAAGTAAGTTAGTTAGGACCTAGAATTAGTTAGGGAGATCAGCCCCACATGTTTTGGTCCGACACGAGCATGCCCCCTAACCGCCCTAACCGAATCGGTTGGGCTTGTATCTCGGCCGTAGGTAGAACATGTACTTGATGTGCTTTAACATGTGTTGTGTGCAATTTCCCAACCGTGCACTTCTGGGAAGTTCACTTCTGGTCCAAGTATCCTCACTATGTACTTGGGCACTTCTTAATCTACATGGTCATTTTAAATGGTCATGTGCTATGGTACCTAGGCTTGACACTTGGATGCGTAGTACTAATGTGAGTAAGCGATGAGGCTAAGAATTGCAGAGATTATTTTAGCTTAGGGTCTTCATTGCAGGTACAATTCCTAAACAAGCTTGGATTGGAGAATGTCAAGATACTTGTAAAAACATAAAATTTGGCTAACACCCTTAAGCCTATATTCGCTAACATGCCCAATATTACTCAATATTGGTCATGGGATGCCTATGTACGTCAATACCTATTCTTAAAACCTAATAGGATCTTCACTAGACAAGTACATTTTTCCGGAATGTTATATTATCCCCCCCTTAGGAACATTCGTCCCCGAATGTCACTAAAAATTTTTGAAGGGTAGGAAAAGACTCAATACTACAAGCACAACCAGCATATAACATATCATTACACTTAGCAATCAATTTATGATGCACAAACATATAAGAGCTACATTTTCGTAACACATAGTGAGGAATTCCCTTTTCAACCTTTCATAAGCTCAAAATGCATCAAAAAATTACAATGCTATCAATCTTCTCAAGATAAACAACAAAACAGCAAAATCTCAAGAAAACATATGCATACAAGTTTCACATAAGTGTAAGAATATAGTATGAAAACATCTTCTTAAAACTCTAGTTGGTACTATCTTTTACCAAAACATGCACCTATTTAGTAAACAAGTTAATTTTTCATTCTTGTTAAATTGGGCATGAAGTCATTATAAGCCAATCTTTGTTGGCTAAGCTCATTCTTTGATTTTTATCACTAGCCAAGTCAATTAACTTCTTGTATATCCTATAGTAATCACATTATTTTAAGCAAGACAACTTTTAACCTTTGATTAGCCAATAAGAACAATTCAATGCTTAGTTTTGCCAAGCTATAACGTTGATTTGGCATAGAAGATTTATTAACTAGGTTTGATTATCATTCTTATTTATTCTTGGAATCATTGCATTCTCGACACTTACAAACATACATGTCACAACGTCGGGAGAGCTTTCTTGTTCACCCCTAGCCTTGAGTTCATAGAAACAGTTCCTTTTTGGACCTTCAGAAATAGGACCGCTTGGTTAAGCTTGGATATTTCCTTTACCTTGGACTCTAATATTAGGACAATTTTCACCATATGGCCACCCTTGCCACAACCATAGCAACTATTAGTTTCAACAAGATATTCGCCCCCACGCTTCTTACCACAAGTTGGTCTTTCTCTTGGTGGTTTAATGTTTCTCCCCTCTTGAGGTTTAGGATTACAACCTCTATCATTGACATTCTTGGAGAAATTTGAAGGAACTTTGTTTGAAAACCTCTTTTTAAACTTAGGCTTGTCTTGAACATCAAGCCTACTTTTAGGAGAACCACTCTCAAAAGACTTTGCCTTCTTAACTTCCCTATTTCTCTTCCTTAGGCGACTGTCCTCAACTTGTTGAGAATGAACCATTAGACTAGAAAGATCCATATTGTCATGAAGAATTGCTGCATGACATTCTTCTTCAAGCTCTTCGGACACGACTGTTACGTAACGGCTCATTTTATCCCTAGCATTAGAAACCAAAGAAGAAGCATATTGGACAACTTACTGAACTTCAAGGAGTATTCCTTATCACTTATATCTCCTTGAAGAAGGTTGATGAAATCCTCTACCTTAGCTTCTCTTTGTTCCCTTGGAAAGAATCTTTCAAGAAAGGCCTTCTTGAAGATCTCCCAAGTCACGGGACCATCTCCTAAAGCCCTACTATTATTCTACATATTGTACCATGTCTGAGCCACGTCCTTGAGTTAATAAGAAGCAACTTCAGCCTTCTCAGTAGTACTCACCCCCATAGCAAACAAAATCTTGTAGACCTCCTCAAGGAAATCTTGGGGGTCCTCATCAACCTTTGATCCAAACTACATGGGAGGGTTCATCCTAGTCAAATATCTTAAACGGCTAACCGTCATACTAGCATGCTGATTTTCTCAAGGTGCAACCTCTCTGTTAGCTTGAGCCATGTTGGCTTGAGCTTAGGTGGTGATGTCTTGGTCTATTTGGAACAGGGATGCCCTCACCTCACCATCCGTCATAACTGGAGGATTCATTGGAACTTTATCACTTGCAGCAGCTTACACTTTAGGAGCATTTTGGTTACCTTGTAGAGTAGCTCCCGCATTCACAATCTCTTCCCCTACTCTTCTAGTGGTGTCCTTCTTGTGTTCATCGCCTATATACACAAGAAAGGGATTAGATTCTAAAAGACACATAGTGTCAAAGCTCTAGAGGCACGACATAAGAGTATCAATAAAAGAAAAGTTTCCTAATCATCACATAGCCTCTCGTCCACGATTGTGGCGCGCTTCACAACCATGAACAAGACGCTAGGTAATGTAGTTTAGTGAGACATTGACCCTGACGATTATTAACATCGTACTCTGATACTAAGTTTAAGATTTCATATTTAACCTCATGCTCTGATACCAAGTTTATCACACCTGGAATCTGGACCCCGGATAAGACCGGCGTCGTTAACCTCTCAGAGGTCGCAGACAAGCCTCTTAGCATTTGTCATAAGCTGTGATCATTAAAAATTGTGGAAAAATTTTAAAAAAAAATTAATAATTATTGAAGTGTACTAATACTTCATACCTAAGATTCATATAGACCGGATGATATTCTAAAACTTGCCTCACATATATAACACCATCTAAAGAGTGCAAAGCCAATAATAACCAATATTCCATATATGCCTTAATACAAAAGAATCGAAAGAACATAATGGAAAGCTATATATTCTTAAAAACTACTAATGTCTTCAGAAGGCTGGAAATTGATATGGTAACGTCCCGAATATGAGGACCTACCAAGAATTCGAGAAAGAGTTCCAAGCTTCTTCAAATCGACCTGCTTAACTTCAATGGCCGGAACCTACATTTGTAGTAAAATAAAGTAATGGGGTTAGTACGTCACATGTACTAATTATGGATATATGCACATAACGCATAACACATAGGGACATGCATGAAAAAGTATCATTTGTCATCTCTTTAGATAACATGCTAAGTCATATAAAAATCTTCAATGCACATACCATATAGCATATACAAGCCAAATATTTCATCACTTAAAGCATGATCATAATCAAAGAGATCTCATCATGGCATCATGTTAACATTTCATATTCAATAGATCATATAAGCATAACATACAAAATATTTACCAATGATCTCATCCCCAACCTACAAGTGCAATGGTCATGTGAAACCCCATAACCCCACATAACTAAGTAGATAAGATAGAAGACCATAAGTAAAGCTTTGCTTCATATAACTTATAACATAGTTAGTCATCACTTCATATAACAATATAACCAAATAACATATTCATCATATAGCAACATTCTTATAAAAGTAACATCATATATCATAAACATATATATTTCATATCATCATATTACTTATGAACAATCTCCTAGGACTTCCCTTAGAGTCAACTTGTGCAATATCTATGTAGCATCCCATACCACTACCTATACTAAGCAAACTCCTCAAGTCGCCCTAGTCAACGTTCGTTTACTTGGCTTAAATTTAAATGAGGGAACATACGCATTAACCGACATAGACCATGTTAGCTAAACATGGAATCCAGTGTCTTCCCCACACCAAAAAGAGGTGGTCCTACTGGCCAAAATAAAACTGAACATGACATAGCTTTCTAGGTGGATCAACTACCTAGTATCCTATGGTGATAGCATAGTTCAAGAACTAGGAGATGTATTAGAGACCCATAGTTCCACATTACATGGAAGCCTCAATATCATGAGAATCACTGTGAACCTCCCTTCCCGCTAGGGAAGGGACACTTCCCATATCTAGTTCAACGGTGCTTTGCTTAAGTCCCTTTTCTTGAAATAACCTTTAATTTGTCTTTTATAAAAAACTTATCATAGGTCATAGGAGATTGTCTCCTTGTATAAAATGATCATGAGATCTTTTATATTAGATGAGAATTGTCCTTTCATCGTAACCCTTCATACAGGACATTTACATGGCATAATCATCTTGTGTAAAGCATACAAGAGAGTATCATAACTTGCATATTCATATACTTATCATAATCTCACATTTTACATTTTCATAGTACAGCATATTTACATAGAAACATCATACATACATTTCATGGCATTGCATCATAGTTTATAGACAAACATAAACATTTAAGAGTAATCACGCTTAGAAGGCTTACCTCTAGCTTCAAAGAATCTTATTCATCATGCAATATTCATAATCATACATAGTGAAATACTCAATGACTTAATCAAGAAATACCCATAGAATCATGTACAAGATCAGTGCATAGCGTAGAAGAAAGTAAACAGGTCGTTAAAGGGTTCATTCAAAACTTAAATCCTAACATTTTCACGTTATCAAACACTACAAACAACCCATCCGAAACCATCACATAGAGAAAGATCATGTATCACACGTTATTCAAACATTATAAATCAATCATTCAACAATCCATGCGAAATTAGATATAGAAAATGTTTACTTTTCATTGAAAATCATAAATCTAGGGTTAGGAAGAAAATCCATTTGGTAGAGTAAAAACCCTAGTATTTGAAGTTCTTGAAAACTTATCTTGAAGGATCTCTTGGGGAAAGGAATCCCAAGAGTGAAAACCCATACCTTATGGATGAAGAATCCACGAAATCTGTTTGGAGACTTCGAAACCTTCGTCTACTTCCTTAAGCTTTTCTTGTTCTTCAATAGAGTTTTGAAAAGAGAGCGTTCTTGAGAGATTAAGAGAATTTCATTTGATTCTGATTTGGGACATGGAATTGTGGTCTAAAACTGACCTATATCAATATATAGACGTCCCATGAATTACCCTAAAGACTCTCCACTTAGATTAATAAAATGCCCCGCCTAAATCTACTACAACTAGGAGAGCATTTGACCTAGCCAAATTGGGTTTGACCATTTAAATTAATTAATTAAGTTGCTAATTTAATTAACTCAGTGAGCTAGGGTAATTACTAAAGTACCCCTAAGTCGTTAGGACCATAACCAACGCCGTTGGACCATCCTAGGTTAGGTACTTGGATGTTTCTTTAGTTAGTTATTCGGTTAGTGTACCCGGTTAGGTCTTAGGTTTTTGGGCACACTTACTTAGTTAATTTTAGTTAGTCCTATGTTAGTTAGTTAGTTATGGAAGTTAGTTAGGACCTAGAATTAGTTAGGGAGCTCGGCCCACATGGTTTGGTCCGACACGAGCCTTCCCCCTAACCACCCTAACCGAATCGGTTGGGCTTGTCTCTCGGCTGTTGGTAGCACATGTGCTTTCACATGTGTTGCATGCACTTTCCCAACCGTGCACTTCTGTGAAGATCACTTCTTGTCCAAGGATCCTCACTATGTCCTTGGGCACTTCTTAACCTACATGGTCATTTTAAATGGTTATGTGCTATGGTACCTAGGCTTGACACTTGGATGCATAGTACTAATGTGAGTAAGCGATAAGGCTAAGAATTGCAGAGATTATTTTAGCTTAGGGTCTTCATTGCAGGTACAATTCCTAAACAAGCTTGGATTGGAGCATGACAAGATACTTGTTAAAACATAAAATTTGGCTAACACCCTTAAGCCAATATTCTCTAACATGCCCAATATTACTCAATATTGGGCATTGGGATGCCTATGTACCTCAATACCTTTCTTAAAACCTAATAGGCTCTTCATTAGACAAGTACATTTTTTCGGAATGTTACAAACTTAAAGGCATGAACCACCTTACTACCCAGCTCATTCTCTCCCACTTAGGGTAAACACATCTATGAACAAATAAAAAACAATCATAAGGAACTATAACTAACCGAGGCCTTTATTCGGGATTAGATCCTTGTTAGCTTGAAGCACATCGAAACAGTTCTTCCTTTGAGTATTAGGTTCAGGACAATCTTAAGGATCTTGGTTAGTCTCCTTCCCTTTCGACTTGAGGGAAGGGTAATCTCTCATCTTATGACCCTTGCTACCACATCCAAAACATCCATCCGTACCGGCAAAACATGTACCCAAGTGTTGCTTGCCACATGTAGCACATCTAGTCCTCCAATAAGTAGGCCCACCTCAATTCCCTACTTGGGAATTTTGGTTGGGAACCCTATCAATTCTCACCATTGAATAATCTTTACTATAAAACCTCTTCTTAGACTTAGGATGACTTGGTTCATCCGACTTAACTTTCTTCCTTTAACTATTCATCTTTCTAAGCTTGGACTCCACGATTTGTTGAGAATACACCATGAGTCTAGAGATATCCATATCATGATGGAGCATTTATGTATACCACTCTTCTTCCACCAACCTAGACACTCCCATCACAAACTTATTCATTTTTGCCCTAGAGTTCGCTACCACTGTAACACTCCGAAAGTCCATGACATAAAATAGAACCTCACATTACGAAATAAACCTTAAAACAATGTTTATAATCTTAAAATAATGATTATAAACCATTTAGGTTGTTTTAGAGTCAACGCATCAAGAAACGTCCATGACGTCCAGAAACTAGCTAAATCGAACTAGTTGACGTCCCTATGTTTGGTCAAAGTTCAATAGGGTCATATGAAGTCCAAAACTTATAAAAATACTTTAAATTGGTATAATGTAGTACAAAGGGTCTAAACATCCAGTAACGACTCCCCAAGGACCACCCGAAGGGTCCATGAGCAGGACCCAAACCTTAGCGAGCAAGCTGCCAAAGCAGCTTGCGGCAGCCTAGAATTTAAGGTCACAGCGCGACGCGCAGCTGACACGTGGGGCAGAAAATTTTGCCTCATGATGCGTGCAATGTACGAGGTCCACTGACTCAACCCGTATTTCAAAAATAAAATTAGAAATTGACCCTGCGACACACAACCACTTCCAAGATTCGTTAATGTCGTATTTTAAGCATTTTGACTTCACAAAAAGACCCATTTATGTGAGGGATATTTTGGGTAATTTTGGGGGTGATAATATTTTGACTAAGGGTTAGTTTTAAGTCATTTTCAGTCACCTAAACCAAATTTCCAGAACAAAAACCAAAAGCACTCATCTCCCTCTATTCATCCTCCATTGAAGGATAAATGAAGCTTGGAGAAGAAGACCAAGTTCTCAACTTTTCTTCTCAAATTTTGTGGATTTAGCTTCATTAAGGTGTGGGTTCTTTACTCTTTGTATTCCTTTCCCCAAGAGTTCCTATCAAAGTTGATTTCTAAATCACCCAATTCCAAGTTTTTTTTTCTTCTAATGGGTTTTTTTCTAAACTTGAAATTGATGATTAATTATGATTAATTGTGATTGACTATGAATAATTAAGTGTAGATTTTTGAGTAATTGATAATAATTGTGGGAAATTCGTGTGCATCGTATCCATTTCCATAAATACCCCAATTTTTTTATCTTGCTTATAAATTGATGGAAATTGATGAATGCATTGATTGATAGACTTGTTTTATCTATTCTAAATCGTTCACGAACTGTCTAGAGTACTGTATTGTTTGGATTGGATCTATTTCTTCAAGAATTCATAATGAACCCTATTCCCCTAACCCTAGGTTATCAATTGAAGATAATTGGGCTAGTGATGATGCTATTGATGTAGTTAGTGTATTCATTACTATTGAATGATGTCATTACACCCATTGTTGGGTTGAATTTGATGGTGGATGGTAAAACCATGGATGATGGCTTGTGAAGGAGATGGGTTAATCTTGTGATCTCAATCCTTTACTTCAATTATGAGTACTTGAGTTTAGTAATGAGGTTATATTGAAGTATACCTTATGATGAGATTGATTAGGGTTATTATGATGTTGAATTTAAATGTCTTTAATTATGACTTGTGAGTTGTTGGCTAAGATGAAATGATATAAAGGTGGTGATGAATTGGCCTATGCGCCTTTGTAAAGGTGCTAACCTCACATGTGTTAATTGTAATGAAATGAATATACACATGCTATTCCTACTGAGCTATGATGATGAATATATGAGGGGTAGATCCTAAGAAATAAACTAAGTTATGATTATTAATGAAAGACATTTCAAAAAGGACTATAACTTAGCATCGAGCGAACTAGAAGTGAGGAGTGTCCCTTCACACATAAGAAAGGTAGGATCACTAATATACTTATGAGATTGGAGACTAAAATGCATGTAGCATAAAAAGGGTCCTAACAACATCTCCTAGTTCTTGAACTATGTTTCCCCCTTAAGAACACTAGATAGTGGATCCACATAGATGTTATGTTCATGTTTTGGTACTACCTTGACAAGTAGTCCGCGTTCTTTTGGTCTAGGGTTCCATACCGGATTCAACATTAGTTAATGTGGTCTATGTCAGTTAAGAAAGATTTTCCCGAAAGGTAAAATGAAGTAATAAAGTGAACTCTAACTAGGATGACCTAAGGGGTTTGACTTAGTCTAGGTAGGGGTTTGGGACTCTACCTATACATTGCACTAGTTATCCGTGAGGGAAGTCATAGAAGGATGTTCTTATGTGGTTATATGCTTATAAATGTAAATGATATGTATATGTTTATTTTATATGTTAATGACATTATGTGATATTGGTTTAACTTATGAACATGTGTCTGCTCTCTATTGCTAAAATATGATGATATTTACTTTCAATGATATAGTATGTAAAGTTGGGCATTTCTTATAGTTCTTATTGAGTTTACTTGGTTGGGTGAGGTTATGGGGCCTTACATAGTCTTTGCACTATTGGACTTAATGGGGGTAAATGAGTAATAGTCTTGCTTAGATTATGAAGTTATGAACTCTTAACATGCTTGTTGATATTATAACTTGATTATAGAGTTCTCTATATTATGCGCTCAATTATGTTGATATGCATGTTCACTTGACTAGACTTGGTATTTTTGGTCTTGTAATGCGCATTGTTTTAACTTAAGGAATATGCGTTTATTGACTTGTATTGGTTCTTGAATGTACATAAGGCTTTTCAAAGTAAATTAGCATGTTTTAATGAAATGTCCCCTTGTAGCATGATTTCTATGTTGTGTGTGCATATGTGCCAATACTTAGTATAAGTGACGTGCTAACCCCATTTCTCCCTTTGTCCCACTTATTTTAGTATAAGGCTTGGAATCATTATCTAAGTGGGTATTTCCTCAAGTCCGAGGATGATGTCTTATTATTACTCTAGCTATGGTTCTTTCTTATAGTCTAAACACGATCATTTCATTCATGTTGTTTCAAGATCTTGTTGTAAGCCCTAAATTAAATTTCTACATTGTGTAAGGGCTTATCCCCATGTTGATTTGACTCCGTTTAGATGGTTTAATATGAGACATACCTTTTAAGACTATGGTATGTATATTATATTGATATATATATGTGTGTGTGTGTGCGCGCGCGCCATAAAAGTAGAAGACTATGTAATCTTCTTATACGAAGGGTCTATATATACTCGATTTTAATATATTATGTGTAAGCGAGAGGCATAAGTAAACCTCATGAAGTAGTATAGATGAAAAGTTTTAAATTTTCCACATTTTTAACCTATGAATTTAATGATGAATGTTATGAGGCTAATCCTAGTCCTCTCGAGGATGACAACGCCGGTTACGTCTAGGGGGTAATTATCAGATGTGACAAACATGTTATCAGAGCATGAGGTTGAATATTGATAGAAATGATGTCACATTAAACCACGTCTATGTATATTCGTATCATAATTGTGAATCGCGCCACACTTATGAATGATAGACCATGTAATGATTAGATACTCTCATCTCCTTGTATTCCTATGTCGTGCCTCAATAGTATTGTTATGTGCTTTCACCTAAACCTTCTATCGTATTTATATGTATGAACACTCGAAGAGCAGTGGCAAATAGGGCAAAAGAAGGCATTGCTAATGTAGGGGCTAATGACAACCAAGCTCCTCCATAAGACAACCAAGTACCTCAACTTGAATAAGTTGCTATGGGTGATCAAGTTCCAGTTGTTCCTACACCTATGACGAATTCTGGCGTATTTTCTCAATTAGGACTAAGCCATGACCTCACAAGCCAAGGCCATCACATCTCAAGTCCAAGCTATGACGGCCGAAGTGAATAGGGAGGTTGAACCCTGAGTCCTTCAATATGCTAGCAAGGATGAACCCACCTTTGTTCTTCAGTTAAAAATCGAATGAAGTCCCTCAAGATTTCCTCGATGAGGTCTATAAGATTCTCTATCCTAAGGGTGTGACCTCAATTGAGAAGGAAGAGTTGGTGGCCTATCAACTCAAACATGTGGCCCAAAGTTTGTATGTGCAATGGAGTGATAATAGGGCACTTAGAGGTGGTCCGATGACATGGGAGATTTTCAAGAAGGCTTTTCTTTATAGTTTCTTTCCAAGGGAAAAGAGGGAAGCCAAAGTGGAAGAATTCATCAACCTTCGTCAAGGAGGTATGAGTGTGCTTGACTACTCTTTGAAATTCATTAAATTGTCAAAGTATGCTCCTTCTTTGGTTTCCAACACTTGGGATGAAATGAGCCGCTTTGTGACAGTAATGTCGGATGAATTCAAAGAAGAAATTCGTTCATCTATGCTACATGATAATATGAAATTTCTCGTCTCATGGTTCATGCTCAACAAGTGGAAGAGACTGGGTAAACAGGATGACTAGAGATGCAAATAGGGCAAGGTCATTTGATACTGGTTCTTCAAAGGGTAGGCTTGATATCCAAGACAAGCCTAGGTTCAAGAAGAGGTTTTCTAATCAAGTTCCTTAAAAATTTCCCAACGCTCGTGATGATAGGGTGTGTAACCCTAAGTCTCAAAAGGGAAGATATAATAGGTCACCAAAAAGAGCCAACTTGTGGAAAGTGTGGTAAGAAGCATTATGGTGATTGCCTTTTTGGGACGGACAATTGTTTCGGGTGTGGCAAGAGCGGCCACAAGGTAAGGGATTGCCCTAATTTGAAGGGGAAAGACAAAGGTAGCGGGAAAGCTCAAGCTAGTTGTTCTAATGTGGATGCTCCAAAGAAGAATCTCTTTTATGCACTTCTTTCTATGGGTGAAAAAGAGGGTTCTCCCAATGTGGTGACCGGTATGTTACAAGTCTTCTCTATTGATGTTTATGATTTACTTTATTTGGGTCCGACATTATATTTTGTTACTCCTTTGGTATCTAGAAAGTTTGATATTTTCCCCGATATATTGAACGAACCTTTTATGGTGTCCACACCGGTGGGTGAGTCGGTGTTTGAAAAGAGGGTATATAAAGATTATCCTATAATGTTGCCCAATAGAGTTACTCATGTTGAATTACTAGAACTTGATATGGTCGATTTTTATGGCATTTTGGGGATGCATTGGTTGCATAATTTTTTTGCTTCCATTAATTGTAGGACAAGAATTGTCAAGTTCAATTTTTCAAATAAACATGTCTTAGAGTGGAAGGGGGAAAATTTTATTCCTAGTTGTCGTATTATCTCTTGTATAAAGGCATATAAGATGATATCTAAAGGGCGTTTATACCATTATAGAAGAGTCTAAGATTTATACTTCGAAAGTCCGCCCATTGATTCGGTCCCTATAGTAAGGGAATTTCCGGAGGTCTTTCCTAATGATCTTCTCGGAGTCCCTCCCGAACGGGAAATTGATTTTGGTATTGACTGTCTACCGGATACCAACCCCATTTCAATTCCTCCTTATCGTATGGTTCCGGCTGAATTAAAAGAGTTAAAGGCTCAACTCAAGGACTTACTAGATAAATGCTTCATTAGACCAAGTATTTCTCAATGGGGTGCTCCGGTATTATTTGTGAAGAAGAAGGATGGCTTCCTTAGAATGTGCATTGATTATCGCCAACTCAATAAAGTCACTATTAAGAACAAGTATCCTCTCCCTCAGATTGACGACTTGTTTGATCAACTCCAAGGGGCAAGCTACTTTTCTAAGATTTACTTGAGATCTAATTATCACCAACTTAGGGTGAGAGGTGAGGATATAAAAAAAAAAATTCAAACTAGATATAGTCACTATGAGTTCCTAATAATGTCCTTTAGTCTCACTAATGCCCCGGCAGCGTTTATAGACCTAATGAATAGGGTTTTTCAAAGTTACCTAGATTCATTTGTTATTGTATTCATTGACGACATCTTGGTATATTCGAAAAATGAGGGTGAATACATGGACCATTTTAGAGTTGTATTACAAGTGCTTAAGGAAAACCAACTATTTGCCAAGTATAGCAAATGTGAGTTTTGGTTGAGGTCGGTGGAGTGTCTTGGTCATATCATCGCTAGTGAGGGAGTTGAAGTTGATCCAGAGAAAACCGAGGCGGTGAAAAATTGGCCTAGGAAATTTACTCCAACCGACATTAGTAGTTTCTTGGGTCTAGCGGGATACTATAGGTGGGTTTTGGATGGTTTTCCGTCCATTGCATCTTCCTTGACTACCTTGACCCAAAAGAGTGTGAAATTAGAGTGGTTGGAGGCATGTTAATGTCACATCCCGAAACCACACAATAGAAGTTAGGGTGCAAACTTGGATTGCGACCAGCGTCGTCGACCTCTCGGAGGTCTAAGACAAGCCCTTTCGTACCATTCATTGCATACATGTATGAAAAGTAGTGCGGAATGAAAACTTTTCCCACGAAATAAAAATACTTCAAAATATCTCTTTTATAGAAAAACATAATGAAAGGCTAAGTCTCAAAGTCTCCATCTTAGACATAGGAATATATTGGGACACGGCCCATACTTAACATATAGAAAATAGCTAAGTCTATTACAATACTTTTCAATAAGGAAAACTAAACATCAAGATGTCCTCGAATATAGTGAGGACATACCAACTCTATACTTGAATGAACACTAGTCCAAGCTTCAACTTCGAGACTCCTCTCAAATGCCACCTACACCTTTTAACATAGAAAAAATTTATGGAATTAGTACAAACACTTGTACTAAGTATGGCGTAATACATAATATCATGATAGACGGATATTTATTTAAAACATGCTCTTTTTGACTAAAACATCATAGCATAAGCATAAGAACAACATTTAACACCTTAGAAACATATAAGATATCACATAAGCATTTAATCAAATGTTGAAGAACATTACACTGAACTAAGTTCCACTTCACAGTAACTTCTTTTAGCTTACATCCTTCTCACCATATGTTATCCTAAGACTTACTTAAGTGAGACTAAGAGAGACTGGCCATACACCCTCTCTAAGCACACCTGAATGATCCACAAGACTACCTAAGATAAGATTGTTCCCTTTTCCTTTCATTAACTCCCCACCTAAGGTTACTGTAAGATTCACCTAAGCAAGACAAAAAGAGAATGCCCATACACCCTCTTCAAGCTTACCTAAGCAACTCTCAAAGCTACCCTAGATAGAGCACATTCTATTCATCATACCTTAGGTAAAGTCTTGATCATTCATTAAGTCAATTAAAAGACATTTTATTCATTATAAACTTCACATAATGGTCTTGGAAAGACCTAGGGACTCACATACTAATATCTTCAAATTCTAGTCATGCAATATCTAGATAGCGTCCCATTCCACTACCTAAACTTCCTAGAACTTATACAACACTAGAATATATTCCACATGATGAGAATAGGCAATAACCGACATAGACCATACTAGCTAGGCATGGAATCCGGAGTCATAAACCTACTCCGATGGATGGTGTTCTACTTGCCAAGGGTAGAACTAAGACACATCCCATGTAGGCACATGGTTAAGGAATATCAAGGTCTTTTATGTACTCTAGTCTCATTCTCAAGTAGATGTACATTGTACTCTAGTCTCCTTCTTAAGTAGAGCTACAAACCATAACATATTCACTCGGTGCTAGCCTTTGTTCTCATGGAGTAAGTTTAATATAAGGGACATATGAAAAGGTACCATATCTTAGTCATTACCTAGTCATAATGCACCTACCAAAGATGGGTCCACTAGGGCTGCCATTCAATGGTCTATAAGGATAGCTCATTCATAACCTTCTTTCTATATAGAAGATTCCACATATTAGTCATGCTTAGAAGGGTACCATCTTAGGTATACCGATCCTAGACTTTTATTAAACATTCATCCATACACATACAAGACAAAGGTGCCTAAGCCTACTAAGTCAAGATGTTCAGATTCATCATATACATATATCAAGTAAGGGACATAATCTACCAAAACAAGACACATCATTAATTCATTAGCACATATAACATATCATTCTTTGAAGCACTTTGCAATGACCCTTATCATCTTTATGTCACCCTATACGTTACTATAACATCATCAATATAACCATCATATACTCACATAGTTAAGTAATAATAATCATGTATCAACTTTAAGACTACACACATAAACACATAGTCATAATCAAACATGATCACCTAATATCCATAGAAGAACACATACTTTCACATTACTAGCATGTAGATAGATATCATTACATTTCACATAATCAATTACACAAATCATCACAATACTTCAATTAGTGCCGACAAGGCCATGATAATCAATATACTTAAAATTACGCCGACAAGGCCACATCAATCAGATAACACCGCCACTATAAGTGGACCATACCAATGACGACATAATTGAAGTCTAATTAACATAAAATATGGAGAATTAGGGCAGCGTACTACCAATCCAATCTTACCACTTCAATCCATGTCTAAATCTTCCAATTCAATAGCATAAGGCCCTTACCCGTGTCCATGAACATCAATTAAAAGTATAAATCATAATACTAGATGAAACTAGGTCAATTCATTATATATTTAACAATCTATGACCAATTGGACATAAATTGAATACAACTCTTACATCATTAGAAAGCCCATAAGAAACTACACATTAATTCATAAACATTAGACCAATATTAAGTAACCCATAAGTTAGTCAAAATCTAGGGTTCATCAATTTCATGGGTTCATAGGTTAATTGAGTTAAAATAACATTAATAACCACAATTCAATCATTAAGCAATTATTAAAAACCTTTAATGCAAGAACCCATGGTAGATCATGAAAAAGGTCAATTCGTCTTTTGAAAACTTTAGAAGACATCTTTGAAAGTTGGGCTCTTTGATGAAATAAGTTTCAAGGATCAAAAGCCATATCTTTATTGGAGAAAATCCACGCAATTTGGTGAAGAAATCAATGAAGAACTTCAATCCTAGCTTAAACCTTACCCTTATTTAAAGAATCTTGACAAATCTTGAATTTTCTTGAATGGAGTCTTCTACTTTGATTTGTTTTCTGGAGGTTTTGCCCTAGGGTTTGGAAGAGAAGAGAATGATGAATTTAAAGATGGAATGAGGATTATGTAAGCCTTTATAGTACTTGTGAAACCTGTTTTATTTAGGTTTTCCTAGTGGGAAAAGGAGAGGAAATTACCTTAATTACTATTTTCCCGCGGCCAAAACGAGACTGCACCATACTATTCACTAAAATGGTCATAACTTTTTACTCTAAAACTAGATTGATGCGAAATTAGTGGCGTTGGATAGAGGATTCAAATACCTTTAATTTGATAGGTCATGACTCACGTATCTCTTAATATTCTAAGAGATGTGGTCATTTGAAGTTTACCTAAATAAAATCTTATGTTTAAACTTAATTGGTAAGGAAACATTCAACTCTACTTTATGCAGGGTTTTTCTAGTGACCTTAATTGATATTGAAAATCGTTTGCACAATAAGAAATTTAGCTTAAAACATAAGAAAATTATCTTATACGAAAATTTAAGAATTGCTAGGTCTTAACTTAGAAAATTTCGGGATCTTACAATCTCCCCCACTTGGACAACATTCGTCCTCGAATGACACTTGCCACTCTCCGAACACTTCCAAGAGTAAATATTCAGTTAACAACTCTCAACCATACCACATAACACATTATACAACACACAATCGAGGAAAAAACATCAATTTAACATAATCAAGAAAATCACAACACAAGAAGATAGAAACAATCCTACAACTCATCATGCTATGAAACTCACATTTTTAATTAATATAGGAGGAACTTCCTTCTCCACATAATATCATGCTCATATACATCAGTTATATACACATCATAAACATTTTTCATGAAAGAACAATTTAGCCAAATTTTCAAAACCTTTACGGTAAACACCAATTTCTTTACACTGAAACATGCTCAAATTTCCAGTAATGCAACTCTTAAGTAATTTATGATGGAAACAAAACAATATGAGAGTTAAAACCATATAAACTCACTTTAAAACATAATCATAACTTCATGATATGCACAATGCAAGGAATCAATGAATTTCAATTTCAACTAGACTCCTAAACACAATGCAACATGAAACATGCTACTATGACATTCTATCTCTCAAGCTTTAATTGAATAGAAGAGATGAGACAACAAATCACTATTCTACTACTCACCATACTCTCCCCCACTTAGAAGGAACTCATATAACTAAAGAGAGAAAAATATAACTTACCGGCTTTATCATCATCATCCGGTTATGTTCCTTTGTCTCGGAGAGCATAGAAATGATTCCTCTTTGGAGAACCACCATTTGGAACATTAGGAGGAACTTGCTTGGCCTCTCTCCCCCTAGCTGCAATAGTAGGACAATCTCTCACCTTGTGATCATCCTTTACACAACCAAAGCACCAACTAGTACCGGCTAGACACTTCCCAAAGTGCTTCTTCCCACAAGTAGCACAAGTAGGCTTAACCACTTGGGAACCACCACCTCTCTCATAGTTAGCTTTAGGAGCATTAGAACCATCTTGATTTGGATCCCTCTTCTTAAACTTATGTTGAACTTGCTCATCAATTCTTACCCTCTTAGAATCTCTATTTCTCCTCCCAAGTTTAGACTCTTCAATGGATTGTGCATACACCATCAACCTACATACAGTCATATCACCATGGAGCATGGTTGTACGACACTCTTCATTCACCATAACCGAAATACCGATCAAGAACCTACTCATCTCATCCCTAGGGTTAGACACCAAGGATGGAACAAACTTAGACAATAGAATAAACTTTAATCAATACTCATCAACACTCATGCTACCTTGCCTAAGGTTTATAAATTCTTCAATCTTAACCTCCATCCTCTCACGGGGAAAGTACCTTTCTAAGAATGCTTCCTTAAACTCTTCCCACTCTAAGGGACCCCGATTCAACTGGTCTACTATCCTTCCATTGGGTAAATCATATTTGAGAAACATCTTTCCATTGATACGAAGCTAACTCCGCTTTCTCCATAGAATTCACTCCCATTGCATGCACTATCTTATACACCTCATCCAAGAAAGTTTGGGGATCTTCTCCCACCTTATAAACAAAGAAGTTAGGAGGATTCATCCTCACAAACTCCCTCAATATAGAGGTCATAGTACTCTCCATTCCATTCACCCTAGGCCCAATGTCTCTATTCACTTGAATTGTCATAGCTCAGGCTAGGGTAAGGAGAGCCTCTTTAATCTACCCATTAGCCATTTTCGGGGGAAGTACCGAAACCTCGTTATCTCCTTCCACATTAGGGACTTGATCATCTTGAGCACTTTGATCACCTTGAACATCTTGAGGAACATGCTCAATTTGTGGCACATGTCCACCTCGAGGAGAAAGTCCCTCATTCACATGATTATCCTCAACTCTCCTAGCCGGTGTCCTCCTCGTATTCATCTTCCAAGAAACACAAGGAAAACCATAAGAAATGGACACTCATAAATTTTAATCTCTACGGCACGACATAGGAGTAGAAAAGAAGGGAAAATCTATCGTCCTATAGCCTCTCGCCCATATATGTGTAGCGAATCACACCGATGGTGAAGACTCTACTAGACATGGCTTTTTGAGAATTTTCGATTCCTAAATACTACTTCATAACCTTATGCTCTAATACCAAGCTTGTCACATCCCGAAACCACACCATAAAAGTTAGGGTGAAATCTTGGATTGCGATCGGCGTCGTCGACCTCTCGGAGGACTAAGACAAGCCCTTTTGCACCATTCATTGCATATATGTATGAAAAGTAGTGCGGAATTAAAAATTTTCACACGAAATAAAAATACTTCAAAATATCTCTTTTATAGAAAAACATAATGAAAGGCTAAGTCTCAAATTCGCTATTTTAGACATAAGAATATATTGGAACACGACCCATACTTCAACATATAGAAAATAGCTAAGTCTATTACAATACTTTTCCACGAGGAAAACTAAACATCAAGATATTCTCAAATCTAGTGAGGACATACAAAATCTCTACTTGAATGAACACTAGTCCAAGCTTCAACTTCGAGACTCCTCTCAAACGTCACCTAGACCTTTTGAAATAGACAAAATGTATGGAATTAGTACAAACACTTGTACTAAGTATGGCGTAATGCATAAAATCATGATAAACGGACATTTATATTAAACATGCTCTTTTTGATTAAAACATCATAGCATAAGCATAAGAACAACATTTAACACCTTAGAAACATATAAGATATCACATAAGCATATAATCAAATAATGAAGAACATTACACTGAACTAAGTTCCACTTCAAAGTAACCTATTTTAACTTACATCCTTCTCACCAAAAGTTATCCTAAGACTCACTTAAGTGAGACTAAGAGAGACCGCCCATACACCCACTCTAAGCACACCTAAATGATCCTTAAGACTACCTCAGATAAGATTGTTCCCTTTTCCTTTCATTAACTCCCCACCTAAGGTTACTGTAAGATTCACCTAAGTAGGACAAGAAGAGACCGCCTATACACCCTCATCAAGCTTACCTAAGCAACCCTCAAAGCTACCCTAGATAGAGCACAGTTTATTCATCAAACCTTAGCTAAAGTCGTGATCGTTCATTAAGTCAATTAAAAGACATTTCATTCATTCTAGACTTCACATAATGGTCTTGGAAAGACCTACGGACTCCCATACTAATATCTACAAAGTCTAGTCGTGCAATGTCTAGATAGCGTCCCATTCCACTACCTAAACTTCCTAGAACTTATCCAACACTAGCATGTATCCCATATGATGAGAATAGGCAATAACCGACATAGACCATACTAGCTAGGCATGGAATCCGGAATCATAAACATACTCCGATGGAGGGTGTTCTACTTGCCAAGGGTAGAACTAACACACATCCCATGTAGGCACATGGTTAAGGAATATGAAGGTCTTTATGTACTATAGTCTCATTCTCAAGTAGAGGTACATTGTACTCTAGTCTCCTTCTTAAGTAGAGCTACAAACCATAATACATTTACTCGGTGCTAGCCTTTGTTCTCATAGAGTAAGTTCAATATAAGGGACATATGAAAAGGTATCATATCTTAGTCATTACCTAGTCATAATGCACCTACCAAAGATGGGTCCACTAGGGCTGCCATTCAATGTTCTATAAGGATAGCTCATTCTTAACCTTCTTTCTATATAGAAGATTCCACATATTAGTCATGCTAAGAAGGGCACCATCTTAGGACTACCGATCCTAGATTTCATTAAACATTCATCCATACACATACAAGACAAAGGTGCCTAATCCTACTAAGTCAAGATGTTCATATTCATCATATACATGTATCAAGTAAGGGACATAATCTACCAAAACAAGACACATCATTAAATCATATTAGCACATATAACATATCATTCTTTGAAGCACTTAGGAATGACCCTTATCATCTTTATGTTACCTTATACGTTATTATAACATCATCAATATAACCATCATATACTCATATAGTCAAGTAGGAATAATCATGTATTAACTTTAAGGCTACACACATAAACACATAGTCGTAATCCAACATGATCACCTAATATCCATAAAAGAACACATACTTTCACATTACTAGCATGTATATAGATATCATCATACTTCAAATAATCAATTACACAAATAATTATAATACTTCAAGTAGTGCGGACAAGGCCATGATAATCAATATACTTAAAATAACGCCGACAAGGCCACATCAATCACGTAACACCGCCACCATAAGTGGACCATACCAATCACAACATAATTGAAGTCTAATTAACATAAAATAAAGAGAATTAGGGAAGTGTACCACCAATCCATTCTCACCACTTCAATCCATGTCTAAATGATCCAATTCAATACCATAACGCCTTACCCGTGGCCATGAACATCAATTCAAAGTATAAATCATAATACTAGATGAAACTAGGTCAATTCAATATATATTTAACAATCTAAGACCAATTAGACATCAATTGAATACTATTCTTACATCATTAGAAAGCCCATAAGAAACTACACATTAATTCATAAACATTATACCAATATCAAGTAACCCATAAGTTAGTCAAAATTTAGGGTTCATCAATTTCATGGGTTCATAGGTTAATTGAGTTAAAATAACATTAATAACCACAATTCAATCACTAAACAATGATTAAAAACCTTTAATGCAAGAACCCATGGTAGATCATGAAAAATGTCACTTCATCTTTTGAAAACTTCAGAAAATATCTTTGAAAGCTGGGCTCCTTGGGGAAACAAGTTTCAAGGAACAAAAGTCGTACCTTTATTGGAGAAAATCCACGAAATTTGGTGAAGAAATCAATGAAGAACTTCAATCCTACTTACACCATACCCTTATTTAAACAATCTTCACAAATCTTGAATTTTCTTGAATGGAGTCTTCTACTTTGATTTTTTTTCTTGAGGTTTTGCCCTAGGGTTTGAAAGAGAAGAGAATGATGACTTTAAAGATGGAATTAGAATTATGTAAGGCTTTATAGTACTTATTAAACCCGTTTTATTTAGGTTTTCCTAGTGGGAAAAGGAGAGGAAATTACCTTAATTATTATTTTCCCGCGGCCAAAACGGGACTGCACTATACTATTCACTAAAATTGTCATAACTTTTTACTCTAAAACTAGATTGATGCGGAATTGGTGGCGTTGGAAAGAAGATTCAATTACCTTTTAATTTGATAGGTCATGACTCACGTAACTCTTAATATTCTAAGAGATATGGTTGTTTGAAGTTTACCTAAATAATATCATATGTCTAAGCTTAATTGGTAAGGAAACATTCAACTCTACTTTGTGCAAGGTTTTTCTAATGACCTTAATTGATATTGAAAATCGTTCACACACTAAGAAATTTACCTTAAAACCTACGAAAATTAAGAGTCACTCAGTATGACCTTATACGAAAATTTAAGAATTGCTAGGGCTTAACTTAGAAATTTTTGGGATCTTACAGTTAAAGATGCTTCCAAGTTTTGAAAGGGAGGCTTACCTCCGCTCTGATATTGACTCTACTGGAGGGTACCAAGGCTTTGTTGTATATTGTGATTCATCCCGAGTGGGCTTATGGTGTGTTCTTATGCAACATGGGAAAGTAGTACCCTATGCTTCTAGACAACTTAAGCTGCATGAAAAGAATTATCCAACTCATGATCTTGAGGTACTGGCTGTGGTATTTTCCTATAAAATATGAAGGCATTATTTGTATGGTGTCCATATTGATGTGTATACCGACCACAATAGTCTTAATTATATGTTTACTCAAAAAGAGTTGAATCTACGACAAAGATGGTGGCTGGAATTGTTAAAAGATTACAACATGGGTGTTCTCTACCACCATGGCAAGGCCAATGTGGTTGTGGATGCTCTCAGTCGTATGACCATAAGTAGTGTGTCTAATGTAGAAGAAGCCAAGAAAGACCTAGTGAAAGATGTTCATAGGTTGGCTCGTTTGGGTGTTAGATTGGAAGATTCTCCAAATGGTGGTTTTATGGTCCATCATAACTCCGAATTATCCTTGGTGGTTGAGGTGAAGGCTAATAAACACCTTGATCAATCATTGATGGAATTGAAAGAATCGGTTCTTGGTAATTTTAATGAGTCATTCTCCTTAGGGGGATGGTGTTTTGAGGTATCAAGAAAGGTTGTGTTTCCCAATGTAGATGATTTGAGAAACTGGATTCTTGAGGAAGCTCATGTTTCCCGTCATTCAATTCATCTGGGCTATACTATGTTGTTCATGACCTTTGAGAAGTGTTTTGGCAGAACATCTTGAAAAGGGACATAGCCAAATTTGTTGCAAAATATCCAAATTGCCAACAAGGGAAAGTCGATAACCAAAAGCCAAGTGGTTTACATCAACAAATACAAGTTCCCACTTTTAAATGGGAAGATATTAATATGGACTTCATAGTAGGTTTGCCTCTGACAGAAATGCAACATGACTCTATATGGGTGGTTGTGGATAGGATGACCAAATCCGCTTATTTATTCCCGTCAAGTCCACTTACTCGGCGGAGGATTATGCAAGGATCTTCATAGATGAGATTTTCTGTCTCCATGGATTCCTTTATCCATCATATAAAATATGGGTGGACAATTCACATCTATGTTTTGGAGGTCATTCCAAAAAGGGTTGGGTACCAAGGTGAAGCTAAGCACCGCTTTTCAGCGCCCAACGGATGGTCAAGCGGAGCATACTATTCAAACCCTTGAGGATATTCTTAGAGCTTGTATAATTGAGTTCAAGGGAAGCTGGGATAAACACTTTTCTTTCATTAAATTTTCTTACAACAATAGTTACAATTCATCTATATCTATGGCTCCTTATGAAGCCTTGTATGGTAAGAGATGTAGATCTCCAATTAGATGGTTTGAAGTGGGTGAGTCGTAACTCTTTGTTCCCGACATGATTTATAATACTTTGGAGAAAGTTCACATGATAAGGAACCGATTGAAAATAGCCTATAGTCGGCGAAAGTCTTATGCCGACCATAGGAGAAAGGACTTAGAATTTGAAAAAAAGTGATATGGTGTATCTAAAATTTCACCCATGAAAGGGGTTGTGAGATTCGGCAAGAAAGGGAAGTTGAGTCCTTGTTATGTGGGTCCCTATGGAATCTTACAAAGGGTTGTCAAGGTTGCATACGAGTTGAGACTACCTAGTGAACCAGCTTTGGTTCATCCGGTGTTCCACGTCTCCATGCTTAAGAAGTGCATTGGTGATCCCGAGTCTATTCTTCTCATTGAAGGTCTAGGAATGGATGAGAACCTCTCCTATGAAGAGGTTCTGGTGGAAATCCTTGATCGTCAAGTGAAGAAATTGAGAAATAAAGAGGTGTCCTCCATAAAAGTCCTATGGAGAAACCACATAGTCGAGGGATAAACATTGGAGGTCGAGGCAGACATGAAGTCCCGTTATAGTAACGCCCTAAAATGAACTAAGATGAACTAGAGCTTCGTGATGGTTTCATGAGTTAAATTTAAGTTAAAATGAGTTAATGTATTGTTCTTAGGCAGTGTGTGAAGTTTGGAGGTCAAGCAACTAAGAACGTCCATGACGTTCGGAAGGTGTGCCTTAGAATGTACTTGTGTATCTTGATGTGTTTGGGTGAGTTTTACGTGTTCGTTTTGCTTGAAACTTGGGTGGGATGTTCCTAAGACCTAGATGAATTAGTTTGGGGGTTTAACGTCTAGGAACAACCCCACCTAGGAACCACAAGGGGCCCTAGAGAAAGGGCCCAAGACTTTGACAAAAACTGCCTTGGCAGTGTCCACCAACGAAGGCAATGGCACCCAATTGTCCAACCAACGGCCCGTCGTCTTGCTCCGTCGGTTGGAACTGCAAGGTTGGTTAGTCAGGCTCCATTTGGCTAAGTGTCAACCCACGAGACCCCACCAACGGTCCGTTGATGCACAGACGGTCCGTTGGTTAGGTCTCGTGTGTGAGGTGTCCAAAAACTTTAATTCCCTGTTAAGGCTTGGGGTGTTTGGTAAATTCACCCCAAGTCTTTTATGACCCTAGGACGTTTATTTTAGGGATTATTAGGTATATTAAAGTGTTCTAAACCCTAATACCTAATTTTAGACTTCATTTCTAAAAACCCAAAATCCCTCTCCCTTAGAATTCTCTCTCAAAGTCACCATTGGAGCTAAAACTCAAGAAGAGATAGGAGGGATGTTGGTGGGCGTTTCTTCATAAATATCTTTGGGATTTCTCCCAGATAAGGTATGGTATCCATCCTTGAACCCTCTTCCATTCAAGGAGTCAATTCCAAAAGATTTCAAAAAGGATTTTCAAACTCTACTTTCTTCTATCTTTGATTAAGTATGGGTCTTCTTGTAAAAGTGTTTTTAATGATTCAAATGTGTTTATTCTAGCATTAATTGATTATTTTAATGAAAAAAACTTATGAACTCATGTTTATGCATATTTCAAACTCTTAGCTTGAGAAATGGGTTAAGTGAGCATGTTTATGTAGAGAATGGACTTTGGTTTTCTTGTGTTATTATGTTGGTTTAGCTATTGACCTAAGGGCCTCATTATGATAAAATATTGAGAAAATGATTATATGTGATGATGGCTTGCTTAAATGTTGAGTTGCTTATATTGTATAGTTCTTATTATAAATTGCTCTTGAGTGGTATAGTCCACCTTCTTGTGGCAGTGTTTATTGGATGAACTTGATATTACTTAGCATGTACTGTAAATGGGGTCTTGAAGGCCTAATGAGTGAAATGAAGTGATATTGAAAATGGGTCTTCATTGTGTTTTGTGAAGCTTGAATTGTAGGTTTGACCTAGATTATGTCTAAATGAAGTATATGAGTATGTAAAGCATGTAGAGTGTGTGATTTGATTAATAAAGGTCTAAAGCATGTATAGAAGTTTATAAGAATGAAATGATGCTTATATGCAAGGTGTACTCACTTGTACACACACACACACTTAATTGAATGTATGATGTTAATTTGAGTAAAGAGGGGAGTCTTGGGGTGAACACTCTTCGTGAGTTGAGATGAAGTGTTTAGTAGCAACCCCATTATTCCTAATGAGCTATCCAAGATAGGTTGGAGGATGAATGCCCTTCGTGAGTTTAGATGTGGTATTCACTAGTTATCCTTGACCTATAGTCTATAATGTGGAGAATCCGTGGGGAGTTATGCCTAGCACCGAGAGGATATGAAAGGTAGGTGGATTACACTTCGTGAGTTGAGATGTTGTATTTCCAATGTACCTCTTGAGATGAGTACTCCTCGTTAGTAGAGAATGAGTTACGTAGTAGCAATCTCCTTATCACAAAACTATGTGCCCGCATAGGAGTAGCTATTCGGAAATCCATGTAAGAGCTAAGAAGCATGACCTTACTCTAGGCAAGTGAGGATCCCTCATCCGATGGGGTTTAATATCGGGATTCCATGTCTAGCTCTCATGGTCTTTGTCGGATAAGCTAACTCCCACAAAAGAATTGATTGAACTAAGTTATTATATGTATTAGTGATGTTATGAATGACTGTCGTGAAGTGCTCAATCCAATAGAATCCATTAGGAGCACAAAGTGGGAGTAGTAGTATGGGATACTATTATCACATTGCACTTAGTGTGACCTATACCTCCTATGGTAGTAGAGTACTTTCATGAAATCCGTGTGAATGAATGTTATGGTGTGATGTTATGAATGATTATTGTGAAATGCTTGACTTAATGAAATCCATTAGGAGCACTAAGTGAGAGTGATATTATGGGATGCTATTCTCACATTACACTTAGTGTGACCTATATTTCCTGTGAGTTTGTTGCACATGTTAGCCAAGGGCGTGGATTTAATTTCCAAACCAGGTAAGCCTACCATTTGGTGGTCTTAAGGATCACTTTGGTGTGCCATGAAGGGGATGTATGGTCCCCTCGTGGCTCACCTTAGGGAATCTTAGGATAACTTCGGGTGAGGGAAGATTCAAAGGAAACGGGTTCATATGACTTGGATAGTGCCATTCACTGTAAGGCCTTCACTATAAATGTTCAAACCGTTCACTGTGATGTAAATTTCAGTCCACTGTTAAGTTTTGGGAAAGTTACTGTAAAGTGTCCTTTTGGTTTAAAATTATGTGAGTTCTTTTTTAAGTGTTAAATGATGGTTCTTATGGTGATCCCGAGTCTATTCTTCTCATTGAAGGTCTAGGTGTGGATGAGAACCTCTCCTATGAAGAGGTTCTGGTGGAAATCCTTGATCATCAAGTGAAGAAATTGAGGAATAAAGAGGTATCCTCCGTAAAAGTCCTACGGAAAAACCACCTAGTCGAGGGATAAACATTGGAGGCCGAGGCAAACATGAAGTCCCGTTATTGTAACGCCCTAAAATGAACTAAGATGAACTAGAGCTTCGTGATGGTTTCATGAGTTAAATTTAAGTTAAAATGAGTTAATGTATTGTTCTTAGGCAGTGTGTGAAGTTTGGATGTCAAGCAACTAAGAACGTCCATGACGTTCGGAAGGTGTGCCTTAGAATGTACTTGTGTATCTTGATGTGTTTGGGTGAATTTTACGTGTTTGTTTTGCTTGAAACTTGGGTGGGCTGTTCCTAAGACCTAGATGAATTAGTTTGGTGGTTTAACGTCTAGGCACGACCCTACCTCGGAACCAGAAGGGGCTCTAGAGAAAGGGCCCAAGACTTGGACCAAAACTGCCTTGGCAGTGTCCACCAACGAAGGCAACGAGAGCCAATGGTCCAACCAACGGCCCGTCGCCTTTCTACGTCGGTTTGAACTGCAAGGTTGGTTAGTCAGGCTCCGTTTGGCTAAGTGTCAACCCACGAGACCCCACCAACGGTCCGTTGATGCACAGACGGTCCGTTGGTTAGGTCTCCTGTGTGAGGTGTCCAACAACTTTAATTCCCTGTTAAAGCTTGGGGTGTTTGGTAAATCCACCCCAAGTCTTTTATGACCCTAGGACGTTTATTTTACGGTTTATTAGGCATATTAAAGTGTTCTAAACCCTAATACCTAATTTTAGACTTCATTTCAAAAAACCCAAAATCCCTCTCCCTTAGAATTCTCTCTCAAAGTCACCATTGGAGCTAAAACTCAAGAAGAGATAGGAGGGCTGTTGGTGGGCGTTTCTTCATAAAAATCTTTGGGATTTCTCCCAGATAAGGTATGGTATCCATCCTTGAACCCTCTTCCATTCAAGGAGTCAATTCCAAAAGATTTCAAAAAGCGTTTTAAAACTCTATTTTCTTGTATCTTTGATTAAGTATGGGTCTTCTTGTAAAAGTGTTTTTAATGATTCAAATGTGTTTATTCTAGCATTAATTGATGATTTTAATGAAAAAAAACTTATGAACTCATGTTTATGCATATTTCAAACTCTTAGCTTGAGAAATGGGTTAAGTGAGCATGTTTATGTAGAGAATGGACTTTGGTTTTCTTGTGTTATTACGTTGGTTTAGCTACTGACCTAAGGGACTCATTATGATGAAATATTGAGAAAATGATCATATGTGATGATGGCTTGCTTAAATGTTGAGTTGCTTATATTGTATAGTTCTTATTATAAATTGATCTTGAGTGGTATAGTCCACCTTCTTGTGGCAGTGTTTATTTGATGAACTTGATATTACTTAGCATGTACTGTAAATTGGGTCTTGAAAGCCTAATGAGTGAAATGAAGTGATATTGAAAATGGGTCTTGCATTGTGTTTTGTGAAGCTTGAATTGTAGGTTTGACCTAGATTATGTCTAAATGAAGTATATGAGTATGTGAAGCATGTAGAGTGTGTGATTTGATTAATAAAGGTCTAAAGCATGTATAGAAGTTTATAAGAATGAAATGATGCTTATATGCAAGGTGTACTCACTTGTACACACACACACTTAATTGAATGTATGAAGTTAATTTGAGTAAAGAGGGGAGTCTTGGGGTGAACACTCTTCGTGAGTTGAGATGAAGTGTTTAGTAGCCACCCCATTATTCCTAATGAGCTATCCAAGATAGGTTGGAGGATGAATGCCCTTCGTAAGTTTAGATGTGGTATTCACTAGTTATCCTTGACCTATAGTCTATAATGTGGAGAATCCATGGGGAGTTATGCCTAGCACCGAGAGGATATGAAAGGTAGGTGGGTTACACTTCGTGAGTTGAGATGTTGTATTTCCAATGTACCTCTTGAGATGAGTACTCCTCGTTAGTAGAGAATGAGTTACGTAGTAGCAATCTCCTTGTCCCAAAACTATGTGCCCGCATAGGTGTAGCTATTGGGAAATCCATGTAAGATCTAAGAAGCATGACCTTACTCTAGTCAAGTGAGGATCCCTCATCTGATAGGGGTTAATATCGGGATTCCATGTCTAGCTCATGGTGTTTGTCGGATAAGCTAACTCCCACAAAAGAATTGATTGAACTAAGTTATCATTTGTATTAGTGATGTTATGAATGACTATCGTGAAGTGCTCAATCCAATAGAATCCATTAGGAGCACTAAGTGGGAGTAGTAGTATGGGATGCTATTCTCACATTGCACTTAGTATGACCTAGACCTCATATGGGAGAAGAGTACTTTCATGAAATCCGTGTGAATGAATGTTATGGTGTGATGTTATGAATGATTATTGTGAAGTGCTTGAGTTAATGGAATCCATTAGGAGCACTAAGTGAGAGTGATTTTATGGGATGCTACTCTCACATTGCACTTAGTGTGACCTATATTTCCTGTGAGTGTGTTGCACATGTTAGCCAAGGGTGTGGATTTGATTTCCAAATGAGGTAAGCCGAAGATTTGGTGGTCTTAAGTATCACTTTGATGTGCCATGAAGGGGATGTATCGTCCCCTCGTGGCTCACCTTAGGGAATCTTAGGATAACTTCGGGTGAGGGAAGCTTCAAAGGAAACGGGTTCATATGACTTGGACTGTGCCATTCACTATAAATGTTCAAACCGTTCACTGTTAAGTTTTGGGAAAGTTACTGTAAAGTGTCCTTTTGGTTTAAAATTATGTGAGTCCTTCTTTAAGTGTTATATGATGGTTCTTATGGTGATCCCGAGTCTATTCTTCTCTTTGAAGGTCTAGGTGTGGATGAGAACCTCTCCTATGAAGAGGTGCTGGTGGAAATCCTTGATCATCAAGTGAAGAAATTGAGGAATAAAGAGGTGTCCTCCGTAAAAGTCCTATGGAGAATTCACCTAGTCGAGGGAGAAACATTGGAGGCCGAGGCAGTCATGAGGTCCCGTTATTGTAACGCCCTAAAATGAACTAAGATGAACTAGAGCTTCATGATGGTTTCTTGAGTTAATTTTAAGTTAAAATGAGTTAATGTATTGTTCTTAGGCAGTGTGTGTAGTTTGGAGGTAAAGCAAGTAAGAACGTCCATGACGTTCGGAAGGTGTGCCTTAGAATGTACTTGTGTATCTTGATGTGTTTGGGTGAGTTTTACGTGTTCGTTTTGCTTGAAACTTGGGTGGGCTATTCCTAAGACCTAGATGAATTAGTTTAGGGGTTTAACGTCTAGGCACGACCCCACCTAGTAACAACAAGGGGCCCTAGAGAAAGGGCCCAAGACTTGGACCAAAACTACCTTGGACGTGTCCACCAACGAAGGCAACGATATCCAATGGTCCAACCAACGGCCCGTCGTCTTGCTCCGTCGGTTGGAACTGCAAGGTTGGTTTGTCAGGCTCCATTTGTCTAAGTGTCAACCCATGAGACCCCACCAACGGTCCGTTGATGCACAGACGGTCCATTGGTTAGGTCTCGTGTGTGAGGTGTCCAAAAACTTTAATTCCCTGTTAAGGCTTGGGGTGTTTGGTAAATTTACCCCAAGTCTTTTATGACCCTAGGACGTTTATTTTAGGGTTTATTAGGTATATTAAAGTGTTCTAAACCCTAATACCTAATTTTAGACTTCATTTCTAAAAACCCAAAACCGCTCTCCCTTACAATTCTCTCTCAAAGTCACCATTGGAGCTAAAACTCAAGAAGAGATAGGAAGGTTGTTGGTGGGCGTTTCTTCATAAAAATCTTTGGGATTTATCCCAGATAAGGTATGGTATCCATCCTTGAACCCTCTTCCATTCAAGGAGTCTATTCCAAAAGATTTCAAAAAGGGTTTTCAAACTCTACTTTTTTTATCTTTGATTAAATATGGGTCTTCTTGTAAAAGTGTTTTTAATGATTCAAATGTGTTTATTCTAGAATTAATTGATGATATTAATGAAAAAAACCTTATGAACTCATGTTTATGCATATTTCAAACTCTTAGCTTTAGAAATGGGTTAAGTGAGCATGTTTATGTAGAGAATGGACTTTGGTTTTCTTGTGTTATTATGTTGGTTTAGATACTAACCTAAGGGCCTCATTATGATAAAATATTGATAAAATAATTGTATGTGATGATGGCTTGCTTATATTGTATAGTTCTTATTATAAATTGCTCTTGAGTGGTATAGTCCACCTTCTTGTGGCAGTGTTTATTTGATGAACTCTATATTACTTAGCATGTACTGTAAATGGGGTCTTGAAGGCCTAATGAGTGAAATGAAGTGATATTAAAAATGGGTCTTGCATTGTGTATTGTGAAGCTTGAATTGTAGGTTTGACCTAGATTATGTCTAAATTAAGTATATGAGTATGTAAAGCATGTAGAGTGTGTGATTTGATTAATAAAGGTCTAAAGCATGTATAGAAGTTTATAAGAATGAAATGATGCTTATATGCAAGGTGTACTCACTTGTACACACACACACTTAATTGAATGTATGATGTTAATTTGAGTAAAGAGGGGAGTCTTGGGGTGAACACTCTTCGTGAGTTGAGATGAAGTCTTTAGTAGCAACCCCATTATTCCTAATGAACTATCCAAGATAGGTTGGAGGATGAATGCCCTTTGTGAGTGTAGATGTGGTATTCACTAGTTATCCTTGACCTATAGTCTATAATGTGGAGAATCCGTGGGGAGTTATGCCTAGCACCGAGAGGATATGAAAGGTAGGTGGATTCCACTTCGTGAGTTGAGATGTTATATTTCCAATGTACCTATTGAGATGAGTACTCCTCGTTAGTAGAGAATGAGTTACGTAGTAGCAATCTCCTTATCCCATAACTATATGCCCGCATTGGTGTAGCTATTCGGAAATCCATGTAAGAGCTAAGAAGCATGACCTTACTCTAGGCAAGTGAGGATCCTTCATCCGATGGGGTTTAATATCGGGATTCCATGTCTAGCTCTCATGGTCTTTGTCGGATAAGCTAACTCCCACAAAAGAATTGATTGAACTAAGTTATTATATGTATTAGTGATGTTATGAATGACTATCGTGAAGTGCTCAATCCAAAAGAATCCATAAGGAGCACTAAGTGGGAGTAGTAGTATGGGATGCTATTCTCACATTGCACTTAGTGTTACCTATACCTCCTATGGGAGAAGAGTACTTTCATGAAATCCGTGTGAATGAATGTTATTGTGTGATGTTATGAATGATTATTGTGAAGTGCTTGAGTTAATGGAATCCATTAGGAGCACTAAGTGAGAGTGATATTATGGGATGCTACTCTCACATTGCACTTAGTGTGACCTATATTTCCTGTGAGTGTGTTGCACATGTTAGCCAAGGGCGTGGATTTGATTTCCAAACGAGGTAATCCTAAGATTTGGTGGTCGTAAGGATCACTTTGGTGTGCCATGAAGGGGATGTATGGTCCCCTCGTGGCTCACCTTAGGGAATCTTAGGATAACTTCGGGTGAGGGAAGCTTCAGAGGAAACGGGTTCATATGACTTGGACTGTGCCATTCACTGTAAGGCCTTCACTATAAATGTTTAAACCGTTCACTGTAATGTTCATTTTAGTTCACTGTTAAGTTTTGGGAAAGTTACTGTAAAGTGTCCTTTTGGTTTAAAATTATGTGAGTCCTTCTTTAAGTGTTAAATGATGGTTCTTATGTTGATTTGTTTCTAAATTCATGAATGTTATAACTAAGTGGTATGACAGATTATTTTACTAAGATGTCCCTTTTTACATGATTTTGCATATGCCATACTTAGTACATTGTTTTGTACTAACCCCATACTTTTCTATACTATATAAGTATAGGTCGGAAGCTTTTGAAGGTGAATCTTGGGAAAGTTCCTCTCAAAACAAAGTATGTCCTCATATATTCGAGGGCATAGTCCTTTTCTTAGTTTCTTAATTAAAAACTTATTATGTATTTCGTTTAATGTAAAGGGCCGTGTCCCTAAGATATTATGTCGTGTCTTTAAGTTGGCTTGTGACGATTAGATTCTCTAAGTATTTATGAAAGATTATCTTTTATTAATTATTCATGAAAAGTTTTAAATTCCGCACTACTTTTCATGTCTTATGTGATAAACGATAGTTAAAGGGCTTGTACAATACCCCAAAGGGTCAAGTACGTCCTGTCACGATTCAAGGGTTCTTCCTAGCTTCTAGGGGGTGCTTTTAGGTCGTGACAGACGTGGTATCAGAGCATAAGGTTTTGGGAAATAGTTTAAGGTCTAAAAGTCTCACAAGCCACGTCTAGTAGTATCTTGGTCATTGGTGTGGATCGCGACACATCCAATGACAAGAGGCTATAGGACGATAGAGTTCAACTTTCTTCATTACTCTTGTATCGTGCCATAGAGCTTAACTCTATAAGATATCTCTATCGTTCTCCTTTGTCCGGTGGTTTTCTAGTTGTGATTGCTTGGAAAGGGAGATATTTCTAAGTTCGAGGGAGAGAAAAATGTGAGTTTTGATGCTTATGATGGTTTTGTGGCTAGAAGAGTAAATGTGAAGGGTAGTTTTGAGAATTATTATGTGAAGCCATTTATGGCTATGTGTGACTTATGAGGTTGAAGTGTTGTGATGATAAATTGTATGGTGAGGTAGTTCTAAGCATGGTAAGTGTACAATGATTGGATGAAGGGCCTTTGAGAGCAAATGAGTTATATTGTGATTATGTTCAATGATGGTAGATATGCTTTAAAGTGTAAATTTGAGGAATGTGAGAGAATGTGGAGATTTTGTAAGAGTTGAGGGAAACCCTCTTGTGTGGTTAATGTTTTAATAGTTGTTCTTGTGTTTTGATTGAGTTTGTGGTGTAGGCTTACACTAAGATGGAAATGTAGTAGGAATACCTAGTAAGGGAGTGTTGTTCCATGAGTTTGAGTCAAGTGGTTCCTAAGAGTTGAATGAGGTGGTGTTTAATAGAGTTTGTCTAGGCTTGAATCCTAAGAGGAGAGTGTTATAATTTTCTAGTAGATTTGATGTTTAGTCTTGATGTTCATGAGTGGAGGGTGGTGTGAGTCCCTACCTTGTGAGAGGCATAATGGTGCTTTGAAGTATGAGACCTTGAAGATGGCTTTACCCCAAGTGGGGAAGAAAGAGTTGAGTAGAATTGCATGTAGTGTACTTAGTCCAAGAGAATCCTCAAGGGTCACTAAGTGGGAGTGGTAGTATGGGATGCTACTCTCATATTGCACTTAGTGTAATTTAACAAGTCACTTAGTGTAATTTAACAAGTCTCTTTGGAGTAAGTTAGTATGGTCTTGTCTCTCATGTTGTCATGTCATCTTGTTAAAGTTGCTTGAAAGGTGCATTATAGAATTCGTAAGCATATGACACAGTGAAGTTTTGAATTCACTGTAAAGAAGTTCAAATTTTGAGAAAACTTGGATGTTTTATGAACAATAACTTCAATGTGTTTAGAAATGATGTTTATAAGCATGTTTAATGTTGGAGAAGGTATTTCCTCCATGAGAAAAGAAATAAAAGTGAGATTGAAATTGTGAAGTTTTACAAGTTGCATGTGTACACTGATGATCACTGTAAAGTTTCTTATTTTTGAAGAAATGTTTTTTGTCTTGAATTGTGGTCTCAATGTGTGTAAGACTGTTGTATTTGATCATGTTAAATGTTTGATAAGGTAGTTCCTCCATAAAAGAAGGTTAAAGTCAAGTTTTGAAATTTTGATGTTTTGCAAAGAGTTGCTTATGCTGCAAAGTGTGTGAAAGTATGAATTGATGCTCCTTGTTAGTTATTGATTTGATTTTGAGTGTTTTGAGCCTTGATTGTAATGTGTTATGTGATGCTAAGTGAATCCTCGATGGTCTTAAAGTTTTAGTGTCATTCGAAGACCAATGTTATTCCAAGTTATGGAGAATGTAACGCCCTAAAGCGAACTAAGGTGAACTAGAGCTTCATGATGGTTTCTTTAGTTAATTTTAAGTTAAAATGAGTTACTTTAGTGTTATTAGGAAGTGTGTGAAATTTGTTTAAGTTTGGATGTCAAACGACTAAGAACGTCCATGACGTTCGGAAGGTGTGCCTTAGAATTTACTTGTGTGTCTTGATGTTTTTGAGTGAGTTTTATGTGTTTGTTTTACTTGAAACTTGTGTGGTATGTTCCTAAAACCTAGATGACTTATTTTAGGGGTTTAACGTCTGGTCAAGACCCCACCTAGGACCCACAAGGGGCCCTAGAGAAAGGGCCCAAGACTTGGACCAAAACTTCCTTGGCAGTGTCCACCAACGAAGACAACGACGATCAGTGGTCCAACCATCAGCCCGTCGTCTTGATCCGTCGGTTGGAACTGCAAGGTTGGTTAGTCAGGCTCCATTTTGAGCTAAGTGTTAACCCACGAGACCCCACCAATGGTCCGTTGATGCACAGACGGTCCGTTGGTTAGGTCTCGTCTGTGAGGGGTCCAAAAATTGTAAGTTCCCTGTTAAGGCTTGGGGTGTTTGGTAAATTCACCCCAAGTCTTTTATGACCCTAGGACGTTTATTTTAGGGTTTATTAGGTATATTAAAGTGTTCTAAACCCTAATACCTAATTGTAGACTTCATTTCTAAATACGCAAACCCCTCTCCCTTAGAATTCTCTCTCAAAGTCACCATTAGAGCTAAAACTCAAGAAGAGATAGGAGGGCTATTGGTGGGAGTTTATTCATAAAAATCTTTGGGATTTCTCCTAGCTTAGGTATGGTATCTATCCTTGAACCCTCTTCCATTCAAGGAGTCAATTCCAAAAGATTTCAAAAAGGATTTTCAAACTCTACTTTCTTCTATCTTTGATTCTAAGTATGGGTCTTCTTGTAAATTGTTTTTTAATGATTAAAATGTGTTTATTCTAGCATTAATTGATTATTTTAATGACAAAAACCTTATGAACTCATGTTTATGCATATTTCAAACTCTTAGCTTGAGAAATGAGTTAAGTGAGCATGTTTATTATAGGTGATGATGGCTTGGTTAAATGATGAGTTTCTTATATTCTAGTTCTTATTATAAATTTCTCTTGAGTGGTATGGTCCACCTTCTTGGTGGCGGTGTTTATTTGATGAACTTTATATTATGTCACATTCGGGTTTACCCCCTAGACGTAACCGGCTTCATCGTCCTCTTCGAGGACTAAGATTAGTCCCTTAGTTTTCATTAGTACATTCACCAGTAAAAAATATGGAAGAATTTAAAACATTTAACTATATCTAATTGGAGGTTTACATAGACCTCGACATACACATAATAGTATATTATCAAGTATACATAGACCCTTAATATAAGAAGATTACTTAGTCTTTTACTTTTATTTCACGTACATATATAAGATAGAATAGTGTCATAAAATCTGTCTCATCTCATAACCATCTAGAATGAAAATATCAACTTGGGCATAGCCCTACAACAATAAAAGTAAGCAACATATAGGCTTTATAGAACTTGTTCTCAAATGAAAGATAGAGTAAACATAAGTGTCTTAATAACTAAGCAAATCCATAGCTAGAATATTGGCATCGTCCTCGGCCAAATGAGGACCTACCACTTGGATGAGATAGAATATCCAAGCCTCCTTTTAGATCACCTCGAACGAAAACTGAACGACCGGAACCTAAAATGTTTGGGAAAAGGGAGAAAATGGGGTTAGCACGCCACATGTACTAAGTATGAGACCATATGCACATATAACAACCAAACATGTTAAAAGGGGACATTTAGTAAATGATTAATTTTACCTCTTTAAGGACTTATGCACAATCAACAACTATACCAATCACTTAGACATGTTCAACAAATCAAATAAGCTATAAACACACCAACATACTTGAACCCATAATGTCCTTTAACTCTATCACCAAGTAATAACATCACAAGCATGAATAAGAGTTCATCATGTAAATAGAAAAGAAAGACAACTAATCATAAATCCTTACAAAGTCAACAAGTTCAATGACCAAACAAAGCCCCATAACCTTACTTAATCAAGTAACCCAACAAGAACAATAAATAGTATCTTACTTCACATAACATAGTCTTCAATTACACATAAGTTCATACTTTAACATTAAAGACCAATTGCATGTTCATAAGCATCATAATCATCATATAAGATCATTTTCATTCATCATCATTTACATACATAATATTAACCTCCTAAAGCTCCTATCAAGGCAAACTAGTTCAAGGCATAAGTAGAGTTCCATACCCCTAACTAAGCTAAGTCAAACCCCTCAAGTTACTTTAGTTAGTTTATACTTTGTTACTTTATTTTAATTTAGGGAACAATCGCCTTAACCGACATAGACCATATGAGCTAATGTGGAATTCGATGTCGTAAAACCTTACACCGATGGAAGATGGTCTACCGGCCAAGATAGAACCTAACATAAAACGTAGCATCTAGGTGGATCACTAGCTATGGTGGTATCATAGTTATGGAACTTGGGGTAATCATTGGAAACATCACTCTACACCCTATTTGGGTCATAAGGCTATCCACCCTGTGAGAACCGTAGTGAACCCTACCTTCCTTATGTGGGAAAGTGTCACCCTCTCACATATAACATCACTCGGTGCTATGCTAAGTACCTTATTGAAATGTCTGTAATCTTTATAAAGCACAACTTAGTTTAGGACATATGGTCTAGGGCTTTCATAATCATCATCATAATAGCTCAATAGGAATTGCATGAGTATAATCCTTTCATCACAATCTACATAAGTAAGGTTAACACATTACATACTTTTCCATAATAAAGCACATTTGTAATAACCTTCATCCTTTTAACTTTACATATTAATCAACCTCACAACCATAAAAAATACATTTCAATTCAACATCATACCACCCTAATAATCCTAAATAGGGCATTCTCCAACACAATCATCATAAATTAATCACAATTAATAATAATTGAAGCAAAGTATAGGTATCACAAGACTTACCAAGTATCCTTTATAATTCATCATCAAGGTCTTACCATCAACCCTTAGTTTAGTTCAATTAGGTAATCAAGTCAACATAATTCAATAACAAATATAATCACAAGGCTAAAAGAATCGCTACATCACAATTTGACAATAGATCAAAGCTTAGGATTAAGTCAATTCATCATACCCTAGATCACTTATCAAGAACTAGTATGAAAGACTATACATCACCCTAATTCATTCATAATTAGCATAACAACATCATCTAGTAGGAATTCAACCCTTTACCAAGTCAACTGAATGAGCAATATACAATATAAGTCAACATCACAACCTAGGGTAGGGACTTAGGATCATGTTCTTCAATTTAGGCAAGACCATCAACAATTACCATAATCAAGTTAAAATACATGTTAATCTATTCAATATAACCTAAATAAAACATCAATAACTCAATTCATAACTTCAAATTCGTAATTCGATGAAACCCATTTGAAAACTCTAGATTTGAAAACACTTTGAATGAACACTTTGAGGAAAGAGGTCTCAAAGGTGATGACATCTCATACATCCACGTTTTGGTGAAGATTCGGAGATGAAATCACCCTTTTCCAGCCCCCAATAGCCTTCCTTGACTTAGCCTCCAATGGAGTCTTCCAATAGATAGAGAAAGAAGAGAGAAGATAGAGAGTTTGATTTTAGAGTTCTAATTAGATTAATTGGGGTTGGGGCCTTTATATGGAAGTTAAGTTAGTTAATAAGTCTCTTTTTAATCCCTAACTAACCCCTAAATCACTTAATTAATTAAATAATTAACATTAAAACGTGCAGGAAAATCAACCCTCACAGACGGAACCCCGTTGACGGGCCGTCTAAGAGTCTACGGACTTACACCCCTCCGTCCTGCACTCTGTTAATGAGTTCAGAGACTGTGCAGGCGAGGGGATTCCTCAACTTGGCTAGTATGCTACAACGGTGGCATCAACGCCCCGTTAGTCCACACACGGGTCGTTGTCTGCCCCGTCGATGTACACTGCCCAGGAAGTTTGACACCAACGTGCAAGGGTCCTCCTCAGTGGCCCTTGGTTTGTCCTTGGGGAGTCGTACCCGGTCGTTTCGACCTTGAAACAACTTAAAAACATATTAGCTACCCTTTTACCACTTTTCATGAATTTCCGACTCCTAAAAGCTAGTCAAACAGGCTAAGACACACTAGTACCCTTTTGAACCAACTTCCGGACGTCATGGACGTTCTTGGACGTTTTGGTTTCCTAACTCCCTAAATAACCTATATTCATCAAAATGGGCTTAAAAAAGTACTTATACCTCATGACACCTAGGTTAGGCTTTATGACTCGTCTTGAATTTTTGAAGTGTTACATTATTCCCCCCCTTAGGAACATTCGTCACGGAATGACACTAAAAACTCTTTTGAAGGAAGGAATAGACTCAAGACTAGCAGCCCAACCAATCAACAATATCAAATCCACATAAATCATATCATTTCAATAAGGCAATTTCAAATCTCCAATTACCACACATAAGGCTCAAACATTTCATCATGAGGTATTTCCTTCTCTCAACACACATGAGGTCAACATACATTACAAGAGTCAATAAGAATCAAGTTCAACTTATAAACATGATATACATTATTTCATAAAGACTCACCATGTCTAAATTCACAACAAAACTCAAAACAAGCCAAAAGCAAAAATGTCAAGTTCATAGGCAAAAATCACTGTAACTTTACTGTGAAGTTTCCAAAAATACAAATTTTGCAAAACTTCACCCAAAAATCAAGAAACTTCAATTTCTAGTCATATTTATATTATTAAAAATAATGACTAACCTTAATTATCAAAAAGATGAGGGTAACGGGACTTCATGTCGGCCTCGGCCTCCCATGTTGCACGCACAACTCGGTGATTTTTCCATAAATCTTTTACGGATACCACCTCTTTGTTCCTCAACCTTTTCACTTGCCTATAAAGGATTTTAACTGGATCCTCCTCATAAGAGAGGTTATCCTTGACACCAAGACCCTCAATAGGAAGAATGGACTCGGGATCACCGACACACTTCTTAAGCATAGACACATGGAAAACCGGATGAACCAAAGCCAATTCACAAAGAAACCTCTACTCAACTTCCCTTTCTTGCCAAATGTAACAACCCCCTTCATAGGTGAAATTTTCAAATACACCTTATCCCCTTCTTCAAACTCAGATCCCTCCTCCTATGGTCGGCATAAGACTTTTGCAGACTATAGGCTGTTTGCAAGCAATTTCTTATAATATGAACTTTTTCCAAAGTCTTATAAATCAAATCGGGACCATGAATTGAAGACTAACCGACTTCAAACCACCTAATAGGAGACCTACACCTCCTACCATACAAGGCTTCATAGGGAGCCGCGGAAATACATGAATGGAAACTATTATTATAAGCAAACTCTACCAAAGGCAAGTTCTTATCCCAACTCCCTTTGAAATCGATGACACAATCTCTAAGCATATCTTCAAGGGTTTGAATAGTACGTTCCGCTTGACCATCCATTCGGGGATGAAAAGCGGTACTCAACTTCACCTTAGTACCCAACCCTTCTTGAAATGACCTCCAAAACCTAGATGTGAATTGTGCACCCCTATCCGATATGATGGATAACGGAATAGCATGGCGACACACAATCTCATATATGAAGATCTTAACATAATCTTCCGCCGAATAAGTAGACTTGACGGGAATAAAGTGCGCAGACTTGGTCAACCTATCAACCACCACCCATATTGAGTCATATTACTTTTGAGTCTTAGGAAAACCTACCACAAAATCCATATTAATGTCTTCCCACTTCCAAGTAGGTATTTGGATTTCTAGTAGTAAGCCACCCAGCTTTAGATGTTCCGCCTTCACTTGTTGGCAATTTGGACACTTAGCAACGAATTCTGCTATGTCTTTCTTCAAACCTTCGCACCAATAAGTTTCCTTAAGGCCATGGTACATCTTTGTGACACCCGGATGAATGGAGTAGTGGGACCCATGGGCTTTCTCAAGGATCCGATCCCTCAACCCATGTACCTCGGAACACACAATCTTCCTTGGTACCTTAAAACACCATCCCCCCCCCCCAAGTAGAATGATTCATTTAGCTTACCAAGGACTGACTCTGTCAATTCCATTAGTGGTTGATCAAGGTGTTGTTTTGACTTCACCTCAACCATAAAAGATGATTCGGAGTTATGTCGAACCAACACGCCACCATTCGGAGAGTCTTCCAACCTCACACCCAACCTAATCAACCTATGAATATCTCTTACTAGGTCTTTCTGGGATTCATCTATGTGTGAAACACTACCCATTGTAGTATGACTAAGGGCATCCGCAACCACGTTGGCCTTGCTGGGGTTATAGAGGACACTCATGTCGTAGTATTTCAACAATTCTAACCATCTCATTTGTCGGAGACTTAACTCCTTTTGGGTAAACACATATTGAAGGATATTATGGTCGGTGAAGACATCGACATGAACACCATACAAGTAATGCCTCCATATCTTCAAGGCAAACACCACGGCCGCTAACTCAAGGTCGTGTGTTGGATAGTTACTCTCATGTACCTTAAGTTGGGAAGAAGCATAGGTAATCACTTTGCCATGTTTCATAAGTACCCACCCCAAACCCACACGGGATGCATCACAATACACAACAAAACCCTTTGCTCCCTCTGGTTGAGTCAACACCGGGGCGGAAGTAAGCATATCTTTCATGATTTGGAAGCTCTTTTCACATTCCTTCGACCACTCAAGCTTTTTACACTTTTGAGTCAACGTAGTCAAGGGAGAAGCTATGGATGCAAAACCGTCCACAAACCTCCGGTAGTAGCCCGCTAAACCCAAGAAAATCCTAATGTCCGTTGGAGTCAATGGTCAAGGCCAACTTCTCACCACCTCCGTCTTCCTTGGATCTACCCTAAATCCTTCACTAGAGATGATGTTACCAAGAAATGTTACCAACCTCAACCAAAACTCACATTTTCCATACTTGGCAAACAAGAGATGATCTTTAAGGGTTTGCAATACCACCCTCAAATGACCACCCATATGATCACTCTCATTTTTCGAATATACCAAGATGTCGTCAATGAACACAATGAAAAATAAATCTAGGTAACTTTGAAACACCCTATTCATTAGGTCCATAAACGCCACCGGAGCATTAGTGAGACCAAAGTACATAACTAAGAACTCATAGTGTCCATATCTAGTTCGGAATGCCGTCTTTGGTATATCCTCACCTCTCCCACTAAGTTGATGATACCCCGATCTCAAGTCAATTTTGGAAAAGTAGCTTGCCCCTTGGAGTTGATTAAACAAGTCTTCAATCCGAGGGAGAGGATATTTATTCTTAATTGTGTCTTTGTTGAGTTGGCCGGTAGTCAATACACATCCTCAAGGACCCATCTTTCTTCTTTACAAACAAAAGCGGAGCACCCCACGGCGATATGCTAGGCCTTATGAAACCCTTGTCTAGCAAATCCTTAAGTTGTGCCTTCAACTCCTTTAATTTGGCCGGAGCCATCCGATAAGGAGAAATTGAAATGGGGTTTGTTTCCAGTAGAAAATCGATACAAAAATAAATTTCCCATTCGGGAGTAATATCGGGAAGGTCAAATTCACTCACTACGGGGACCGACTCAATGAGAGGAATTTCGGAGTCAAGATCTTGGACTCTCACTATATGATATAGGCAGCCCTTAGAGATCATTTTGCAAGATTTCATACAAGAAATGATACGACCTCTAGGAATAGAACTTCCCCCCTTCCACTCAACAACGGGTTCATTTGGAAAATTAAATCTCACTACCCTTGTCCTACAATCAATAGTGGCAAAACAAGAATGCAACCAATACATACCCAAAATAATGTCAAAATCAAGCATATCTAGTTCTACTAGATCAACATTGGAAACTCTATTGGGAAACATGATAGGACAATTCCTATATACCCTTTTTGCAACTACCGACTCACCCACCGGAGTAGACACTAGAAAGGGGTCATGTAAAACATCAGGTAAAGTATCAAACCTTTTAGGTACAAGAGGTGTAACGAAAGACAAAGTACATCTCGGGTCAAGTAAAGCATAAACATCAATAGAAAACACTTTTATCATATCGGTCACTACGTCGGGAGAAGTCTCTTGCTCACCCCTAAAGCGAAGATCATAAAAGCGGTTCTTGTTTGGAGCCTCATTTGAACCACTTGCTTGAGCTTGACCACTCTTGTCTTGGCCCTTCACGTTAGGGCAATCTCGAAATTTTTCCACAACTTTCCCACAGCCAAAGCACTTGAACGTCCCAATGAGGCAAGCACCATAATGCTTCTTTCCACGCTCACCACATGTTGGCTTCTCATTAGGTGAACTAGTACCTCTTCCCTTCTTAGGCTTAGGGTTTACACCCTTTTCATTACGAGCCTTAGTAAACTTGGTCGGAACATGACTGAGAACCTCTTTTTGAACCTAGGCTTGTCTTGGGTCTTAAGACTATTCTTTGAAGAATTACCATCATAAGATCTTGCCCTTTTCGCATCCCTACTTTTCCTCCTAGCCCTTGCCTCTTCCACTTGTCTAGCATGCACCATAAGACGAGAGATGTTCATATTGTCATGTAGCATAGACGAATGACATTCTTCATTTAAATCATCTGACACCCCCGTCACAAAGCGACGCATTTCATCTATAGGATCTTAAATCAAAGAAGGAGCATATTTCGACAATTGAGTAAATTTCATGGAATACTCAAGAACACTCATACCTCCTTGACGAAGGTTGATGAACTCCACCACTTTAGATTCTCTTATCTCCCTAGGAAATAACCGATCAATAAATGCCTTCTTGAAGATCTCCCAAGTAACCGGTCTACCTCGAAGAGGCCTATTGTCCCTCCATTGGCATACCAAGTTTAAGCCACATATTTGAGTTGATATATGGCTAACTCAACCTTTTCACTAGTGATTAACCCCATGGCAAAGAGTATCTTGAAAACATTATCGATGAACTCTTGGGGGTCTTTATCCACCCTAGACCCAAAAAAAGTAGGAGGGTTCATTTGAGTGAAGTCCCTTAGACGAGATGTCGTGGTAGATACTTGTAGAATGGCTCGGGGTGCAACCTCCCAATTAGCTTGGGTCGTCATAGCTTGAGCTTGAACAGTAGCGGCTTGAGCTTGGTTAGTAATAGCTTGGTACATTTTGAGAAGGGAAGCCCTTATCTCACCCTCCGTCAAAGGTGGATTATTGACCAGAACTTGTTCAACATTAACTTCCTCTTCAAGTAGAGGATCTTGATCAACATGGGGAGGAGCTCCCGCATTAGGAACGTACTCCTCAAGCCTTCGAGACGCATTCCTCCGAGTATTCATTACCTATAACAAAAATAAAAGGTTTAGGTGAAAGCAATTAATAGTTACTCTAGAGGCACGACACTGGATTTCCAAGAAAGAGAGAGATTCCTAAACATCACATAGATTCGTATTCATAAGTGTGGTGTGCTTCACAATTATGAGTACGAATCTACATAGACGTGGTTGAGAAGAAATCCTTATCAGGGATAATTAACCTCATGTTCTGATACCATGTTTTTCACATACGAGTTTACCCCCTAGACGTAACCGGCGTTGTCATCCCTTTCGAGGACTAAGACTAGCCCCTTAGTTTTCATCATTGCATTCACAAGTCAAAATTACGGAAGAATTTAAAACTTTTAACTATATTTAATTGGAGGTTTACATAGACCTCTACATACACATAATTGTATTATAATCGAGTATACATAGACCCTTCGTATGAAAAGATTACTTATTTTTCTACTTTTATTTCACGTACATATATAAGATAGAATAGAGTCATAAAATCCGTCTCATCTCATAACCATATAGAATGACAATATCAACTTGGGTATAGCCCTATAACAATAAAAGTAAGCCACATATAGGCTTTATACAACTTATTCTCAAACAAAAGATAGAGTAAACATAAGTGTCTCAATATCTAAGCAAATCCGTAGCTAGAATATTAGCATCGTACAACTTCGATGAGCGAGCATATCCAAGCCTCCTTTTAGATTGCCTCGAAGAAAACCTTAACGATCGGATCCTAAAATGTTTGGGAAAAAGGGAGAAAATGGGGTTAGTACGCCACATGTACTACGTATGAGACCATATGCACATATAACAACCAAACATGTTAAAAAGGGACATTTAGTTAAATCATGCCATTTTACCTCTTTAAGGACTTATGCACAATCAAAAACTATACCAATCACTTAGACATGTTCAGCAAATCAATAAGCTATATACACACCAACATACTTGAACCCACAATCTCCTTTAACTCTATCACCAAGTAAAAAAATCACAAGCATGAATAAGAGTTCATCATGTAAATAGCAAAGAATTACAACTAATCATAAATCCTTACAAAGTCAACAAATGCAATGACCAAGCAAAGCCCCATAAGCTTACTCAATCAAGTAACCCAACAAGAACCATAAATAGTGTCTCACTTCACATAACATAGTCTTCAATTACACATAAGTTCATACTTTAACATTAAATACTAATTGCATGTTCATAAGAATCATAATCAACATATAAGTTCATTTATGTTCATCATCATTTAAATACATAATATTAACCTCCTAAAGCTCCTATCAAGGCAAACTACTGCAAGGCATTGATAGAGTCTCATACCCCTACCTAAGCTAAGTCAAACCCCTCAAGTCATTTTAGTTAGTTTATACTTCGTTACTTCATTTTAATATAGGGAACAATTTCCTTAACCAACATAGACCACATGAGCTAATACGGAATCCGGTGTCGAAAAACCTTACACCGATGGAAGGTTGTCTACCGGCCAAGATAGAACCTAACATGAAATGTAGCATCTAGGTGGATCAACTAGCTAGTATTCCTATGGTGGCATCATAGTTATGGAACTTGGGACAATCATTGGAAACATCACTCTACACCCTATTTGGGTCATGAGGCTATCCACCCATGAGAACCGTAGTGAACCCTACCTGCCCTATGTGGGAAAGTGTCACCCTCTCACATACAAGATCACTCGATGCTAAGCTAAGTCCCTTATTGATATGTCTGTAATCTTCATAAATAACAACTTAGTTTAGGCCATAGGGTCTAGCCTTTGTATAATCACCATCTTAATTGCTCAATAGTAATTGCATGAGTATAATCCTCTCATCAGAATCCACATAAGTAAGGTTAACACATTACATACTTTTCCATAATAAGGCACATTGGTAATCACCTTCGTCCTTATAACTTTACATGATAATCAACCTCACAACGATAAGCAAGACATTTCAATTCAACATCATACCACCCTACTAATCCTAAATAGGGCATTCTCCAACACAATCATCATTGCTTAATCACAGTTAATCATAATTGAAGCAAAGTATATGGATCACAAGACTTACCGAGTCTCCTTCACAATTTATCATGAAGGTCTTACCATCAACCCGTACTTCAACTCAATTATGTCATCAAGTTACCATAATTCAATAACCAATATAATCACAAGCCTAAAAGAATAACTACATCACAATTTGACAGTAGATCAAAGCTTAGGATTAAGTCATATCATCATACCCTAGATCACTTCACAAAAACTAGTATGAAAGACTATACATCACCCTAATTCATTCATAATTAGCATAAGAACATCATCTAGTAGTAATTCAACCCTTAACCAAGTCAATTGTATGATCAATATACAATATAAGTCAAGATCACAACCTAGGGTTAGGGACTTAGGATCATGTTCTTCAATTTAGTCAAGACAATCAAAAATTACCATAATCAAGTTAAAAGATATGATAATCTATTCAATATAACCTAAAGAAAAGATCAACAACTCAATTCATAACTTCAAATTCGTAATTGGATGAAAACCATTTGAAAACTCTAGATTTAAAAACACTTTGGATGAACCCTTTGAGGAAAGAGGTCTCAAAGGTGAAGAGATCCCATACCTCAACGTTTTGGTGAAGATTTGGAGATGAAATCACCCTTTTACATCCCCCAATACCCTTCCTTGACTTAGCCTCCAATGGAGTCTTCCAATAGAGAGAGAAAAAAGAGAGAAGATAGAGAGTTTGATTTTAGAGTCCTAATTAGATTAATTGGGGTTGGGGCCTTTATAAGGAAGTTAAGTTAGTTAATTAGTCTCCCCTTAATCCCTAAATAACCCCTAAACCACTTAATTAATTAAATTAATTAACATTAAAATGTGCAGGAAGATCAACCCTCACAGACGGAACCAGGTTGACGGGCCGTCTGTGAGTCTACGGACTTACCCCCCTCAGTCCTGCACTCCGTCGATGAGTTTAGAGACTGTGCAGAATAGGGGCTTCCTCAACTTGGATAATTATGGGACAACAGTGGCATCAACGCCCCGTCAGTCCACACACAGGTCATTGTCTGCTTTGTCGATGCACACTGCCTAGACAGTTTGACACCAACGTTCAAGGGTCCTCCTCAAGGGCCCTTGGTTGGTCCTTGGGGAGTCGTACCCGGACGTTTCGACCTTGAAACAACTTAAACACCTATATCTACCCTTTTACCACTTTTCATGAATTTCCGACTCCTAAAAGCTAGTCAAATAGGCTAAGATACACCAGTACCCTTTTGAACCAACTTCCGAATATCATGGACGTTCTTGGACGTTTTGGTTTCCTAACTCCCTAAATAACCTATAGTCATCAAAATGGGCATAAAACAGTACTTAGACCTCATGACACCTAGGTTAGGCTTTACGACTCGTCTTGAATTTTTGAAGTGTTACATATTACTTAGTATGTATTGTAAATGGGGTCTTGAAGGCCTAATGAGTGAAATGAAGTGATATTAAAAATGGGTCTTTCATTATGTTTTGTGAAGCTTGAATTGTAGGTTTGACCTAGATTATGTCTAAATGAAGTATATGAGTATGTGAAGCATGTAGAGTGTGTGATTTGATGAATAAAGGTCTAAAGCATGTATAGAATTTGATAAAAATGAAATGATGCTTATATGCAAGGTTTGCTCACATTCACACAAACACACTTAATTGAATATATGAAGTTAAGTTGGCTAAAGAGGGGAGTCTTGGGGTGAACACTCTTCGTGAGTTGAGATGAAGTGTTTAGTAGCAACATCATTATTCCTAATGAGCTATCCAAGATAGGTTTGAGGATGAATTCCCTTCGTAAGTTGAGATGTGGAATTCACTAATTATCCTTGACCTACAGTCTATAATGTGGAGAATCCGTGGGGATTTATGCCTAGCACTGAGAGCATACGAAAGGGAGGTGGATTACACTTCGTGATTTGAGATGTTGTATTTCCAATGTACCTCTTGAGATGATTACTCCTCGTTAGTAGAGAATGAGTTACGTAGTAGAAATCTCCTTATCCCTTAACTATGTGCCCGCATAGGTTTAGCTATTGGTAAAGCCATGTAAATGCTAAGAAGCATGACCTTACTCTAGGTGAGGATCCCTCATCCGATAGGGGTTAATATCGGGATTCCTGTCTAGCTCTCATGGTCTTTGTCAGTTAAGCTAACTCCCTCAAAATAATTGATTAAACTAAATTATCATGTGTATTAGTGATGTTATGAATGTCTATCGTGAAGTGCTAATTCCAATAGAATCCATTAGGAGCACTAACTGGGAGTAATAGTATGGGATGCTATTCGCACATTGCACTTAGTGTGACCTATACCTCTAAGGGGAGAAGAGTACTTTCACGAAACTCATGTGAATGAATTGTATGGTGTGATGCTATGAATAATTATTGTGAAGTGCTTGAGTTAATGGAATCCATTAGGAGCACTAAGTGGAAGTCGTAGTATGGGATGCTACTCTCACATTGCACTTAGTGTGACCTATATTTCCTATGAGTGTGCTGCACACGTTAGCCAAGAGCGTGGATTTGATTTCCGAACGAGGTAAGCCTAAGATTTGGTGGTCTTAAGGATCACTTTGGTGTGCCATGAAGGGGATGTATGGTCCCCTATTGGCTCACATTAGGGAATATTAGGATAACTTCGGGTTAGGGAAGTTTCAAAGGAAACGGGTTCATATGACTTGGATTGTTCCATTCACTGTAAGGTCTTCACTATAAATGTTCAAACCGTTCACTGTAATGTTCATTGTTCACTGTTAAGTTTTGGTAATGTTACTGTAAAATGTCCTTTTGGTTTAAAATTATGTGAGTCCTTCTTTAAGTGTTAAATGATGGTTGTTATGTTGATTTGTTTCTAAATTCATGAATTTTATAATTAAGTGGCATGAAAGATTATTTTACTAAAATGTCCCTTTTTACATGATTTTGCATATACCACAATTAGTACATTGTTTTGTACTAACCCCATACTTTTCTATACTATATAAGTATAGGTCGGATGCTTTTGAAGGTTTGAAGGTGAAGCTTGGGAAAGTTCCAGTCAAGACAAAGTATGTCCTCATATATTCGAGGGCATAGTCCTTTTCTTAGTTTCTTAATTAAAGACTTATTATGTATTTCTTTTAATGTAAAGGGCAGTGTCCCTAAGATATTATGTCGTGTCTTTATGTTGGCTTGTGACAATAAGATTCTCTAAGTATTTATGAAATATTGTCTTTTATTAATTATTCGTGAAAAGTTTTAAATTCCGCACTACTTTTCATGTCTTATGTGATGAACGATAGTTAAAGGGCTTGTACAAGACCCCAATGGGTCAAATACACCCGGTCATTATTCGAGGGTTCTTCCTAGCTTCTAGGGGGTGCTTTAGGGTCGTGACAATTATCCTCATCTCTTTGATGATTAAGGTTAGTATTTCCAATTAATGATTAAAAAATGAATAAATTGAATTTGACTTGTTATGCAAAGATGTGCATATTTATTATAAAGGCTTTTTTTTGGCTTAAATGAAGTTTCATGTGAAAAATGCTCTTTTTGCTCAATTTTTCACTTATTTGTATATTTGGTATATTGTTGCCTATATGAAATAATATTTAACATTTTGACAGGTTGAGTCTTGGTATAAGTGACTCTATATGTCTTGTTGAACTCATGTTGTTGAGAAGGAAATTCCTAGCTTTTATTTGAAGAAATGGATGTTTTGAGTTGCTATGTGTAAATGTCATGATTATGTGTTGAATGGTGTGGTGAAACACTCCTATGAGTTGTTACTTATGATGATTTTATATTGTTGTTGGTTGGGCTGCTAGTATTGAGTGTATCCTTTCCTATCAAAACATTTTAGTGTCATTCGAGGACGAATGTTCCTAAGGGGGGCTGGCATAATGTAACACTCCAAAATCCCATGACATAATCTAGAGCCTCACGTGACGAACTAAATCTTAAAATAGTGTTTCTTAGCCTAAAATAATGATCATAAACCATATAGAAAGTTTTAGAGTCAATGCGTCAAGAAACGCTTATGACGTCCGAAAACTAGCTAAATCAAACTAGTTGACGGTCCTATATATGGTGAAGGTTTGGGAGGGTCATATGAAGTTAAAAACGTATAAAAAGACTTTAAATAGGTAAAATGTAGTACAAAGGGTACAAACGTCAAGCAACAATTCCCCAAGGACCGTCTGAAGGGTCCGGGAGGAGGACTCAAACTTTGGCGAGCAAGTTGCCGAAGTAGCTTGCGACAGCCTAGAATTGAAGGTCAATTCACGACGCACAACTGACACGTGGGGTGGAAATATTTTCCTCATGATGTGTGCAATCCACGAGGTCCACTACCTCAACCTGGATTTAAAAAATAAAATGTGAAATTAACTCCACGACGCGCAGCCACTTCCAAGATTCGTTAATGTAGTATTTTAAGCATTTTGACTTCACAAAAGACCCATTTAAGTTAGGGGTCTTTTGGATAATTTAGGGTGTGACTATATATTGATTCAAGGTCAGTTTTAAGTCATTTTTCACTAACCTAAACCAAATTCCCAAAACAAAACCCAAAAACTCTCATCTGTCTACTTTCTCTCTCTATTAATCCTCCATTGAAGGAAGAAGACCAAGTTCTGATCTTTTCTTCTCAAATTTTATGGATTTAGCTACATGTAACACTCCGAAAGTCCATGATATAAACTAGAGCCTCACAGGATGAAACAAACATTAAAAGACTATTTTGAAGCCTAAATTTATGTTTAAAAGTCATCTAAGAAGTTTTAGATACAAGACGTTAAGGAAAGACTTTGACGTCCGAAAAATAGCTAAATCTAACTAGTTGACGTACCTATGTTTGGTAAAGCTTGGGAGGGTCATATGAAGTAGAAAACATGAAAAAAGACTTTAAATATGTCTAATTTAGTACAAAGGATCTAAAAGTCCGGTAAAGACTCCCCAAGGACCACCTAAAGGGTCCTTGTGGAGGACCCAAACTATAGCGAGCAAGCTGCCAAGACAGCGTGTAGCAGTCGAGATTTGGAGTCCACTGCGCGACATGCAGCTGTCACTTGGAGTGGAAAATGTTGCCTTGCTACGCGTGCACTCCACGATATTCACTGCCTCAAACCGGATATCAAAAATAAAATCGTAAATTAGCCCCGCGACGCGCACCCGCTTCTCAGGTTTGTTGAAATCGTATTTCAAGCATTTTGACTTCACAAAAAGACCCAATTAAGTGAGGGCTCTTTTGGGTAATTTAGGGGGTGATTATACATAGCCTATGGGTCAGTTTTAAGTAAATTTTCACTCACCTAAACCAAATTCCCAAAACAAAGCCCAAAAGCTCTCATCTCTCTCTACTTTCTCTCTCCCAAAATCCTCCATTGAAAGAAGAAGAAAGCTTGAAGAAGAAGTCCAATTTCTCTAGTATTTCACTTAAATTTCGTGGATTAATCTTCATTAAGGTATGTGTTATTTACTCTTAAGATACCTTTCCCCAATAGGTCCTTTCAAAGTTTATTTCAAAATTGCCCTATTCTAAGGGGTTTTCCAATTCTAATTGGTTTTCTTCTAAACTTCAAGGATCTCCGTAGATGAGATTTTGTGTCTCCATGGTATTTCGTCATCCATCATATCGGATATGAGTGCACAATTCACATCTATGTTTTGGAGGTCATTCCAAAAATGGTTGGGTACCAAGGTGAAGCTAAGCACCACTTATCATCCCCAAATGGATGGTGAAGCGGAGCTTACTATTCAAACCCTTGAGGATATGCTTAGAGCTTGTATAATTGACTTCAAGGGAAGTTTGGATAAACACTTTCCTTTGGTTTAGTTTCTTACAACAATAGTTACCATTCATCTATATCTATGACTCCTTATGAATACTTGTATGGTAGGAGATGTAGATATCCAATTGGATAGTTTGAAGTTGGTGAGTCTTCACTCTTTGATAACTATTTGATTTATATACTTTGGAGAAAGTTCACATGTTAAGGAACTGATTGAAAACAGCCTATAGTCGGCAAAAGTCTTATGCCGACCATAGGAGAAGGGACTTAGAATTTGAAGAAGGTGATAAGGTGTATCTAAAAATTTCACCCATGAAAGAAGTGGTGAGATTTGGCAAGAAACGGAAGTTGAGTCCTCGTTATGTGGGTCCCTATAAAATCTTACAAAGGGTTGGAAAAGTTGTGTACGAGTTGAGACTACCTAGTGAACTCTTCGGTTCATCCGGTGCTTCACCTCTCCATGCTTAAGAAGTGCATTAGTGATCCCGAGTCTATTCTTCCCATTGAGGGTCTAGGTATGGATGAGAACCTATCCTATGAAGAGGTTCCGGTGAAAAACCTTGATCGTCAAGTGAAGAAATTGAGGAACAAAGAGGTGGCCTCCATAAAAGTCCTATGGAGGAACCACCTAGTTTAGGGAGCAACATGGGCACCCGAGGCCGACATGAAGTCCCGTTATCCTCATCTCTTTCTTGATTAAGGTTAGTAGTTCCAATTAATGACTAAAATAATGAATAAATTTAATTTGACTTGTTTTGCAAAGATATGAATATTTATGATAAAGGTTTGTTTGGCTAAAATGAAGTTTCATGTGAAAAATGCTCTTTTTGCTCAATTTTGCACTTATTTGTGTATTTGGTATGTTTTTGCCTATATGAAATGATATTGAAAATTTTGACATGTTGAGTCTTCGTATAAGTGACTCTATTTGTTGTGTTGAACTCATGTTGTTGTTGAGAAGGAAGTTCCAAGCTTTTTTGAGAAGAAATGGATGTTGTGAGTTTCTATTTGTATGTGACAACCCGAAAGCACCCCCTAGAAGCAAGGGTGAACCCTTGGGTCGTAACAAGGCGTACTTGACCCTTTGGGGTCTTGTACAAGCCCTTTAACTATCGTTCATTACATAAGACATGAAAAATAGTGCGAAATTTAAAACTTTTCATGAATAATTTAATAAAAGGAATTCTTTCATAAATACTTAGAGAATCTCATCGTCACAAGCGAACTTAAAGACACGACATAATATCTAAGGGACACGGCCCGATTCATTAAAAGAGAAATACATATTAAGTCTTTAAATAAGAAACTAAGAAAAGGACTATGCCCTCGAATATATGAGGACATACTTTGCCTTGAGAGAAAATTTCCCAAGCTTTGCATTCTAGACTTCTTCCTTCTTCCAAACCTATGTTTATAGAGTATAGAAAAGTATGAGGTTAGTACAAAACAATATACTAAATATGGCATATGCAAAATCATGCAAAAAGGGATATTTTAGTAAAATAAGATTTCATGCCAAAATAATTATTACATTCATGAATTTTGAAACAAAACAACGTAACAAACATCATTTAACACTTAGATGAGGATTTGCATAATTTTAACCAAAGAAAGCACTTTACAGTAACTTAACCAGAATTACAGTGAACTATGTAAAACATCACAGTGAACTAAAAAGACTCCAAAAATATTGAACTTCCAAGGTATTGCCAATGAGGAAGTGAGCTCCTTTGCGTAGACTCTCGAGGTTATCCTAAGACTCTCGAAGATATGACATGAAGGAAACGTCTAAACACCTCCTTCAATATACACCAATAAGATCATTAAGACTACCAAACATGAGCTTACTCCACTCGGGAGAAGAAGTCACCACTCAATCACAAGACATTACAAGAACACTCAACAACACACCAAAGACTTTCCTTTCATAATGCCTACTTATTGCAATGAGTATATGGCATCCCATACCACCACCTACCCTAAGTAGTACACTCTTTTACAAGGTTTGGCACCAAGACTTCCCTTTCGGAAGGTCCTACTTAGTGCAATGGATAGATAGCGTCCCATACCACCACCTACCCTAAGTAGCAGGTTCTTTTAGAGGACTTAGTTCATTCCATTCACATAAGACTCACCATGACTCCCCTTTGGGAATGCCTACCTAGCACAATGGATAAATAGCATCCCGTTCCACTACCTACCCTAAGTAGCATACTTGTAACAACCCTAAAAATGAATAGGATCAAGACTTAGGTTGTCAAGAATGCTTGCTATTAGACCAAGGTTTGCAGAGACTGATACGCGTAGAACCAGACCTCAGAACCCTTACTACGACCAAGCCAACTAACTTGGGAAGTTAATTGAGCTTGGAAAGGTTGGAACCAACCATGTGAGGCTCACAAAAATGAAGATTTAATCGAAAGAGTCTTTACCAGACTTAAAGAGAGGAAATCTTAAGTTTTGAGGGTCCAAGGGTAAAATGGTCTTTTCCAGGCCAAGGGTAATATTGTAATTACCCTGAGTAATTAATTATTTAATAAATTAATTTAATTAAATAAAGAAATTTGGGTTGGGGCAACCCGAAGTGACCCATTTTCGCAAATGGGAGTCAAACTCTACTATTTTAGGTGCAGGCACAGGTGGACGATAGATCTACAGGATCATCGCTGCAGTTATCCGGACGTCCAGCATTCATCCGGTTTTGGTAGGTCCTCATGCTTTCGAGGATGCTACTATTTTATGTTCTAGCTTAGTTTTAGAGTTGAGCTAGTGGAGCATGTTCCACTAGCATTTCTTTCCTATTTTATTCAGACTATGTATTGGTGCCATTTTGGCAATTATACAATTAAGATTTATTGAACTATTTCTTTTAGTTGCTTATCTCTTAATGTTAGATTGTTGATGGTGAACAATTACGTATTAATGAGAATTTTTTTTTATAAGTGTGTTAGGAAACAAAAAGTTTCAAATTTTCCGCTAAAATTAACCTATGTAAAGTAAGAATAACGTAAGTAGGCTTGTCTGCGACCTCTGAGAGGTCAACGACGCCGGTCTCGTCTGGGATCTAGATTCCAGTCGTGACAAAGTTGGTATCAGAGCACTAGGTTTACTTCAGAGGATAATAAGTTCACATCAACCACATTGAGTAGTTTCTAAGTCATGGTAGTGAAGTGCACCAATATCCTGGATTAGAGACTGCATGATGCGTAGGAAAATTTCCCTTCTTCTGATCTTATCGTGCTTTTCTGAATGTCTGAATTCTTGGTGTTATGAGCGTGTCTAACATCAATCCTTTTTGTTTTTCCAGAAAATGAACACTAGTAGAGGAAATGGTGAGAGGAGAGGAGGAGCAGCGACTAGGGGTAATCAGGATCTACCCCAGGCTCCAGCTGAAGGAGGGGCCATGCCAGTTAACCCAGCTGGGTTGACTGATGCTGAGGTGAGGGCATCTCTGGCCCAAATGGCACAGGCCATTACTATGCAGGCCCAGGCTTTGACTGCCCAGGTCAACCGACAGGATGTTCAGAGGGAGAACCCACCGGTTCGTAGCATGGCTGACAAGCTGAGGGATTTCACGAGGATGAATCCTCCTATTTTCACAGGGTCTAAGACTTCAGAGGACCCCCAGGAGTTTGTGGATGAGATACATAAGATTCTAGTGGCGATGGGGGCAACAGATATTGAGAAGGCTGAGCTGTCTTCCTATCAGCTCAAGGATGTTGCACAGACTTGGTGCAAGATGTGGCAAGATAGCCGTGTCTTAGGTGGAGTGCCGATCACATGGGGGTTGTTCAAGACAGCATTTCTGGAGAGATTCTTTCCCAGGGAGATGAGGGAGGCCAAGGTTGAGGAATTCATCAACCTTAAACAAGGCTCTATGACAGTCAGGGAGTATTCCCTTAAGTTTGTTAAGCTATCAAGGTATGCTACTTCCTTGGTTTCTAACAGCAGGGATGAGATGAGCAGGTTCCTCACAAGAATCAATGGAGACCTGGAGGAGGAGTGTCGATCTGCAATGCTCCATGATAATATGGATCTTTCTAGGTTGATGGTGCATGTCCAGCAGGTAGAGGACAGCCGCAGAAAGAGAGGTATTCGTGATTCTAGGAGGCCTAAGCCTCAAGATCAAGCAGGTCCCAGCCATGGAGGCCACAGAAATAACTTTGGCATCCGTGAGCAGCCAAGGTTTAAGAAGGGACTCTCCCACCAAAGGGAGTCAAGTTCATCCAGTGGTCTCCATGGTGAAAGATTGTCCGAATAGGAGAAGTCAAGAACAAGGGAAGGAGAGAGTTCAGACTAATGGCCCGAATGAAGAGGCTCCAAAGAGGCAGCGATTCTTCCCACTCAAGTCCAGGGGTGCAGGGGAAGGCACTTCTGATGAAGCCTCGGGTGCGTAGCCTTAATTAGCCTTTCATATATTTGACTGTATATGGTGTTTATGCCCTAGTATGAGGTTAATAGGTTTGAAGTCATCATATTGGTTGCTGATTTATATGATTTTTATGTTGACTTTGTGTTGTATTCTTTGATGAGACTAGTTTAGGGAAGAATTACTTAGTCTATTAATAAGAAGCTACTAGTAGGTCTCAAGGAGGTGTTCCATCATGTTAAGAAGTGAATCAAATATTCACCCATGGAAGTATTGAAGTACCTACGTATGTGTACGTTCTATAGATGACAGACTTATTGTTAGTAAAGAGTAGTGTCATTCAGGGACGAATGTTCCTAAGGGGGGTATAATGTAACAACCCTAAAAATGAATAGGATCAAGACTTAGGTTGTCAAGAATGCTTGCGATTAGACCAAGGTTTGCACAGACTGATACGCGTAGAACCAGACCTCAGAACCCTTACTATGACCAAGCCAACTAACTTGGGGAGTTAATTGAGCTTGGAAAGGTTGGAACCAACCATGTGAGGCTCACGAAAATGAAGATTTAATCGAAAGAGTCTTTACCGGACTTAAAGAGAGGAAATCTTATGTTTTGAGGGTCCAAGGGTAAAGTGGTCTTTTCCAGGCCAAGGGTAATATTGTAATTACCCTGAGTAATTAATTATTTAATAAATTAATTTAATTAAATAAAGAAATTTGGGTTGGGGCAACCCGAAGTGACCCATTTTCGCAAATGGGAGTCAATCGGGTTCGAGCCCCACTAGAAGCAATGATTTATCTTGCTTTTTATTTAATTGGATAAATTCATTAAATTAAATAATATATATTATCTCATTTAAGAGGGAAAAAAAAAGAAAAAAATCAGATTTTATTTAAAAGTTTAGCAAGGAGTCCTAGTTTGACTAATTCTCAAACCAAAACTCCTAACTTGAAGTCTCTCTCTCTCACTCTCTCTCTCTCACGTTTAACCACTCATCTTCACGTTTTCTCTCTTCCAAAACAAGTTCAAAAACAGAAAAATATTGAAGTTCTTCACGCTTGAAGAACTCACACCAAAAGTCTAAGAAAAACAACGTAAATCCATCACTTTAAGCAAAGGGGAGGAGTCTTCCGTCAATTGGTGTTGAAGTGTTGAACTTGGACTGATTTTGGAGAGGATTTTGGACAGCATTTTCGGGGTTGAACAAGAAAACTAGGGTATGGGTCTTCTTACTCTTGGTCCCTTTCCCAAGAGACCCTTAGGACTCAGACGATTTTAATTCGAAACTAAGTTGTTCCCCGTTGCATGTCCCTGTCATTAGCTCCCAACGAATTCGTAGGTTGGTATGTTTGCTGGTAGGAATTAGGTGTTGCAATGTGTTTTCATGAACATGTATTTGGAATCATATGAATGACAAGCTTTGTTGCCGAAAATAGGTGTGTGTATGTGAAAAAGAGTTTATTGTAAACTTACTGTAAATGAGTGTTGATTTATGGCTTCAAGTTTGATATGATTTTTGGGTGTTATTTAAGTGTATAAACTTATGTAGATGATTATGTTCATTTAAGTGTAAAGTGGCTAAATTTAAATGAAGAATTCTTGGCCAAATATGTTCATGAAAATGCACCTAAAGGATTCACTAAACACTACTCCAAATGCATAAAGTTTAAACGTTAAAAAGTGGAGAAAAATAGGCTGTAAAAAAATAATAAAAATTTCCAGATTTTGATGTTAATTTCGGGCAGTTTCAGGAGACTTTGGAAGGGTTTTAAAAGGGATTAAAATAGGTGAGGTCAAGGGGAATTGAACCCAAGACCTCACATGACCTCAAGGCTGAAATGTTTTTAAAAAAAATGTGTTGGGGCTAAGGGGATTCGAACCCCTTACCTGCTGCCCACGAAATGAATAAAACAAAATGGGGATGGGGGGAATCGAACACATGACTTGTGGGAAGCAAGGAAGAGGGAGAATAAAGAAAATAAAATATGTGAGGCGTGGGAATCGAACCAACGACCTCAAGGCTGGAACTAGAGGAGGCAAAAATAATTTAATAAAGCAAGTGAGGTTGTGGGGGTTCAATCCCACGACCTCACTGCCAATGCCCACATCCTAGCGAAAATAAAGAAAGAAAAATATATATGGGGCTGTGGGGGTTCGAACCCACCACCTCACAGCCCCTAGCGAAAATTAAATTAAAGGTAAAGAGGCTGTGGGGTTCGAACCCACAACCTCCCTACTTAGGCGAATTAAATGATAAACAATAAAAGAGGCTGTGGGGATTTGATCCCACAACCTCTTGGTTTAGGTGAGAGGGGACAAGAATAGGTTAATAAAATTAGAAAGGGGTTGTGGGGGTTCGAACCCACAACCCTTCGGCAAAATTAGGAGTATTATTAAGGAGAAAAATTAATCCTTCAATGTTAATATTGTGATTTAACTTAGAGTTATAATGTTATGAATATTAGAATAAAATCAATTAAAAATATAAATGATATCCAATTGATTAAAGACTTGGGTTTCCTTGCCCAAACTTCCGTTTGATACATAAGTCATATGTGAACAAATTATCCAAGAATAATGCCATCTACTTAGATCGAAATCAAGATCTTGGCATATATACAAGATACATAAGTCTTGTACTACGTAATCTTAGGAATGTATGAATCACTTAACCAATTATGAATGAAGCCTCATGGCTTGTGTGTATAGACTCATAAGTCTAACATACGTTCAAAAGTAAGTGAACCTAAGATGTATGAAATGAAATGATGAACCCTAGAAGGGTTAAGTATGAGTGTAAATACACTAAATTGCCAAGTGCATTGGCATATGATGAGATGAAAAATGAAATGCTGAAATGAACAATGAAATAATGAAACCCTAGAAGGGTTAAGTAAGGGTGTGAAACACACCAAATGGCCAAGTGCATTGGCATATGATGAAATGAACATTCACGTAATAAGAGGTGAATAACTATGATGGAATGAAATAACCCTAGAAGGGTTAAGTAAGAGTGTGAAACATACTAAGTGGCCAAGTGCATTGGCATATGATGAAATGAATATTAACGTGAATGGGTGAGTAATTATGAAAAGCTAATGTGTTAAAGCTAAAGAATGAGGTGAAACTATGATAAGAGGCTAATGTGAAAGATAAGAGCAATCTTAGATGAGCCTAAGTAAATGTTACCAAAATGTACTCATCTATGAGAGTGTAAAGCTAATGAAGAGACCAGTCTCTATGAACACTCTAATGAAAGTATTGAAGTTAATGCATAATTAATACTAATGATGAGATGAGAAATCATCTAATGAGCTATGATGTGCTCAAGCTAGTAGCCAGCTTCCATAATGTATGAGTTGAATGTAATGGAACTTTATACTGAGCACCAATAGGCTAGCTATGAGTGGTGATGCCTTCCTTCGGGAAGGGCGGAGGTTTACGTAACTCTCATGAGATGAGACTATCCGGCATGCCGGGTATGGGTCTCTTTATATCTCCTAGTCTTTGAACCTGTACTGCCAATATAGGGATCTAGCAGGGTTCGACTCTCTACATACGCTAGCATGTTTTGGTTCACTTTGGCCGGTGATTCCACCTCTTTTCAGTGTGGGGATTACACACTGCATTTCATGATGCTCACATGATCTATGTCGGTTAAGGTTAAAGTTCCCAAAGAAAGAATGAGGCCAGCCTCAACGAATGCACATAATGAAATGAATGATACCAACAGTGTTAGGATAGGATAATCAAGAGGTGAGTTAGACTTAAGTAATGACACTAGGTTATTCTTGGTCATTGCACAGCAAACTCGGTTAGAGTCTTAAACTTCATCCTATGTATGACATGTGATTGCACTAGTATATGAATGAATGAAAATGAAGTACGTATGAAAGAACAAAGCAGACTCTGTGTTTGCTGAAGAAGGCTCTCTAGTTGAGGTCCCATATGTTGAGTTCTCATTTTGGGAAGTCCTAATGTCAAGTCCATGATTCCAAGGTCTCATGGCATATGAAAGAATGATATGAACTACGTGATATGATATGTGCAATATGTTATGTGCTTCTTGCAAAATGATAAGTATGATGATGCATGTTACTCTCATGGCATGACTTTCCTAATCCAAATTTGGAAAGTCCACTGACTTTCCTAATCCAAATTTGGCAAGTCCACTAACTTTCCTAATCCAAATTTGGCAAGTCCACTAACTTTCCTAATCCACATTTTGCAAGTCCAATTAATTGACTTTCTATAAATCATGTTGTTAGGAAAGAGCTATTCTTACTCATGCATGTCCTTGGTGTGTGCTTGCATATACCCATACTTAGTACAAGTGTGTACTAATCCCATCCAATATCTACTTTTAGGTGCAGGAACATGTGGACGTTAGAGCTTACAGTACGGTGTTACAGCTATCCGGACGTGGAGCTTTCATCTGGATTTGGTAGGACCTCATTCTTTCGAGGATGTCTGCTCTTATTATCTAGCTTAGATGTAGGCTTTAGATAGTGGGGCATGTCCCACTAGTGTTTCATTTCTCATTTCATTTCAGACTTTGAATTGGTGATGTTTTGGCAAGGATCGTTTAATGCAATTATGAACTGCTTCTTTCATTTGATTATTTCCATATTAGATGGTAGATTTGTGAACGCCTATGATGTTAAAAATAATATGTTTCACATGAAATAAGAAAACAAAAAGTTCAAATTTTCTGCTAAAATTAACCTAGATGAAGTAACGATGGCGTATGTAGGCTTGTCAGCGACCTCTGAGAGGTTAACGAAGCCGGTCTCATCTGGGGTCAAGATTTCAATCATGACAAAGTTGGTATCAGAGCACTAGGTTAAATTCCAAGTATAATAAGTTCACATCAACCACATTGAGTAGTTTCTAAGTCATGGTAGTGAAGTGTACCACTATCCTGAATCAGAGACTGCATGATGCATAGGAAAATTTCCCTTCTTCTAATCTTATCGTGCCTTCTCTAATGTCTGATTCCTTGGGGTTATGAGCGTATATAACATCAATTCTACTTTTTCATAAAATGAACACAAGAAGGAACGGTGGTCGGAGAAGAGGAGAAGCAGCTACTGGGGGCAAACAAGTTCCTCCCCAGGCCCCAACTGCTGGAATGGAGAGCATGTTAACCCAACTGAGTTGACCGATGGAGAAGTGAGGACAACCCTGGTACAGATGACTCAAGCCATCACCTTACAAACTCAGGCTATGACAGCCCACGCAGAGAAACAAGGTGTTCCCAGGGAGAACCCACCTTCCAGCACCATGGCTAACAGGTTAAGGGACTTCACGAGGATGAATACTCCCGTTTACATTGCATCTAAGATTGCTGAGAATCTCGAGGAGGAGTGTAGGGCAGTTATGCTGCATGCGAGCATGGACTTTTCCAGGCTTATGGTCTGTGTCAAACAAGTGGAGGAAAACATGAAGAGGAAGCATACTAGGGAAGGAAACAGGTCAAGGCAAGCTGAGGAGAATTTTTCAAGGAAGAGTAGTACTGAAATCAGGGATAGGCCCAGGTTTAAGAAGGGACTCTCACTCCAAGGGGATTCAAGTTCATCCAAGGGTCGCTGTGATAGGGATTCCGAGTCCAGAGTTAAGAGAAACAATGAAGTAGATAGACCTTAGGAGAGGCCACCTTGCAGGAAGTGTGGCAAACTGCATGGAGAAGAGTGTGTGATGGGCTCTAACGCTTGTTACAGTTGTGGCAAACCGGGTCACATGGTGAAGGATTATCCGAATAGGAGAATTGAAGAACAAGGTAAGGAGAGAGTTCAGCCTAATGGTCCAACTGAAGAGGCTCCAAGGAGGCAACGATTCTTCGCACTCAAGTCTAGGGGTGCAAGGGAAGGCACTTCTGGTGAAGTCTCGGGTGCGTAGCCTTAATTAGTCTTTCATGTATTTGAGTATATATGGTGTTTATGCACTAGTATGAGGTTAATATGTTTACTTATGTTGTATGCTTTGGATGAGACTAGTTTAGGAAAGAGTTCCTTAGTCTTTTAATGTGAAGCTATTAGTAGGTTTCAAGGATGTGCGCCATCATGTTAATGTGTGAATCAGATATTCACCAATGAGGAGTATTGAATTACCTATGTATGCATACGTTCTATAGATGACTTACTTATTGCTAGTAAAGAGTAGTGTCATTCGGGGACGAATGTTCCTAAGGGGAGGGGGATAATGTAACAACCCTAAAAATGGATATGCTAAGTAATGCTTAATGTGTCTAGAATGCCTACGATTAGACCGGGTTCACACGGATTGATGCGCGTAGAACCAGACCTCTGAACCCTTGCAACAGCTAAGCAACCTAACTTGGGGAGTTAGTTGAGCTAGGAAAGGTTGAATCCATCCATGTAGGGCTCCCGAATATAAAGATTTACTCGAATGAGTCTTTACCAGACTTAAAAAAGGGAATTCTTAAGCTTGGAGGGTCTAGGGGTGAAATGGTCTCTTTGCAGGCTATGGGTAGTATCATAATTACCCTAAATATGTAATTAACTATTTAATTAATAAGGTGGAGGGGCATTTTGGATAGAGAGGGCCGAAATTGCCCTTTTAGCAAAATCTTGCTCCACCCGGGTTCGAACCAAGGTTGGAGCAATGATTTAATTTGTTTTACTTAAATTGGTAGATTAATTTAATAAATTAATAATTAATGGATGATTTTTAAAAAAAAAAGAAGGGAAAATCATATTTTATTTATTTATTAATTATTATTTATTAATTAATTTGACTATGTCTTGCCAACAAGTGCTAGTTCTAAGAGAACACTACCTCACACTTCTCTCTTTCACGCTTATCTATCTATCTGTCACGTCTGCCTCTCTCTCAGCTTCACGTTTTCTCTCTACTTTACAAAACAGAAAACAAAACAAAAGTTCTTCACACTTGAAGAACTTACAAAAATACAAACGAACAAGCTAATCTAAGAAACGAAAAGTTAACAAAATTTCTAGTCGGGTAAGGTGTGAGATTTGTTGGTGGACGTGAATTGGTGGTGGGTTTTGGGCAGCAAGTTCAAGTGTTGAACAACGTTAAAATCTTGTATGGGTTTTCTTACTCTTGTTCCCTTTCCATAGAGACCCTTACGACTCAGATAATTCTATTCCGAAACTAGGATTGTTCCCCATTACATGTTCCCTATCACTAGCTCCTATCACTGATCTTAGGTAGGTATGTTTGCTGGTAGATTAGGTATGAAGTGTGATTTTCGTGATAATGTGTTCATGATTATGTGTTCGGAATTGTATGAACGATGAAGTATGTCTGCCGAAATTTCGTGAAAAATGTATGTGTATGCCGTGACATGATTTTCCATTTTAAGCCTTTCAAATGATATCTTTTTATGGTTGAATTTTATGTGCGAATGTTTGTGTAAATCATGAGGTGTAAAAGTGGTGTAATGTTGCTGGATTTAATGGTAATTCTTGGCTGAATATAATCATAAAAATATTACACTTAAAGATGCACAAAATGATCCACGAAATGCCTTAATAATTAACGTATGAATGATGATAAAAAGAAGCTGAAAATAGTGAACAAATTTCCAGCATTTGGTAGGTTGGGTTCGGCCAAAAAAGTGGTACAAAATACAATGAAAAATGAATGTCAAATAAGTGAGATCACTAAGGATTGAACCCAAGACATCGTAACATGAAATCTACAAAAGAATCAACAAAAGATTGAGAGGAAAATGGATTGGAAGAGACCAAATTTCCAGCTTGCTGGAAATTTGGAGTCTCGGCCAAGGATGAGGAAAATTAGCTATTTTTTTTTTTTAAATGTGAGGTCATTGGGGATTGAACCCATGACCTCACCTAATGAAAATTTCATAAAAATTTCATGAGAAAAATGAAAGGAAAAATAGATGTGGTGAGTGGGGATTGAACCCACAACCTCTTGAATGGATGAGAGAGTTAGGAGAAAAATAAAGGAAAAAATAAATGTGGAGAGTGGGGATTGATCCCACAACCTCTTGGATAGGTGAGAAAGCTAAGGGATAAATTAAAAGAAAAATAATGAGCTTGTGGGGGATTGAACCCACAACCTTTTTGCCTTAAAATGAAAAAGGAGAGGAGAACAAGAAAGAAATATTATGGGGTTGATGGGAATCGAACTAGGTCTCCCAAATCTAAAAAATGCAATTATCAAGTTTAAAATAAAATTAAGTGTTGTCCAAGGGATTCGAAATTGGGTTCCCTTGCCCAATTCCATATTGACACATAAGTCATACGTAAGTAAATATTTAATGAATGCTGCCTCTAAAGATCGAAATCAATATCTTGGTATATGTACAAGATGCATAAGTCTTGTACCACATAATATTGGGTAAACAAGAATCACTTAGACAAACTATAAATAAAGCCTCATGACTTGTATGTGTGGACTCATAAGTGTAGCATACGTTTAAAAGTAAGTGAGCCTAAGATGTATGTGATGGAATGATGTAACCCTAGAAGGGTTAAGTAAGAGTGTGAAACACACTAAATGTCCAAGTGCATTGGCATATGATGAAATAAATATTCACGTGAAGGGGTGAGTAATTATGAAAAGCTAATGTGTTAAAGTTAAAGAATGAGGTGACACTATGATAAGAGGCTAATGTGAAAGATAAGAGCAATATCAGATGAGCCTAAGTAAATGTTACCAAAACGTACTCACCTATGAGAGTGTAAAGCTAATGAAGAGACCAGTCTCTATGAACACTCTAATGAATGTATTGAAGTTAATGCATACTTAATACTAATAATGAGATGAGAAATCATCTAATGAGCTATGATGTCCTCATGCTAGAAGCCAGCTTCCATGATGTATGAGTTCAATGTAATGGAACTTTATACTGAGCACCGATAGGCTAGCTATGAGCGGTGATGCCTTCCTTCGGGAAGGGCGGAGGTTCACGTAACTCTCATGATATGAGACTGTCCGGCATGCCGGGTATGTGTCTCCTTATATCTCCTAGTCTTTGAACCTATACTGCCAAAATGTGGATCTAGCAGGGTTCGACTCCCTATATACGCTAGCATGTTTTGGTTCACTTTGGCGGTGATTCCACCTCCTTTCGGTGTTGGGATTACACACTGCATTTCATGATGCTCACATGATCTATATCGGTTAAGGTTAAAGTTCCCAAAGAAAGAATGAGGCCAGCCTCAACGAATGCACATAATAAAATGAATGATACCAAAGGTGTTAGGATAGGATAATCAAGAGGTGAGCTAGATTTAAGTAATGACACTAGGTTATTCTTGGTCATTGCACAGCAAACCAGATGAGATTCTTAAACTTCATCCTAGGTATGACTTGTGATTGCACTAGTATATGAATGAATGAAAATGAAGTACGTATGAACGAACGAAGCAGACTCTGTGTTTGCTGAAGAAGGCTCCCTAGTTGAGGTCCCATATGTTTAGCCCTCATTTTGGGAAGTCCTAATGTCAAGTCCATGATTCCAAGTTCTCATGGCATATGAAAGAATGATATGAACTACGTGATATGATATGTGCAATATGTTATGTTCTGCTTGCAAAATGATAAGTATGATGATGCATGTTACTCTCATGGCATGACTTTCCTAATCGAAATTCGGAAAGTCCACTGACTTTCCTAATCCAAATTTGGCAAGTCCACTAACTTTCCTAATCCACATTTGGCAAGTCCACTGACTTGACTTTCCATAAATCATGTTGTTAGGAAAGAGCTATTCTTACTCATGCATGTCCTTGGTGTGTGCTTGCATATACGCATACTTAGTACAAGTGTGTACTAATCCCATCCAATATCTACTTTTAGGTGCAGGCACAGGTGGATGTTAGAGCTTACAGTATGGCGTTACAACTATCCGGACGTGGAGCTTTCATCTGGATTTGGTAGGACCTCATGCTTTCGAGGATGTCTACTCTTATTATCTAGCTTAGATGTAGGCTTTAGCTAGTGGGGCATGTCCCACTAGTTTTTCATTTCTCATTTCATTTCAGACTTTGTATTAGTGCCGTTTTGGCAAGGATATGTTTAATGCAATTATGAACTGCTTCTTTAATTTGATTATTTCTATATTAGATGGTTGATTTGTGAACGCCTATGATGTTAAGAATAATATGTTTCACATGAAATAAGAAAACAAAAAGTTCAAATTTTCCGCTAAAATTAACCTAGATGAAGTAACGATGACGTATGTAGGCTTGTCTGCGACCTTTGATAGGTCAACGACGCCGGTCTCGTCTGGGGTCTAGATTCTGGTCGTGACAAAGTTTGTATCAGAGCACTAGGTTAAATTCCGAGTATAATAAGTTCACATCAACCATATTGAGTAGTTTCTAAGTCATGGTAGTGAAGTGCACCACTATCCTGAATTAGAGACTGCATGATGCATAGAAAAATTTCCCTTCTTCTGATCTTATCATGCCTTCTTTAATGTATGATTCCTTGGTGTTATGAGCGTATCTAACATCAATTTGACTTTTTCTGAAAATGAACACAAGAAGGAACGCTGGTCGGAGAAGAGGAGAAGCAGCTGCTGGGGGAAACCAAGTTCCTCCCCAGGCCCCAGCTGCTGGAATGGAAATGCATGTTAACCTAGCTGAGTTGACAGATGGAGAAGTGAGGACAGCCCTGGTACAGATGACTCAAGCCATCTCCTTAAAAGCTCAGGCTATGACAGCCCAGGCATAGAAACAAGGTGTTCCCAGGGAGAACCCACCTGCCAACACCATGGCTAACAGGTTAAGGGACTTCACTAGGACGAATACTCTCGTTTACAATGCATCTAAGATTGCTGAGAATCTCGAGGAGAAATGTAAGGCAGCTATGCTGCATGCGAGCATGGACTTTTCCAGGCTTATGGTCTGTGTCCAACAAGTGGAGGAAAACAGCAAGAGGAAGCATACTAGGGCAGGGAACAGGTCAAGGCAAGCTGAGGAGAATTTTTCAAGGAAGAGTAGTACTGAAATCAGGGATACGCCCAGGTTTAAGAAGGGACTCTCACACCAAGGGTAGTCAAGTTCATCCAAGGGTCGCTGTGATAGGGATTCCGAGTCCAGAGTTAAGAGAAATAATGAAGTAGATAGACCTTAGGAGAGGCCACCTTGCAGGAAGTGTGGCGAACTGCATGGAGGAGAGTGTATGATGGGCTCTAACGCTTTTTACAGTTGTGGCAAACTGGGTCAGATGGTGAAGGATTGTCCGAATAGGAGAAGTCAAGAACAAGGGAAGGAGAGAGTTCAGCCTAATGGTCCAAGTGAAGAGGATCCAAGGAGGCAACGATTCTTCGCACTCAAGTCTAGGGGTGCAAGGGAAGGCACTTCTGGTGAAGTCTCAGGTGCATAGCCTTAATTAGTCTTTCATGTAATGGTGTTTATGCACACTAGTATGAGGTTAATATGTTTACTTATGTTGTATGCTTTGGATGAGACTAGTTTAGGAAAGAGTTCCTTAGTCTATTAATGTGAAGCTATTAGTAAGTTTCAAGGATGTGCACCATAATGTTAATATGTGAATCAGATATTCAGCAATGAGGAGTATTGAATTACCTATGTATGCATACGTTCTGTAGATGACTTACTTATTGCTAGTAAAGAGTAGTGTCCTTCGGTGACTAATGTTCCTAAGGGGGGATAATGTAACAACCCTAAAAATGGATATGCTAAGTAATGCTTAATGTGTCTAGAATGCCTACGATTAGACCGGGTTCACACTGATTGATGTGCGCAGAACCATACCTCTGAACCCTTGCGACGGCCAATCCAACTAACTTGGGGAGTTAGTTGAGTTAGGAAAGGTTGGGTCCATCCATGTAGGGCTCCCGAATATGAAGATTTACTCGGATGAGTCTTTACCGGACTTAAAAAGGGGAATTCTTAAGTTTGGAGGGTCTAGGGGTAAAATTGTCTTTTTCCAAGCTAAGGGTAGTATCATAATTACCCTAAATATGTAATTAATTATTAAATTAATAAGGTGGAGGGGCATTTTGGGTATAGAGGGCCGAAATTGCCCTTTTAGCAAAATCTTGCTCCACCCGGGTTCGAACCTAGGTGGGAGCAATGATTTAATTTGTTTTATTTAAATTGGTAGATTAATTTAATAAATTAATAATTAATGTCTGATTTTTAAAAAAAAAGAAGGGAAAATCAGATTTTATTTATTTATTAATTATTAGTTATTAATTAATTTGACTAAGTCTTGCCAACAAGTCCTAGTTCTAAGAGAACACTACCTCACACTTCTCTCTTTCACGCTTATCTATCTATCTCTCACGTCTGCCTCTCTCTCAACTTCACGTTTTCTCTCTACTTTACAAAACAGAAAACAAAACAAAAGTTCTTCACACTTGAAGAACTTACAAAAATACAAACGAATAAGCTAATCTAAGAAACGAAAAGTTAACGAAATTTCTAGTCGGTTAAGGTGTGAGATTTGTTGGTGGACGTGAATTGGTGGTGGGTTTTGGGCAGCAATTTCAAGTGTTGAACAACGTTAAAATCCTCTATGGGTTTTCTTACTCTTGGTCCCTTTCCCAAGAGACCCTTAAGACTCAGATAATTCTATTCCGAAACTAGGATTGTTACCAATTACATGTTCCCTGTCACTAGCTCCTATCACTGATCTTAGGTTGGTATGTTTGCTGGTAGATTAGGTATGAAGTGTGATTTTCGTGATAATGTGTTCATAATTATGTGTTCAGAATTGTATGAACGACGAAGTATGTCTGCCGAAATTTCGTGAAAAATGTATGTGTCGGCCGTGACATGATTTTCGGTTTTAAGACTTAAAAATGATATGTTTTTATGGTTGAATTTTATGTGCGAATATTTGTGTAAATCATGAGGTGTAAAAGTGTTGTAATGTTGCTAGATTTAATGGTAATTCTTGGCTAAAAAAATCATAAAAAGATTACACTTAAAGGTCCACCAAATGATCCACGAAATGCCTTAAGAATTAACGTATGAATGATGATAAAAAGAAGCTGAAAATAGTTAACAAATTTCCAGCATTTGGTAGGTTGGGTTCGGCCAAAAAAGTGGTACAAAATTCAATGAAAAATGAATGTAAAATAAGTGAGATCACTAAGGATTGAACCCAAGACATCATTACATGAAAGCTACAAAACAAATCAACAAAATATTGAGAGCAAAATGGATTGGAAGAGACCAAACTGGAAATTTGGAGTCTCGGACAAGGATGAGGAAAATTAGCTATGTTTTTTAAAAAAAATTTTAAATGTGAGGTCTTTGGGGATTGAACCCATGACCTCACTAAATGAAAATTTCATAAAATTTTCATGAGAAAAATGAAAGGAAAAATTAATGTGGTGAGTGGGGATTGAACCCACAACCTCCTGAATGGATGATAGAGTTAGGAGAAAAATAAAGGAGAAAATAAATGTGGAGATTGGGGATTGAACCCACAACCTCTTGGATAGGTGAGAAAGTTAAGATATAAATTAAAAGAAAAATAATGAGCTTGTGGGGGATTGAACCCACAACCTCCTTGCCTTAAAATGAAAAAGGAGAGGAGAACAAGAAAGAAATATTATGGGGTTGATGGGAATCGAACTAGGGTCTCCCAAATCTGAAAAATGCAATTATAAAGTTTAAAATAAGATTAAGTGTTGTCCAAGGGATTCGAAATCGGGTTCCCTTGCCCAATTCCGTATTGACACATAAGTCATACGTAAGTAAATATTTAATGAATGCTGCCTCTAAAGATCGAAATCAATATCTTGGCATATCTACAAGATGCATAAGTCTTGTACCACATAATCTTGGGTAAACATAAATCACTTAGACAAACTATGAATAAAGCCTCATGGCTTGTATGTGTGGACTCATAAGTCCAGTATACGTTTAAAAGTAAGTGATCCTAAGATGTATGTGATGGAATGATATAACCCTAGAAGGGTTAAGTAAGAGTGTGAAACACACTAAATGGCCAAGTGCATTGGCATATGATGAAATGAATATTCACATGAAGGGGTGAGTAATTATGAAAAACAAATGTGTTAAAGTTAATGAATGAGGTGACACTATGTAAGAGGCTAATGTGAAAGATGAGAGCAATCTCATATGAGCCTAAATAAATGTTACCAAAACGTACTAACATATGAGAGTGTAAAGCTAATGAAGAGACCAGTCTTTATGAACACTCTAATGAATGTATTGAAGTTAATGCATACTTAATACTAATGATGAGATGAGAAATCATTTAATGATCTATGATGTCCACATGCTAGAAGCCAACTTCCATGATGTATGAGTTGAATGTAATGGAACTTTATATTGAGCGCCGATAGGCTAGCTATGAGCGGTGATGCCTTCCTTCGGGAAGGGAGGAGGTTCACGTAACTCTCATAAGATGAGACTGTCCGGCATGCCGGGTATGGGTCTCCTTATATCTCCTAGTCTTTTAACCTATACTGCCAATATAGGGATCTAGCAGGGTTCGACTCCATATACACGCTAGCATGTTTTGGTTCACTTTGGCCGGTGATTCCACCTCTTTTCGGTGTGGGGATTACACACTGGATTTCATAATGCTCATATTATCTATGTTGGTTAAGGTTAAAGTTCCAAAAGAAAGAATGAGGCCAGCCTCAACGAATGCACATAATGAAATGAATGATACCAAAGGTGTTAGGATAGGATAATCAAGAGATGAGCTAGAATTAAGTAATGACACTAGGTTATTCTTGGTCATTACACAGCAAACCCAATGAGAGTCTTAAACTTCATCCTAGGTATGACATGTGATTGCACTAGTATATGAATGAATGAAAATGAAGTACGTATGAACGAACGAAGCAGATTCTGTGTTTGTTGAAGAAGGCTCCCTAGTTGAGGTCCCATATGTTGAGCCCTAATTTTGGGAAGTCCTAATGTCAAGTCCATGATTCCAAGGTCTCTTGGCATATGAAAGAATGATATGAACTACGTGATATGATATGTGCAATATGTTATGTACTGCTTGCAAAATGATAAGTATGATGATGCATGTTACTCTCATGGCATGACTTTCCTAATCCAAATTTCGAAAGTCCACTGACTTTCCCAATACAAATTTGGCAAGTCCACTGACTTTCCTAATCCACATTTGGCAAGTCCACTTACTTGACTTTCCATAAATCATGTTGTTAGGAAAGAGCTATTCTTACTCATGCATGTCCTTGGTGTGTGCTTGCATATACCCATACTTAGTACAAGTGTGTACTAATCCCATCCAATATCTACTTTTAGGTGCAGGCAGAGGTGGACATTAGAGCTTACAGTACGGCGTTACATCTATCCGGACATGGAGCTTTCATCTGGATTTGTTATGCCCTCATGCTTTCGAGGATGTCTACTGTTATTATCTAGCTTAGATGTAGGCTTTAGCTAGTGGGGCATGTCCCACTAGTGTTTCATTTCCCATATCATTTTAGACTTTGTATTGGTGCCGTTTTGGCAAGGATACGTTTAATGCAATTATGAACTGCTTCTTTCATTTGATTATTTCCATATTAGATGGTTGATTTGTGAATGCCTATGATGTTAAGAATAATATGTTTCACATGAAATTAGAAAACAAAAAGTTCAAATTTTCCTCTAAAATTAACATTGATGAAGTAACGATGACGTATGTAGGCTTGTCTGCGACCTCTGAGAGGTCAACGACGCCTGTCTCGTCTGGGGTCTAGATTTCGGTCGTGACACTTTCCCAAGCTTTGCCTTCTAGAATTCTTATTGCTTCCAAATCTATAATTATAGAGTATAGAAAAGTATGGGGTTAGTACAAAATAATGTACTAAGTATGGCATATGCAAAATCATGTAAAAAGAGACATTTTAGTAAAATAAGCTTTCATGCGAAATTATTATAACATTCATGAATTTAGAAACAAAAGAACATAATAAACATCATTTAACACTTAGAGGAGAATTTCCATAATTTTAACCAAAGAAAGCACTTTACAGGTACTTACCCAAAATTACAGTGAAGTATGTAAAACATTACGGAGAACTAAAAAAACTCCAAAATAGTGAACTTCCAAGGTATTGCCAATGAAGAAGTGAGCTCATTTTCGTAGAAGTTTCCTAACCAAGGTTATCCTAAGACTCTCGAAGGTCTGACAAGAAGGAAACGTCTAAACACCTCCTTCAATACCAACCAAGTAGATCCTTAAGACTACGCACCATGAGCTTACTCCACTCGGGAGGACAAGTAACTACTCAATCACAAGACATTAGAAGAACATTCAACAACACACAAAAAACTTCCCTTTTGGATTGCCTAATTATTTCAATGAGTAGATGGCATCCATGCCAACACCTACCCTAATTAGTACACTCTTTTATAAGGTTTTGCACCAAGACTTCCCTTTCGGAAGGTCCTACTTAGTGCAATGGATAGATAGCGTCTCATACCACCACCTACCCTAAGTAGAATGTTCTTTTAGAAGACTTAGTTCATTCAATTCACATAAGACTCACCTAGACTCCCCTTTGGGAATGCCTACCTAGTGCAATGGATAAATAGCGTCCCATTCCACCTACCTTAAATAACACACTCTTTATAAGACTTAGTACTTTCATTACTTTTTGGGGGTTATCTTAACCGACATAGACAATGAGAGCTAGACATGAAATCCCGATAATAAACCCTATCGGATGAGGGATCCTCACTTGCCTAGAGTAAGGTCATTTTTTTAGATTTTACATGGCTTTCCCAATAGCTACACCTATGCGGGCACATGATTAAGGTATAAGGAGATTGCTACTAAGTAACTCATTCTCTACTAACGAGGAGTACTCATATCAAGAGGTACATTGGAATACAACATCTCAACTCACGAAGTGTAACCACCCCTTCGTAATATCCTCTCGGTGCTAAGCGTAATTCCCCACAGATTCTCAACATTTTATAATATAGGTTAAGGATAACTTGTGAACACCACATCTCAACTCACAAAGGGTATTCATCCTCCGACCTATCTTAGAAAGCTCTTAGGATGTAGTGAGATTGCTACTAAACACTTCATCTCAACTCACGAAGAGTGTTCACCTCAAGACTCCCCTTTTTACTCAACTTAGCTTTATAGATTCATTTATGTGTGTGTGTACATGTGAGCACACCTTTAATATAAGAATCATTTCATTCACATTACTTCTATACATGATTTAGACCTTCATTCATCAAATCACACACTTTACATGCTTCACATAATCATATATTTCATTTAGGCATAATCTAAGTCAAACATGAAATTCAAGATTCACAAAACACAATACAAGACCCATTTTCAATATCACTTCATTTCACATATTAGTCCTTCACAACCACACTCACAATACATACAAAGTAATATCAAGTTCATCAAGTAAACACTGCCACCAAGAAGTGTGGACCATACCACTCAAGAGCAATTTATAATAAGTATTATATAATATAAGCAACTCACCATTGAACCAAGCCATCACCACCTATAACCAATTTCTCAATATTTCATCATAATAATGCCCTTAGGGCAGTAACTAAATCATAATAACAACAAAAGAAAACAAAAGTACATACCCTACACAAACATGTTCACTTAACCCATTTCATAAGGTCAAAGTTTGAAATATGCATAAACATTAGTTCATTAGTATTTTGACATTAAAATCATAAATTAATGCTAAAATAAACACATTTGAATCATTAAAACATTTTTACAAGAAGACCCATGCTTAGAATCAAAGATAGAAGAAAGTAGAGTTTGAAAACCCTTTTTGTAATCTATTAGAAAGGACTCCTTGAACGGAAGAGGTTTGAAAGATGGATACCATACCTTATATAAGAGAAATCCCAAAGATTTTGGTGAATAAATCGACCACCAACATCCCTCCTAGCTCTTCGTGACTTCTAGCTCCAATGGTGACTTGAGAGAGTGTTATAAGGAGAGGGTTTTTGGGTTTTAGGAAATGAGGTCTAAAATTATGTCTTAGGGCATAGAAAACTATAATATACCTAAATAAACCTAAAGCTAACGTCCTCAGGTCATAACAGCTTTTGGCAGGCTCATAGACGAGACCTAACCAACGGATCGTTGGTGGGGTCTCGTTGGTTGACACTTAACTCCATTTACAGCTTGGCCAACTAACCTTGTAGGTCCAATCAACGGACAAAGAATACGGGCCGTTGGTTTACCTACTGGCCATCGTTTGGTCTCGTTGGTGGACACTGTATAGGCATTTTTGGGTCCAAGTCTTGGGCCCTTCTATAGGGCCCCTTGTGGTTCCTAGATGCGGTCGTATCTGGACGTTAAACCCCTAAACATAGTAATCTAGGTATTAGGAAAATCCCACACTTATTTCAAGCAAAACGAACACGTAAAACTCCGTCAAACACATCAAGACACATGAACACAATCTAAGGCATATCTTCCGAACGTCATGGACGTTTTTGGTCGTATGACCTCCTCACTTAATAAAACTTCACACACTGACTAAGGACACTAATGTAACTCATTTTAAATTAAAATTAACTCAATAAACCATCACGAAGCTCTAGTTAACCTTAGTTCATTTTAGGGTGTTATAGTGTAAATGTCATGATTATGTGTTGAATGGAGTGGTGAAGCACTCCAATGAGCTGTTACTCATGACTATATATTGACTAAGGTTCAGGTTTAAGTCAATTTTCACTCATATAAACCAAATTCTCGAAACAAAACCCAAAATCTCTCATATCTCTACTTTCTCTCTCTATTCATCCTCCATTGAACGATCAAAGAAGCTTGGAGAAGAAGACCAAGTTCTCAACTTTTCTTCAAATTTTTTGTGGATTTAGCTTCACATAACACTCCTAAAGTACATGACATAATCTAGAGACTCACATGATTAAATAAACATTAAAAGACTATTTCTAATTCTAAATTACTGTTTAAAAGCCATCTATCAAGTTTTAGAGCTAAGACGTCAAGGAAAGACCTTGACGTCCGGAAACTAGCTAAATCGAACTAGTTGACGTCCCTATGTTTGGTTAAGGTTTGGGAGGGTCATATTAAGTCCAAAACATGTAAAACGACTCCCAAAGGAACACTTGAAGTGTCCTTGAGGAGGACCGAAACCTTGGCGAACAAGCTGCCAAGGCAGCTCGTAGCAACCGAGATTTGGAGTCCAATGCGTGACGCACAGCTGGCACGTGTAGTGGAAACATTTTCCTCACGACGCGTTCACTCCACGAGGATCACTGCCTCAAACCAGATTTTAAAAGTAAAATCTACAATTAGCCCCGCGCATGGACCCGCTTTCCAAATTCGTTGAAATCATATTTCAATCATTTTGACTTAACAAAGACCCAATTAAGTGAAGGGACATTTGGGTAATTTAGGGGATGATTATATATAGCATATGGGTCAGTTTTAAGTCAATTTTCACTCACCTAAATCAAATTCCAAAAACAAAACCGAAAAGTTCTCATCTCTATCTACTTTCTCTCTCCCAAAATCCTCCATTGAAAGAAGAACAAAACTTGAAGAAGAAGATCAATTTCTCTAGGATTTCACTTCAATTTCGTGGATTAATCTTCATTAAGGTATGTTTTATTCACTTTTGGATACCTTTCCCCAAGAGGTCCTTTCAAAGTTGATTTATAAATTACCCAATTCCATGGGGTTTTCCAATTCTAATTGGTTTTCTTCTAAACATCAAATTGATGATAAATTGTGATTGCCTATGACTAATTAAGTGTGTATTCTTGGTTAATTGATGTTAAATTATGCAATTTCATGTAGATCATGTCCCTTCTCCCAAATTTCCCAAATCATGGTTCTTGCTTATAAATTGATGGGAATGAAGAATGTATTGATTGGTAGACTTGTTTTATTTATTCTAATTCATTCGTGGACTCCCTAGGGTAATTTTATGTTGGAATTGGATCTATTTCTTTAAGAGTTCATGATGAAATCTATTTCCCTAACCCTGAGTTATGAATTGAAGTTAATTTAGATAGTTATAATGCAATTGACCTAGCTTAGTGTTAATTACTATTGCGTGATGATATTACTCCCAATTTTGGGTTGAATTGGATGGTTGATGGTAACACCATGGATCATGGATTTTTAAGGATATTGGGTAAGTTTTTTATGATCCTTACCTTTCTTCAGTTTTGCTTATTTGTGTTTAATGATGAAGTTACATTGAAGTATACCTTATGATGAGATTGATTAGGGTTCGTATGATATTGGATTGAAATGTCTTGAACAATGGTTTGTGAGTTGTTGGCTAAAATGGAAATGTTATAAAGATGGTGATGAGTTACCAATGTTCCTTATCATTATGTGATTATGTAAATGTGCGAACCTTACATGTATGAATTGTAATGAAAGGAAAATACTCATGCAACTCTTATTAAGCTATGATGATGATTATAGAATGGATAGACCCGATGACCTAAACTTAGTTTTCATAATAATGGATGACTAAAATGCATTTCAAATAGGGACTTTAGCTTAGCACCGACAGAACTTGACAATGGGAGGTGTTGACTTTCCATAGATGATAATTCACCCTATCGTTCCACATGAGGTGTTGACTCCCATATGAGGGATACTCACCCTACGGATTCTCATGAGATGAGGGTCCAATGCTAAATGGCATGTAGAGAGTTCATACACATCTCCTATTTCATTAACTATGTTTCCCCCATAGGAAGACTAGCTAGTGGATCCTCCTAGAAAGATATGTTTATGTTTGGTTCTACTTTGGCCGGTAGACCACCTTCCATCGGTGTAGGGTTTTACAACACCGGATTCAACACTTAGCTCTTGTGGTATATTTCAGCTAAGGCAAGTGTTCCCGAAAGTAAAATGAAGTGATGGAGTAAACACTAACTAGGGAGACTTAAGAGGTTTGACTTATCCTAAGTAGGGGTACGAGACTCTACCTATGCCTTGCACTAGTTTGCCTTAAGGGAAGCCTTAGGAGGTTGTTATTATTTTCTATAATGTATATGTTATGTATGTGTTGACTCTTATATGTTAATGACACTACGTGATATGGGTTCCATTTATGAGCATGTGGTTGGTCTCTATTGCTAAAGTATGATGATGTTATCTCTTAATGATATAGTATGTGAAGTTGGGCATTACTTATAGTTCTTGTTGAGTTTACTTGGTTGAGTAAGGTTATGGGACTCTACTTAGACAATTGCACTAGTTAACTTAATGAGGGTTCATGAGTAATAGTCTTGCTTAGGTTATGGTGTTACGAACTCTAATGTATGCTTGTTTATGTCATAACTTGATGATAGAATTGTCTTGATTATTTTCTCGATTAAGTTGATATGAATGTTGACTTGACTAGACTTGATATTGTTGGTCTTGTGTTGTATATAGTATTGACTTAAAGGTTATGTGTTTATTGTCTTATATGAGTTCTTGGATATGCATATTGTTTTTCAAAGTAGATTATCATGTTTTGAACGAATGTCCTTTTTAGCATGATTTCACTTATTTTATGTGCATATACTCATACTTAGTAGAAGTATGTACTAACCCATATTTTATGTTTACTACAAATGTATGATCCAATCGTTGATCTTATCGAATGCCTTTGAAGACTACTTTGATATTCCCCAAGAGTTCGGTAGGTCCTCACTTTCCGAGGACAATGCCATTATCAAGCTATTGATATTTTTCTTGTCATAAAACTTCTAGTTCTTTACTTTTCTTTTGAAGACGATTGTTGTATAGCCTATATGAGGCTCTTTGTTGTATTGAAGTATTGGTTAAGACCAAATGTTGAATTCGTTTTAGATGGTTTAATATGAGAAATATTATAGACTTTTCATGAGATTATGTTCCTATACTAATTATATGAAATAAAAGTAGAAGACTATGTAATATTCTTATACGAAGGTTCTATGTATACTCGATAAATATATATTGTGTGTAAGCGAGAGGTCTAAGTAAACCTCAATGTCGAAGTAAATGAAAAGTTTTAAATTTTCCTCATTTTAACCTATGAATATAATGATAAATACTAAGAGGCTAGTCTTAGTCCTCTTCTAGGAGGACGACGTTGGTTACACCTAGGGGTGCTCCCCGAATGTGACAAATGTGGTATCAGAGCATGACGTTGAATACCTTTAGGATTTATGTATCATTAAACCACATCTATTTAGATTCTTATGAATGAGTGACTGTGTGATACTAGGACACTCTCATCTTCTTGTAATCTTATGTCGTGCCTCTAGAGTCTACTTTATGTGTGCTTTCACCTAAATCTTGTATGGTGGTTATAGGTATGAATACTCGAAGAGAAGCCGCAAGAAGGTCCGAAGAAGGAGTCCCTAATGCGGGAGCACAAGACAACCAAGTGCCTCCACTTGAAGAAGTTTCTATGGGTGATCAAGTTTCGGTTCCTCCTTCTCCCATGATGGATAGGGATATAAGGGCAGCTTTTCTCCAAATGGCCCAAGACATTACAACCCAATCACAAGACGTCACTACTCAAGCATAAGCTATGACGACCGAAGCTAATTGGGAGGTGGTACCTCGAGGAAACAAAAAAGTTCGCTCCATTGCATCCCCGTTTGAGGGATATAACTAGGATGAATCCCCATACTTTCTATGGGTCCAAAGTAGAGGAAGACCCCCAAGAGTTCATTGATGAAACCTATAAAATTCTCTATTCTATGGGGTTCACTACTAGTGAGAAGGCTGAGTTAGCCACCTACCAACTCAAAGACATAGACCAAACTTGGTACATCCAATGGAGAGACAATATGCCATTAAGAGGTGGACCGGTGACATGGGAGATTTTCAATAACGCTTTTCTTGATAGGTTCTTTCCTAGGGAGAAGAGGGAAGCCAATGTGGAAGAATTCATTAATCTTCATTAAGGAGGTATGACTGTGCTTGACTACTCTTTTAAATTCACTAAATTCTCAAAGTATGCTCCTTCTTTGGTTTCCAACCCTAGGGATGAAATTAGCTGCTTTATGATGAGAGTGTCGGATGACTTGAAAAAGAGTGTCATTTAGATATGCTACATGATGATATGAACATTTCTTGTCTCATGGTTTATGCTTAACAAGTGGAAGAGACTAGGGTAAAGAGGAAGAGTAGAGATGCAAATAGGGCAATGTCATTTGATGGTGGTTTTTCAAAGGGTAGGTTTGATATCCAAGACAAGCCTAGGTTCAAGAAGAGGTTCTCCAATAATGTTCCTTCTAAGTTCCCTAAGGCTCGTGATGATAGGATGCCTAACCCTGAGCCTCATAAGGCAAGGGGTGCTGGTTCACCAAGTAAGAAGCCAACTTGTGGAAAATGTGACAAGAAGCACTAGGGTGATTGCCTCATTGGGACAGACAATTGCCTTAGTTGTGGTAAGAGTGGCCACAAGGTGAAGGATTATCCAAACTTGAAAGGTCAGGACAAGGGTAGTGGGCAAGCTCAAGAAAGTGGTTCTAATGTTGACGCTCCAAAGAAGAATCGCTTCTATGCTCTCCGTTCTAGGTCTGAGCAAGAGACATCTCCCGATGTGGTTATCGGTATGTTGAAAGTCTTTTCTATTGGTGTATATGCTTTACTTGATCCCGGTGTAAATTTATCTTTTGTTACTCCTCTAGTTGCTAAAACGTTTTACATTTTGCCCGATATGTTGAATGAACCTTTTATGGTGACTACCCCGGTAGGTGAGTTGGTTGTTGCGAAGATAGTATATAGAAATATTCCTATCCAATAGAGTTACTCATTTAGAGCTAGTAGAACTCGATATTGTTGATTTTGATGTTATTTTGGGTAAGGATTTCTTGCATGCCTGTTTCGCTTCCACAGATTGTAGAACAAGGGTGGTGAAGTTTAACTTCCCAAATGAACCCGTTTTAGAGTGAAAGGGGGGAAATTCTATTCCTAGAGGTCGTATCATTTCTTTTTTCTAAAAGCTTTTAAGATGATCTCTAAAGGGTATTTATACCACATTGTCAGAGTAAATGATTTACACTCCGAGATTCCTCCTATTGCGTCAGTCCCCGTAGTGAGCGAATTTCTGGAGGTCTTTCCTAGTGATCTTCCCATAATCCCTCCCAAAAGGGAAATTGATTTTGGTATTTATTTGCTACCGGATACAAATCCCATTTCAATTCCTCATTATCGGATGGCACCGTCCGAATTGAAAGAGTTGAAGGCTCAACTCAAAGATCTACTAAAAAGGGTTTCATTCGGCCTAGTATTTCTCCATGGGGTGTTCCAGTATTGTTTATAAACAAGAGGTATGGGTCTCTTAGATTGTGTATCGATTACCGTCAACTCAACAAAGTCACAATCAAGTACAAGTATACTCTCCCTCATATTGATGATTTATTTGATCAACTCCAAGGTGCGAGTTACTTTTCCGAGATCGACTTGAGATCGGGATATCACCAACTTAGGGTGTGAGGTGAATATATTCCCATGACGGCATTTCAGACTAGATATGGTCACTATGAGTTCTTAGTAATGCCTTTTGGTCTCAATAATACTCCAGCGGCGTTTATGTACCTAATGAATAGGGTGTTTTGAAGTTACCTAGATTCATTTGTCATTTTGTTCATTGACAACATCTTGGTATATTCAAAACATGAGGGTGAACACATGGACCATTTGAGACTGGTTTTACAAGTGCTTAAGGAACACCAATTATCTGCCAAGTATAGCAAATGTTAGTTTTGGTTGAGGTCAGTAGCATTTCTTGGTCATGTCATCGCTAGTGAGGGAGTTGAGGTTGATCCAATACATACATATGCGGAGAAAAATTGGCCTAGACCTTTGGCTCCTAGCGACATTAGAAGTTTCTTTGGTCTAGAGGGATACTATAAGAGGTTTGTGGATTGTTTAGTGTCCATTGCATCTCCCTTGACTACTTTGACCCAAAGTAGGGTGAAATTTGAGTGGTCGGAGGCATGTGAAAGAAGCTTCCAAAATTTGAAAGAGAGGCTTACCGCCTCTCCGGTATTGACTTTACCAGAGGGTACCAAGGGCTTCGTTGTATATTGTGATTCATCCCGAGTGGGATTAGGGTGTGTTCTTATGCAACATGTAAAAGTAGTAGACTATGCTTCTAGACAATTTAAGGTACATGAGAAGAATTATCCAACTCATGATCTTGAGTTACCTGTTGTGGTATTTGCCTTGAAAATATGGAGGCATTATTTGTTTGGTGTACATATTGTATACCAACCACAAGAGTCTTTCGTATGTGTTTACTCAAAAAGAGTTGAATCTCCGACAAAGAAGGTGGCTAGAGTTGTTGAAAGATTACGACATGAGTGTTCTCTACCACCCCGACAATTCCAATGTGGTTGCGGATGCTATAAGTCATATGACCATGGGTAGTGTGTCTCGTGTAGAAGAAGCAAAGAAATACCTAGTGGAAGATGTTCATCGGTTGGCTCGTTTGGGTGTTAGATTGGAAGATTCTCCAAATGGTGGTTTTATGGTCCATCATAACTCTGAATCGTCCTTCTTTGTTGAGGTGAAGTCGAAAAAACACCTTGATCAATCATTGATAGAGTTGAAAGAATTGGTTCTTGGTAAGTTTAATGATTCATTCTCCTTAGGGGGGATGGTATTTTGAGGTATCAAGAAAGCTTGTGTGTTCCCAATGTAGATGATTTGAGAAACCGGATTCTTGATGGAGCTTATGGTTCCCGTTATTTAATTCATTCGGGCTCTACTAAGTTGTATCATGAAATTAGAGAAGTATTTTGGTGGGACGGCTTGAAAAGGGACATAACCGAATTTGTTGCAAAATGTCAAAATTGCCAACAAGTGAAAGCCAAAAAATGCAAGATCTTCACAGATGAGATTGTGTGTCTCCATGTTATTCCAACATCCATCATATCAGATAGGGTTGCATAATTCACATCTAGATTTTGGAGGTCATTCCAAAAAAGGGTTGGGTACCAAGGGGAAGCTAAGCACCGGTTTTCATCTCCAAACGGATGGTCAAGCGGAGCGTACTATTCAAACCCTTGAGGATATCCTTAGATATTTTATAATTGACTTCAAGGGAAGTTGGGATAAACACTTGCCTTTGGTTGAGTTTTGTTACAACAATAGTTACCATTCATCTATATCTATGGCTCCTTATGAAGCCTTCTATTTTAGGAGATGTAGATCTCCAATTGGATGGTTTGAAGTCGGTGAGTCTTCACTATTTGGTCCCGAATTGATTTATAATACTTTGGAGAAAGTTCACATGATAAGGAAAAACATCCTATAGTGGGCAAAGTCTTATGCCGACAATAGGAGAAGGGACTTCGAATTTGAATAAGGTCATAAAATCTATCTAAAATTTCACCCATGAAAGGAGTGGCGAGATTTGGCAAGAAAGGGAAGTTGAGTCCTCGTTATGTGGGTCCCTATGAAATCTTACAAAAGGTTTGCAAGGTTGCATACGAGTTGAGACTTCCTAGTGAACTAGCTTCGGTTCATCCGGTGTTCCACGTATCCATGCTTAAGAAGTGCATTGGTGATCCCAAGTCTATTCTTTCCATTGAGGGTCTAAGTGTGGATGAGAACCTCTCCTATGAAGAGGTTCCGGTGGAAATACTTGATCGTCAAGTGATGAAATTGAGGAACAAAGAGGTGGACTCTGTAAAAGTCCTATGGAGGAACCACCTAGTTGAGGGAGCAACATGGGCGGCCTAGGCCAACATGAAGTCCCGTTATCCTCATCTCATTGTTGATTCAGGTTTGTAGTTCCAATTAATAATTAAAATAATAAATAAATGAGTTTTACTTGTTATGCAAAGATGTGCATATTTATGATAAAGGCTTTTTTGGCTAAAATGAAGTTTCATGTGAAAAATGCTCTTTTTGCTCAATTTTGCACTTATTTGTGTATTTGGTATGTTGTTGCCTATATGAAATGATATTGAACATTTTGACAGATTGAGTCTTGGTATAAGTGACTCTATATGTTTTGTATAACTCATGTTGTTGAGAAGTAAATTCCTAGCTTTTTTAGTTGAAATGTGTAAATGTCATGATTATGTGTTGAATGGAGTGGTGAAACACTCCTATGAGTTGTTAGTCATGACTATATATTGACTAAGGGTCAGTTTTAAGTTATTTTTTACTCACCTAAACCAAATTCCAAAAACAAAACCCAAAAGCACTCATATCTCTACTTTCTCTCTCTATTCATACTCCATTGAACAATCAAGAAGCTTGGAGAATAAGACCAAGTTCTCAACTTTTCTTCTCAAATTTTGTGGATTTAGCTTCATGTAACACTGCTAAAGTACATGACATAAGCTAGAGCCTCACATGATGAAATAAACCTTAAAATACTATTTCTAAGCCTAAATTAATGTATAAAATTTATCTAAGAAGTTTTAGAGCCAAGATGTCAAGGAAAGACCCTGACGTCCGAAAACTAGCGAAATCAAACTAGTTGACGTCCCTATGTTTGGTAAAGGTTTGGAAGGGTTATATGAAGTCCAAAACTTATAAAAAATACTTTAAATAGGTAGAGTTTAGTACAAAGGTTCTAAATGTCCGGTAACAACTCCCAAAGGACCACCCGAATGGTCCTTGAGGAGGACCTAAAGCTTGGCGAGCAAGTTGCCAAGGCAGCTTGTAGCAGACGATATTTGGAGTCCACTGCGTGACACACACCTATCACATGGAGTGGCAAAAGTTGACTCGTGACGCGTTCACTCCACGAGGTTCAAAAATAAAATCTGAAATTAGCCCCGCGACGCGCACCCACTTCCCTGATTTGTGAAATCATATTTTAAACATTTTGGCTTCACAAAAAAGACCCAATTAAGTGAGGGGTCTTTTGGGTAATTTAGGAGGTGATTATATATAGCCTAAGGGTCAGTTGTAAGTCAATTTTCACTCACCTAAATCAAATTCCAAAAACAAAACCCACAAGTTCTCATCTCTCTCTACTTTCTCTCTCCCAAAATCCTCCATTGAAGAAAGAACAAAGCTTGAAGAAGAAGACCAATTTCTCTAGGATTTCACTTCAATTTCTTTTATTAATATTCATTAAGGTATGGGTTCTTCACTCTTGGGATCTATTTCCCCATGAGGTCCATTTAAAGTTGATTTCTAAATCACCCAGTTCCATGGGGCTTTCCAATTCTAATGGATTTTCTTCTAAACATCAAATTGATGATAAATTGTGATCGCCTATGAATAATTAAGTGTATATTGTTGGTTAATTGATGTTAATTGATGCAATTTCATGTAGATCATGTCCCTTTCCCCAAATTCCCCAAATCTTGCATCTTGCTTATAAATTGATGGGAATTGAAGAATGTATTGATTGTTAGACTTGTTTTATCTATTCTAATTCATTCATGGACTGCCTAGGGTAATGTGTTGTTGGGATTGGATCTATTTATTGAAGAATTCATGATGAACCCTATTCCCCTAACCCTATGTTAATAATTGAAGTTAATTTGGATAGTGATAATGCAATTGACCTAGCCATTGTGTTAAATACTATTGTGTGATGTTATTACACACATTGTTGGGTTGAATTTAATGGTTCATGGTAAAACCTTGGATGATGGCTTGTGAAAGAGATGGGGTAAGTCTTTTTATCTCAATCATTTACTTCAATTATGATTACTTGTGTTTAGTGATGAAGTTTTATTGAAGTATACCTTATTATGAGATTGATTAGGGTTGGTATGATGTTGAATTGGAATATCTTGAATTATGACTTTTGAGTTGTTGGCTAAGATATAATGACATAATAGTGGTGAGGAATTTTTCTATGGGCCTTGTCATAATATGATTATGTAAATGTGCTAACCTCACATGTGTGAATTGTAATGAAAGGACGATACTCATGCAATTTCTATTGAGTTATGATGATCACTAAATAAGGGGTAGACGCTATGACATAAACTAAGCTATGATTATTTATGAAATACATTTCAAAAGGGACTCTAGCTTATCACGAAGTGAACTATAAGTGAAGAGTGTCCCTTCAAACATATGAAAGGTAGGATCACTAATGCACTCATTAGATTGGAGACTATAATGCATGTAAGATAAAGAGGGTCCCAACTACATCTCCTAGTTCTTGAACTATATTGCCCCCATAGAAATACCAGCTAGTGGATCCACATAGATTCTATGTTCATGTTTTGGTACTACCTTGGCATGTAGTCGCCTTTTTTTTGGTGTAGGGTTCCATGACACTAGATTCCAGATTAAATCATGTGGTCTATATCGGTTAAGGCAAGATGTTGCCAATAGGTAAAATGAAGTAATGAAGTGAACTCTAACTAGGATGACTTATGGGGTTTGAGTGAGTCTAGGTAGGGGTATGGGACTCTACCTATACATTGCACTAGTTAGCCTTGAGGGAAGTCTTAGAATGATGTTCTTATGTTGTTATATGCTTATAAATATAAATGATATGTATATGATGTTCTTACATTTTGATGTCATTATGTGATATTGTTTTCACTTAACATTTGTTTGGTCTCTATTGCTAAAGTATGATAATATTTACTCTCAATGATATAGTATGTAAATTTGGGCATTGCTTATAGTTCTTATTGAGTTTACTTGGTTGGGTGAGGTTATGGGGCCTTACTTATTCATTGCACTAGTGGACTTAATGGGGGTTAATGAGAAATAGTCTTGCTTAGATTATGAGTTTATGAACTCTTATACATACTTGTTTATATTATGACTTTATGATAGAGTTGTCTTGATTATGCTCTCAATTATGTTGATATGCATGTTAACTTGACTAGACTTGGTATTGTTGGTCTTGTGATGTACATGGTTTTGACTTAAGGAATATGTGCTTATTGACTTGTATTGGTTTTTGAATGTACATAAGGCTTTTCAAAGTAAATTAGCACGCTTTAATAAAGTATCCCCTTTTAACATGATTTGTATGTTGTGTGTGCATATGTTCCCATAGTTAGTACAAGTGATATGCTAACTCTATTTCTCCTTTTGTCCAAGCATTTTAAGTTCCGATCGTTGAAGCATTCGTGACCATTTGCAAGGAAGGCTTGGAATAACTCTCCGAGTGGGTATGTCCTAATGTCCGAGGATGATGCTTTGTTATTACTCTAGCTATGGTTCTTTGTTATAGTCTAAAGACGATCCTTTCATTCATGTTGTTTAAAGATATTGTTGTAAGCCCTAAGTGGCATTTCTACATTGTGTAAGGGCTTATGCCCATGTTGATTTGACTCCGTTTAGATGGTTTAATATGAAACATCCCTTTTAAAACTATGTTAAGTATCTTATATATATATATATATATATGTGTGTGTGTGTCTGTGTGTCTGTGTGTGTGTGTGTTATAAAAGTAGAAGACTATATAATCTATTTATACGAAGGGTCTATGTATACTCGATATGAATATGTTATGTGTAAGAGAGAGGTCTAAGTAAACCTCATGAACTAGTGTAGATGAAAAGTTTAAATTTTTCCGCATTTTTAACCTATGAATGTAATGATGGATGCTAAGAGGCTAATCTTAGTCCTTTTCGAGGACGACGACACCGGTTATGTCTATGGGGTACTTCTCGAATGTGACAACCAGGTTGGGGCATACTTAGAGAGTTGGGTGAACTGGAGAGAATATTCCTTCTGTCACATCCGGGTTTACCCCCTAGACATAACCGGCGTCGTCGTCCTCTTTGAGGACTAAGACTAGACCTTTAGTTTTCATCATCGCATTCACAAGTCAAAAAGTATGGAAGAATTTAAAACTTTTAACCATATCTATTTGGAGGTCTACATAGACCTCTACATACACGTAATAGTATTGTTATCGAGTATACATAGACCCTTCGTATAAGAAGATGACTTAATCTTCTACGTTTATTTCACATATAGATATAAGATAGAATTAGAGTCATAAAATCCGTCTCATCTCATAACAATCTATAATGACAATATCAACTTGGGCATAGCCCTACAGCAATAAAAGTAACCCACACATATAGGCTTTATACAACTTGTTCTCAAATGAAAGATAGAGTAAACATCAGTGTCTTAATATCTAAGCAAATTCGTAGTTAGAATATCGGCATCGTCCTCGGTCAAATGAGGACCTACCACTTGGATGAGTGAGAATCTCCAAGCCTCCTTTTAGATCGCCTCAAATGACACTACACCATTTTAGGCCTACGGCCACACTTATTCTGGACTACACTTGTAAAGTGTTGCCTAAAGTAGTTTTGGGAACGCCTTTAAAGCGTAGCCAAAATTTTTAACTTTTAGCTACAATAATTTTGGCAACACTTCAAAAGTGTACTCTTTAATGGTATAAGTTACACTTTATAAGTGTTGTTAAAATATGATATAATTGGCAACACCTATTTACATATATGGCCACACTTTTAAAATGTCCTATTTTTATAATTGAAAAAACAACACTTTCTAAGTGTTGCCTTAAACAATTTCACTAAAATATTATATTGCCTCCAATATTTTTAACACTCCCTCCCATTTTTATTGGCCAAAAAAATTAGACATTAATAAAACATTTTGACTTCACTTTCCTCTTTCAGCTTTCCTTTTCACGTTTCTCTTTTCAGCTGAAGAACTGGCCGATTTCATCATTCCGATACAAGCTGAAGAACTGAAGGTTCGAGGTGAAGATAACTGAAGAACTGGTTCTCTTTTCCGATACAAGCTAAAGAGTCGAAGAACTGAGCTGAAGAGTTGAACGATTCCTTGAAGAGTAAGAACGATTCCTTGAAGAGTAAGAACGATTCTCTTTTCCGAAACTTATTTGATCTTTAGCTGAAGTTTTTGATCTCACTCTTGCTCTCTGTCAATTCCTCTGCTCTACCATAAGTTCAAGGTTTTGCATTTTCAGCACCACCACTTGTTTGATAGGATGTGTTGTTAGCTTTCGGAAACAGGTTGTTGATACCTTGGATTTGATATTTAGTAGTTTCAGTTCTAGTCCTAGTACTTGCCCTTCTGTAGGAGTAGTAGTCAAAGATGGATTAACCACATTTAAGTTTAGGCAAAAACTTGTAAATGCAGGGAATATTTCTGACCATGACTTGTAGTATTAACCTGAGACCTCTCTGGAACTTGCTGTTTATTCTAAATGTGATGCTTATGGTGGTAGCATAGGATCTATGGTCTTGATTCACTTTTCTACAATAGGTACATAGAATTATAAGCCGATTAGGGCTGAAATCGGCCTGAAGTTTGAGTTTATGTAATCGATTTTGACTCTTACAGTGAATATGCCTTGAGTTCAAACAAGTAGCTAACCAATACATTACAATATATTTTAGAAGTTTGATTCTTCACTTCATGTAATCGATTTGAAAAAGTGAAGTTTGCTCATACTTAAATGCTTTGTTCCAATAATGACTCGGATTAGTAAATGTGTTTGATGGTCTTAAAAGGTCTTGAGTATATGTTCTTACTGGTGTTGGCCTATTGATTTTCCTATTTTTCGCTGAAGTTCCTTTTTTATTATTAATATAGTATAGACTAGAAGTATATGCATAGTACTTGTTTGAGATAGAAGTTGATGAAATGATCAGTAAGGCTGATGTTTATGGTTATGGACAAATTAACTACGATGAGTTTGTTAAGGTCATGATGGTCAAGTGATTTCCCTTTTCTGAAGTTTTTTTCTTTTAATTGTGAAAAAAGAACAAACACTCATCAGACTGGGTCAGCTTTGGGATAATGGTTTTTTTTTTACAAATTTATTCGGTTAGGTTGTACCTTTGGATGAATGTAATGCTCTATCGTTTGGTGGTTGAATCACTTTGTTTCTCTTATTTGGTTTTCTTGTGATGTCTTGTACATTAGCTGAAAAAGTTGTCTGGTTCATATTAGGACTTTGTATGCTCATGCAGCTTACAAACAAATTGTCATTTGCTTTATTATGTTATTGGTGTGATTTGGCTTAACAGACTTTATGTTTGTTGGAGAAGTTGTTAGGACTGTAGTGTAGGCGTCGAAAAATTCACAATCTTCAATATCAATCATGTAAGATACATCTTTAACATCATTTTCATAATTACTTCTTTTATATGGGAAACCCTTCTCATTCATGAGGTTCTGGTGCAAACTGGAGGTCTTAATTACCTGAATGTGGAACTTGGAGGTCTTAGTTGTATGAGCGTTTTATTGTATTGAAGGAGGACTCTAGTGACTTTGGGTTCTAATACTCTTAATATAACAATGCAGCTATGCAGTGGGTAGTAGATTGAAAACCCAATATAATCTTTTGATGGGCAGCTTCTTCTTTTTACAAATTTCACTTCGATTAATCTGTCGAAGAGATACCAATGTGGGCATTTATGTGGCTTCCTTAATGTATAGTAACTTCATGCAATCACGGCCTAAATTATTACGATTTTAAGAAGGATAAGAGGCTCCAACTTTTGTTGTTCTTTGAATTTGATAAAGAAATTATTTTCAGTGGTGGTGAAAATTTTCTCGAAGCAAGCTAGTTGTAGAACACATGTAATATCTAACTGTAGCTTACTTTCATAAATAATAAATGACCGTCTATTTTGATACTTGTATAAAATTTAAAGCTTTGCATTGTTACCTCATACATAGCATTAGACTTTAGCTTTTCTTCCATGATTGCAATGATTAAGGTTATCATATTTTGTAATCTGCAGCTAACTTTAGCTAAGGAGCATAATTTATTATTGTAACTAATTAAGATCCAATTAATGTAAATGCAAATGGGTTGTTACTCCTCGTCTACATCTGGGTCCTGCTCGCCTTTTTGACTATCTAGTATAAACGTTCCATTTCTCTTCATTTATGATATTAACTCCTCGAAACAAGCTTGTTCTAGAACAGGTTGATAGCTCTGCCTTGCTTGAAAATTCACTGTGTTCTTTCTGAGGGTTTTTGTGTTCTAATGCTCTTAATATAACAATGCAGCTATGCAGTGCAGTTGAAGAGAAAGCCACAGGTGCCTGTGCTCAGCTTGTTTTTCCACATATTGATGAATCTTTTAGTGATGATGCTCCATTGCTTCCATCTGGTTTCTCTCTCATTCCATTGGATCCTAAATCAGTTAAGTGATGAGTATTTTGTATCCTACAACTTCAGTGTTATGAATGTTGGCTGAAGGAGTAACTTCAAGCTTTGTAGACACAAACCTTTTTTGCCCTTTATCTTCTTGGAAATTTTAGATTATTTATGGTGCATTGAAAAGTTATTAGGATCTGAAGTTGCAATTTGGTGTTTGAAAAGTCACCTGGCATTCGAATACTGTCATGGATATGTAGATTAGTTTCTTATTTTAATGTTAAAGTTTAGTACTGCTACTGCTTAGGATGCAGGATTCTCCAAGTGTTGCTCGGACATTAGATTTAGTATCCAACTCTTAAAGCTAGAAATGCTGGGACACAACCAGCTAGTGAAGTTGAAGGAAGCAGTTACAACCATCGTTCAGTCTTGCCAATTGCATTCCAGTTTGTTTTTGAGAATTACTATCGAGAAAATCTGCTATGGCTCGCCAATATGTATGAAGCATTGTAGGCTCTGTTCAAAGGTCTTTGCAGTAGTAATTCATAGTTATCTGAGTTTTGTACCACCAATTAGCGATTCTTGATGTATGCAGATAAATGTTACCGTGTGTGTGGCATAGTATAAATGAAAGGTTCTCCATACATATCAAAAATTGAGGCCACTCTGATTCATTTGCACCACTGTATTAACAAATCCCGAGCGACTCATCCCTTAACTTGAACCTGATGTACTCATGGAACCCTTTTAACATTTTCCTAGTTTCTCTATATGGTTTTACTGTTTTAATGTATTTCAGGAATCATACTGGTGGATAATTGCTACAGGTGAATTCTTTATCTGCCGGTGATGCGGTTCTGAAGAAACTATGGCATTGAATTGATTCAATAATGTTCTTTTCCGTAAAAATGAATGTCAGTTCTGGCATGTTGTTGTTGACGGATGAATTAGAGGCAGAACTTGAAGAATTAGAGGAGTAGCTTGAAGCAGCTACTGTTTCTGCTGCTCCAGTCCATGCTCCTGCAGGGAAGCAACCTGCTTGGCCCATTCCTAAGAAGCGTACAGCTGAAGAAGATGAACTTGTTGTGTTGCTTGGCCCAACCTGCTTGTACTATTGTCATCTACGTTTGAATGACACATTCATTTTTTTTTTGGAATTTATTGATATTAGAGATCTCTAAGCAATCACTTTCTAAGTTTTGGTTGTACAAGACATGTTTCTCGAAGTTTATTTAAAATATATAGCTTTGATTTAATTATTAGTTAATTTTGTGCTTTAGGTCACTTGTATATTGAATTATGTGATTTTAATGTTAAAGTTACAATTTATAAGTGTTGCTGTAGATGAGATATAAAGTTGCACTTTAAAAGTGTTGCTCTAGATGACCTATAAAAGGCAATACTTTGTAAGTGTTGCTGTAGATGAACGATAAATGGCAACACTTTGTAAGTGTGACCAATAACACCGCAAAGGCAACACTTTTAAGTGTATTCTAATAAAATATGTGTCGTTAATGTCCCGCAACAAAGCGTGCCCTTATACCTCTTTGGCTACGCGTTATAAGTGTTGCCAAAGATGGCAACATTTGAAAAGTGTTGCCTAATGTCAAAGGCTACGCTTCTTTAGGCCACCCCCTAAAAAGTGTTGCTGAAAGTCCAAAAGTGTAGCCTTTTATCAAAGGCCACACTTTTTACTAGTTTTGGCTACACTTTAGTGGTGTTGCCGTAGGCCTAAAATGGTGTAGTGTGAAACCTCAACGTCCGGAACCTAAAATGTTTGGAAAAGAGAGAAAATAGGGTTAGTACGCCACATGTACTAAGTACGAGACCATATGCACATATAACAACCAAACATGCTAAAAAGGGGACATTTAGTTAAATCATGTCATTTTACCCTTTTCAAGGACTTATGCACAATCAACAATTATACCAATCATTTAGACATGTTCAACAAATCAAATAAGCTATATGCACACCAACATACTTGAACCCATAACCTCCTTTAACTCTATCACCAAGTAATAACATCACAAGCATGAATAAGAGTTTATCATGTAAATAGCAAAGCAAGGAAACCAATCATAATCCTTATAAAGTCACAAGTGCAATGACCAAGCAAAACCCCATAACCCTACTTAATCATGTAACCAAATAAGAATCATAAATAGTAACTCACTTCACATAAATTAGCCTTCAACACACATAAGTTCATACTTTAACAACAAGGACCATTTACATGTTCATAAGCATCATAATCATCATATAAGGTCAGCTACCTTTATCATTATTTATAAACATAATATTGACCTCCTAAATCTCCTATCAAGGCAAACTAGTGCAAGGCATAGGTAGAGTCCCATACCCCTACCAAAGATAAGTAAAACCCCTCAAGTCATTTTAGTTAGTCTATACATCATTACTTCATTTTAGTTTAGGGAACAATTGCCTTAATCAACATAGACCACATGAGATAATGTGGAATCCGATGTTGTAAAACCTTACGCCGATGGAAGGTGGTCTACCGGCCAAGATAAAACCTAACATGAAACGTAGCATATAGGTGGATCCTAGCTAGTATTCCTATGGTGGAAACATAGTTATGGAACATGGGGCAACATTGGAAACATCACTCTACACCCTATTTGGGTCATGAGGCTATCCACCCCGTGAGAACCGTAGTGAACCCTACTTTCCCTATGTGGGAAACTATCACCCTCTCATATACAAGATCACTCGGAGCTAAGCTAAGTCCCTGATTGAAATGTCTTTAATCTTTATTTATCAATCATAACTTAGTTTAGGTCATATAGTCTAGCCATTGTATAATCATCATCATAATAGCTCAGTAGGAATTGCATGAGTATAATCCTTTCATCCCAATCCACATAAGTAAGGTTAATGCATTACATACTCTTTCATAATAAGGAACGTTGGTAATCATCACCATCCTTATAACTTTACGTCTTAATCAACCTCACAACCATAAGCAAGTCATTTAAATTCAATATTATACCACCCTATCAATCCTAAACTAGGCATACTTCAACTTAATCATCATGACTTAATCACCATTAATCATAATTGAAGCAAAGTATACGGATCACAAGACTTACCAAGTCTCCTTCACAATTCATCATAAAGGTCTTACCATCAACCCTTAGTTCAACTCAATTAGGTCATCAAATCACCATAATTCAATAACCAATGTAATCTCAAGGCTAAAAGAATCATTACATCACAATACTATAATAGATCAAACATTAGGATTAAGTCAATTTGTCATACCCTAAATTACTTCTCAAGAACTAGTATGAAAGACTATACATCACCCTAATTCATAATAATTAGCATAACAACATCATCTAGTAGTAATTCAACCCTTAACCTAGTCAATTGAATGAAGAATATACAATATAAGTCAAGATCACAACCTAGGGTTAGGGACTTAAAATCATATTTTTCAATTTAGGCAAGACCATCAACAATTACCATAATCAAGTTAAAATACATGTTAATCTAGTCAATATAACCTAAAGAACACATCAATAACTAAATTCATAACTTCAAATTCGTAATTGGATGAAAACCATTTGAAAACTCTAGATTTGAAAACACTTTGAATGAACCCTTTGAGGAAAGAGGTCTCAAAGGTGAAGAGATCCCATACCTAAACGTTTTGGTGAGGATTTAAAGATGAATCCACCCTTTTACAGCCCCCAATTCACCTCTTAGACTTAACTTCCTATGGAGTTTTCCAATAGAGAGAGAAAGAAGAAAGAAGATAGAGTAATTTGTTTTTGAGTTCTAATTAGATTAAAGGGGTTGGGAACTTTATATAGTGGTGACTAACTAACTTAATTAGACCCCCTTAATCCCTTAATTTACCGCCTAAACCCCCTAACTAATTAAGGGACTTAATTTAAAACGTGCAGGAAACTTACCAGCCCTCACAGACGAGACCCCGTCGATGAGTCGTCTCTGAGTCGACGGACAGACCCCCCCCCCCTCCGTCCTGAACTTTGACGATGAGATTATAGACTTGTGCAGGCGAGGATTACTCAAATTGTCTAAGTGTGATACCAAGGTGGCATCGACACCCCGTCAGTCGACAAACGAGTAATTCCTTGTTCCGTCGATGCACACTGCCCAGGCAGTGTTGCCTCATCCTGCAGGGGTCCTCCTCAAGGGACCTTGGTTGGTCCTTGGGGAGTCTTACCCGGACGTTTCAACCATGAAACATCTCTAACACATGTTCCACACATTTACACCAAATTTTGTTAATTTCCGACTCTTTAAAACTAGTCAAATAGGCCAAGTCACACTAGTACCTCTTTGAACCAACTTTCGAACGTCATGGACGTTTTGGTTCCTAGACTCCATAAATGACCTATATTCATTTAAATAACCTTAAAAACAGTGTCTAGACTTCATGACACCTATGTTAGGCTTAACGACATGTCTTGTATATTTGAAGTGTTACATTATCCCCCCCCTTAGGAACATTCGTCCCTGAATGATACAAAATTCTTTTAAAGGAAGCAATAGACTCAAGACTAGAATCCCAACCAACATCAATCCAATACAACATAATATATATCATTTCAATCAAGGCAATTCAAAACTTCAATTACCAACTATGAGACTCAAACATTACTTCATGAGGCATTTGTTTCTCAAAACAATAACTTGAGCTCAACATGACACACATGAGGAAATTATAATCAAGTTCAACCCATCAACATGATATACACTAATTCATAAGGACACAATAATGTCAAAAAGCACAACATAACTCAAAACAATCCAAAAGGAAAAATTTCAAATTTAAGGGCAAAATCAGTGTAACCTCACTGTAAGGATTTCAAAATGCAACTTTTGCAAATCTTCGCCCAAAAATCAAGAAACTTCAATTTCTAGTCATATTTGTATTATTAGAATGAATGACTAGTCTTAATTATCAAAAAGATAAGGGTAACGGGACTTCATGTCGGCCTCGGCCTCCCATGTTGCACCCTCAACTAGGTGATTTTTCCTTAACACTTTTACGGATACCACCTCTTTGTTCCTCAACCTTTTCACTTGCCTATCAAGGATTTGAACCGGAACCTCCTCATAAGAGAGGCTATCCTTAACACCAAGACCCTCAATAGGAAGAATGGACTCGGGATCACCGACACACTTCTTAAGCATAGAAACATGGAAAACCGGATGAACCGAACCCAATTCACTAGGCAACCTCAACTCATAGGCAACCTTACTAACCCTTTGAAAGATTTCATAGGGACCAACATAACGAGGACTCAACTTCCCTTTTTTGCCAAATCTAACAACTCCTTTCATAGGTGAAATTTTCAAATACACCTTATCACCTTCTTCAAGCTCAAGATCCCTCCTCCTATGATCGGCATAAGAATTTTGCCGACTATAGGCGGTTTGCAAGCGATTTCTTATAATATGATCTTTATCCAAGGTCTTATAAATTAAATCAGGACCAAGAATCGAAGACTCACCGACTTCAACTTCCCAATAGGAGACCTACACCTCCTACCATACAAGTCTTCATAAGGAGCCATCATAATGGATGAATGGAAACTATTATTATAAGCAAACTCCACCAAAGGAAAGTGCTTATACCAACTTCCTTTGAAATCGATGACACAAGCTCTAAGCATATCCTCAAGAGTTTGAATAGTACACTCCGCTTGACCATCCGTTTGGGGATGAAAAGCGGTACTCAACTTCACCTTAGTACCCAACCCTTCTTGAAACGACCTCCAAAACCTAGATGTGAATTGTGCACCCCTATCCAATATGATGGGTAACGGAATACCATGTCGACACACAATCTCATCTATGAGGATCTTAACATAATTTTCCGCCGAATAAGTAGACTTGACCGGAATAAAGTGCGCGTACTTGGTTAACTTATCAACCACCACCCATATGGAGTCATATTTCTTTTGGGTCTTTGACAAACCTACCACAAAATCCATATTTATGTCTTCCCATTTCCAATTGGGAATTTGGATTTCTTGTAGTAAGCCACCCGGTTTTAGATGCTTGACTTTGACTTGTTGGCAATTTGGACACTTAGCAACAAAGTCCGCTATGTCCCTTTTCAAAACTTCCCACCGATACACCTCCTTAAGGTCATGATACATCTTTGTTGACCCCGGATGAATGGAATAGTGGGACCCACGAGCTTCCTCAAGGATACGGTTTCTCAAATAATCAACACTAGGAACCAATAACCGCCTTTGATATCTCAAAACACCATCCCCCCCCTAAGGAGAATGAATCATTTAACTTGCCAAGAACCGATTCTTTCAACTCCATTAAAGGTTTATCAAGGTGTTGTTTAGACTTCACCTCAACAACCAAAGATGATTCGGAGTTATGATGGACCATCAACCACTATTTGGAGAACCTTCCAGTCTCACACCCAACCTAGCCAACCTATGAACATCCTTCACTAGGTCCCTTTTGGCTTCTTTAATGTGAGAAACACTACCCATAGTCAAACGTTTAGAGCATCCGCTACCACATTGGCCTTGCCGGGGTGATAGAGAACACTCATAGCATAGTCTTTCAACAACTCTAGCCATCTTCTTTGTCGGAGAATCAACTCTTTATGGGTAAACACATACTGTAGACTTTTATGATCGGTAAATACATTAACATGGACACCATCCAAATAATGCCTCAAAATTTTTAAAGCAAACACCACGGCCGCTAACTCAAGGTCATGAGTGGGATAGTTCCTCTCATGCACCTTAAGTTACCTAGAATCATAGACAATCACCTTCCCATGTTGCATAAGTACACACCCCAAACCCACACTGGATGCATCACAATACACAACGAAACCCTTTGTTCCCTCCGGTAAGGTCAACAGCGGAGCAGAAGTAAGCCTATCTTTCAGGATTTGGAAGCTCTTTTCACACGCCTCCGACCACTCAAACTTTTTACTCTTTTGAGTCAACGTAGTCAAGGGAGATGATATGGACGCAAAACCGTCCACAAACCTCCGATAGTAACCCGCTAGACCCAAGAAACTCCTAATGCCAGTTGGAGTCAATGTTCTAGGCCTATTTCTTACTGCCTCCGTCTTCCTTGGATCAACCTCAACTCCCTCACTAGAGATCATATGACCAAGAAATGCTACAAACCTCAACCAAAACTCACATTTGCTATACTTGGCAAACAACCGATTCTCTTTAAGGGTTTGCAATACCACCCTCAAATGACCCATTGATCACTCTGATTTTTTGAATATACCAAGATATCGTCAATGAAAACAATGACAAAAGAATCTAGGTAACTTTGAAACACCTTATTCATTACTTCCATAAATGCCGCCGAAGCATTAGTGAGACCAAAGGACATAACTAAGAACTCATAGTGCCCATATCTAGTTCGTAATGCCATCTTTTGTATATCCTCACCTCTCACCCTAAGTTGGTGATACCCTGATCTCAAGTAAATTTTTGAAAAGTAGCTTGCCCCTTGGAGTTGATCAAAAAAGTCGTCAATCCGAGGGAGAGGATACTTATTCTTAATTGTGACCTTGTTGAGTTGGCGGTAGTCGATACACATTCTCAAGGACCCATATTTCTTCTTTACAAACAAAACCAGAGCACTCCATGGAGATATACTAGGCCTTATGAAACCCTTGTATAGTAAATCCTTTAGTTGTGCCTTCAACTCTTTTAATTCGACCAGAGCCATCTGATAAAGAGGAATCAAAATGGGGTTTGTTTCCGGTAGCAAATCGATACCAAAATCAATTTCCTATTCGGGAGGAATAGCGGGAAGGTAATTACGGAATACCTCCGGAAATTCACTCACTACGGAGACCGACTCAATGGGAGGAATTTCGGAGACAAGATCCTGGACTCTCACTATATGATATAGGAAACCCTTACAGATCATTTTACAAGCTTTCAAACAAGAAATGGTACGACCTCTAGGGATATAACTTCCCCCCTTCCACTCAACAACGGGTTCATTTGGGAAATTAAATCTCACAACCCTTGTCCTACAATCAATAGTGGCAAAACAAGAATGCAACCAATCCATACCCAAAATAATATCAAAATCAAGCATATCTAGTTCTACTAGATCAACATTAGAAACTCTATTGGGCAACATGATAGGACAATTCCTATATACCCTCTTTGCAACTATCGACTCACCCTCAAACTTTTTAGCTACAAGAGGTGTAACAAAAGGCAAAGTAGCTCCCGGGTGAAGTAAAGTATAAACATCAATAGAAAAGTTTTCTAACATACCGGTCACTACGTCGGGAGAGGTCTGTTGATCACCCCTAGAGTGGAGAGCATAAAAGCGGTTCTTCTTTGGAGTCTTATTTGAACCACTTGCTTGATCTTGACCACTATTGTCTTTGCCCTTCAAGTTAGGTCAATCTCGAACCTTGTGTCCAACTTTTTCACAACCAAAGAACTTGTCCGTCCCTATGAGGCAATCATCAAAATGCTTCTTTCCACAGTCACCACAAGTTGGCTTCTCATTTTGTAATGTAGTACCTTTTCCTTTTTGTGTCTTAGGGTTTGTACCCCTTTCATTATGAGCCTTAGGAAACTTGGTTTGAACTCGATTAGATAACCTCTTTTTGAACCTAGGCTTGTCTTGAATATCAAGCCTACTCTTATAAGAACCACCATTAAAGGACCTTGCCCTCTTACCATCTCTAGTCTTCCTCCTAGCCCTTGCCTCTTTCACTTGCCTAGCATGCACCATAAGACGAGAGATGTTCATGTTTTTATGCAACATAGCCGAATGACACTCTTCTTGTAAATCATCCGACACCTCCATCACAAAGCGGCTCCTTTCATCTCTAGGATCGGAAACCAAAGAAGTAGCATATTTTGACAATTGGGTAAATTTCATAGAATACTCAAGAACACTCATGCCTCATTGACGAAGGTTGATGAATTCCACCACTTTAGCTTCCCTCATTTCCCTTGGATAGAACCGGTCAAGGAATGCCTTCTTGAAAATCTCCCAAGTTACCGGTCCACCCCGAAGAGGCCGATTATTCTTCCATGGAACATACCAAGTTTGAGACACATCCTTAAGTTGATATGTGGCCAACTCGGCCTTCTAAATAGTGCTTAACACCATTGCAAAGAGTATCTTATAAACTTCATCGATGAACTCTTGGGGGTCTTCATCCACCATAGACCGATGGAAAGTAGAAGGGTTCATTCGAGTGAAGTCCCTTAGACGAGATGCCATGGTAGAGACTTGTTGAGGGGCTCGAGATGCAATCTCCCAATTTGCTTGGGCCTTCATAGCTTGAGCTTGAATTGTAGCGGCTTGGGCCAATTGGAGAAGGGCAGCCCTTATGTCTCCATTCGTCAAGGGTGGAGGATTTGTCGGAACTTGTTCAACATTAACCTCTTCTTCAAGTGGAGGGTCTTGCTCAACATGGGGAGGAGTAATCTCCTCCTCTAGCCTTCTTGCCGCATTCTTCCGAGTATTCATTTCCTATAACAAAAATGCAACGTTTAGGTGAAAGCAAATAATAGTTACTCTAGAGGCACGACATTGGATTTCCAAGAAAAAGAGAGAGATTCCTGAGCATCACATAGCTTCCTATTCATAAGTGTGGCACGCTTCACAATTATGAGTATGAATCTACATAGACGTGGTAGAGAGAGACATCGTTATCAAGGATACTTAACCTCATGCTCTGATACCAAGTTTGTCACATCCGGGTTTACCCCCTAGACGTAACCGGCATCGTAGTCCTCTTTGAGAACTAAGACTAGCCCCTTGGTTTTCATCATCGCATTCACAAGTCAAAAAGTACGAAAGAATTTAAAACTTTTAACCATATCTAATTGGAGGTTTAGATAGACCTCTACATACACGTAATAGTATTATAATTGAGTATACATAGTCCCTTCGTATAAGATGATTACTTAGTCTTCTACTTTTATTTCACAGATAGATATAAGATAGAATTAGAGTCATAGAATCTGTTTCATCTCATAACCATCTATAATGACAATATCAACTTGGGCATAGCCCTACAATAAAAGTAAGACACACATATAGTCTTTATATAACTTGTTCTCAAATGAAAGATAGAGTAAACATTAGTGTCTTAATATCTAAGCAAATCCGTAGTTAGAATATCGGCATCGTCCTCGGTCAAATGAGGACCTACCACTTGGATGAGTAGATCGCCTCAAACGAAACCTCAACGTCCGGAACCTAAAATGTTTGGGAAAGAGGGATAAAATGCGGTAAGTATGCCACATAGACTAAGTACGACACCATATGCACATATAACAACCAAACATGCTAAAAAGGGGAGGTTTAGTTAAATCATGTCATTTCACCCTTTTCAAGGACTGATGCACACTCAACAATTATACCAATCATTTAGACATGTTCAACAAATCAAATAAGCCATATGCACACCAACATACTTGAACCCATAACCTCCTTTAACTCTATCACCAAGTAATAACATCACAAGCATGAATAAGAGTTTATCATGTAAATAGCAAAGCAAGGCAGCCAATCATAATCCTTATAAAGTCACAAGTACAATGACCAAGCAAAACCCCATAACCCTACTTAATCAGGTAACCAAATAAGAATCATAAATAGTAACTCACTTTACATAAATTAGCCTTCAACACACATAAGTTCATACTTTAACAATAAGGACCATTTACATGTTCATAAGCATCATAATCATCATATAAGGTCATCTACCTTTATCATTATTTATAAACATAATATTGACCTCCTTAAGCTCCTATCAAGGCAAACTAGTGCAAGGCATATGTAGAGTCCCATACCCATACCTAAGCTAAGTCAAACCCCTCAAGTCACATTAGTTAGTCTATACATCATTACTTCATTTTAGTTTATGGAACTCTTGCCTTAATCGACATAGACCACATGAGCTAATGTAAAATCCGGTGTCGTAAAACCTTACACCAATGGAAGTTGGTCTACCGGCCAAGATAGAACCTAACATGAAATGTAGCATCTAGGTGGATCCACTAGCTAGTATTCCTATGGTGGGAACATAGTTATGAAACTTGGGGCAACATTGGAAACATCACTCTACACCATATTTGGGTCATGAGGCTATACACCACGTGAGAGACGTAGTGAACCCTACTTTTGCTATGTGGGAGACTGTCACCCTCTCACATACAAGATCACTCGGTGATAAGATAAATCCCTTATTGAAATGTCTTTAATCTTTATTTTTCAATCATAACTTAGTTTAGGTCATAGGGTCTAGCCATTGTATAATCATCATCATAATAGCTCAATAGGAATTGCATTAGTATAATCCTTTCATCCCAATCCACATAAGTAAGGTTAATGCATTACATACTCTTTCATAATAAGGCACATTTGTAATCATCATCATTCTTATAAATTTACGTCTTAATAAACCTCATAACCATAAGCAAGACATTTCAATTCAATATTATACCACCCTATCAATCCTAAACGAGGCATACTCCAACACAATCATCATGACTTCATCACCAATAATCATAATTGAAGCAAAGTATAGGGATTACAAGTCTTACCAAGTCTCCTTCACAATTCATCATCAAGGTATTACCATCAACCCTTAGTTAAACTCAATTAGGTCGTCAAATCACCATAATTCAATAACCAATGTAATCTCAAGGCTAAAAGAATCATTACATCACAATACTATAATATATCAAAGCTTAAGATTCAGTTAATTCTTCATACCCTAAATCACTTCTCAAGAACTAGTATGAAAGACTATAAATCACCCCAATTCATTTATAATTAGCATAACAACATCATCTAGTAGTAATTCAACCCTTAACCTAGTCAATTGAATGAATAATATACAATATAAGTCAAGATCACAACCTAGGGTTAGGACTTAAAATCATGTTCTACAATTTAGGCAAGACCATCAACAATTACAATAATCAAGTTATAATACATGTTAATATAGTCAATATAACATAAAGAACACATCAATAACTAAATTCATAACTTCAAATTTGTAATTGGATGAAACCCATTTGAAAACTCTAGATTTGAAAACACTTTGAATGAACCCTTTGAGGAAAGTGGTCTCAAAGGTGAAGCGATCCCCTACCTAAACGTTTTTGTGAGGATTTGAAGATGAATCCACCCTTTTCCAGCCCTCAATTCACCTCTTAGACTTAACTTCCAATGTAGTCTTCCAATAGAGAGAGAAAGAAGAGAGAAGATAGAGTAATTTGTTTTTGAGTTCATATTAGATTAAAGGGGTTGGGGACTTTATATGGGTGAATAACTAACTTAATTAGACCCCCTTAATCCCTTAATTAACTGCCTAAACCCCCTAACTAATTAATGGACTTAATTTTAAACGTGCAGGACACTTACCAACCCTCACAGACGAGACCCCATCGATGGGCCGTTTGTGAGTCGACGGACAGACCCCCCTCTTCCGTCCTGCACTTCGACGATGAGTTCAGAGAATTGTGCAGGCGAGGTCTTACTCAAATTGTTTAAGTGTGGTACCAAGGTGGCGTCGACACCCCGTCAGTCCACAAATGAGTCATTTCTTTTTCCGTCGATGCACACTGCCCAGGCAGTGTTGCCTCATCCTGCAGGGGTCCTCCTCAAGGGCCCTTGGTTGGTCCTTGAGGAGTCTTACCCAGAAGTTTCAACCATGAAACATCTCTAACATATGTTCCACACATTTTCACCAAATTGTTTTAATTTTCGACTCTTAAAAACTAGTCAAATAGGCCAAGGCACACTAGTATGTCTTTGAACCAACTTTCGAACGTCATGGACGTTCTTGAAAATTTTGGTTCCTAGACTCCCTAAATGACCTATATTCATTAAAATAACCTTAAAACAGTGTCTAGACTTCATGACACCTATGTTAGGCTTAACGACATGTGTTGTATTTTCGAAGTGTTACACCTTCACACTCATTCCCCCTTGACGAAGGTTCATGACTTGCACTAACATTTTATCCCTTAGTTCTAAGGGAAATAAACTATAAAGAAAGGTCGTCTTAAACACTCCCCAATCTACTGGGCCTGCCGTTACGGGTCTTTCATCCATCCATTGCTCAAACCGCACTTGTTCTACCTGTTTAGTTGATAAGCGGCTAGTTCCTCTTTTTCTCTATATGTCACTCCCATAGCAACTACCACCATGAATACCTAATCTATGAAGCCTTGTAGATCCTCATCCACCTTAGTGCCATGGAAATTAGGAGGATTCATCTTCATAAAATCTCAAATTCTAGAAGCGGGAGTACTTGCATTAGGTTGAGGTCCAACTCCTAGGTGAGTTTGGGCCACCACATGATTTGTGACTACTTGAGGTTGAGTCATCATGAGTTGGGTCAAAGTTCAAAAAGCAGCCCTTATTTCTACATTAGACATATCCCCTTCAACATTGGTAGCTTGGGGCACTTGATGTACTTGAGGCACTTGATAGGGAACCTCCTCATTTCCTTGATTAGCTATAGGGACTTGCTAACACCGGTGATAAACTACCTCATACACAACTCCTTTCTCAACCCTCTTTTTGACCGTCCTTCTTGTACTCATATTCTATAAACACAACAGAAATATTAGGAAAAGACACTTATAACCTTAATTCTATGGCACGACGCAAGAGTAATGAAGAAAGTTAAGCTTTTATCGTCCAATTGCCTCTCGCTCATTGATGTGTTACGACTCACACCGATGAAGAAGACTCTACTAGAGGTGGCTTGTGATACTTTGGACCTAAAACTATTTCCCAAAACCTTATGCTCTGATACTAAGTTTTTTACGACTTCGAAGAACCCCCTAGAAGTTACACAATGTACTTGACCTCTCGGAGGTCTTGTACAAGCCTCTTAGCTTTGATTCATCACATAGGTATGAAAAGTAGTGCATAATTAAAACTTTTCACAACAAAACTAATAAAATAACTCTTGTATAAAACTAAGGAACGAAGTCTCATCATAACAAGCCAACTTAGACATGTCTTAACATCATAGGGTCACGGCCTTTTACATTGAAAGAAACATACTAAGTCTTATATAATTTCTTTAATGAAAGAAACTAAAAGAAACATAGATCATGTCCTTGAACATTTGAGGACATACCACTCTTGAGAGAATCGACTTCCCAAGCTTCACCTTCTAAGAATCTTCACTTGCCTTCTACCTATACTTTTAGAAATATAGAAGAGTACGGAGTTAGTAAAAACATTGTACCAAGTATGTAAATATGCAAAAACATGCTTAAACAGGACATTTTAGTTGAAACATACTTTCATGCTATTTTTGAAAACCTTCATAAATCAAGTGTACAAAATATCATATAAGTCATCAATACCATACAAGGTAATACTTCCATCATTTAAAACGCGTAGCTATTTACATTAAGACATTAATTAGTCATTTAGAACCTCCATATAAAGTTATCCTAGTACTCACCTAGGTAAGACATGAAGAGGACGCCCATACACCCTCTTCAATACACACCTAGATGATCCTTAAGACTACCAAAGACAAGGATACTTCATTTCAATTTAATAGGTCCACATTCATTACTTAGAAGAAACTTTCAAGCATTTAAGGTCTTCACATAAAGACCATCCTCTAAGACAACCTCCAGTTACACTAGTGCAATATGAAAGTAGCATCCCATACTACTATTTCCACTTAGTACTCCTTATGAATCACCCTAGATTAGGAACATCACACTCATCAATTACATAACCTTCATCAACATTAGATACTTTATCAACACACTTCATTAACACTAGTCATGCATTCAATATACTTCATTAACATTATACATAAAGTCAACTTATTTCCTTAACATCATATAGTTAATCATTCATTCATTCACATTACAATAACACACCAAGACTCCCTCCAAATGCCTACTTGTCCAATGGATAGATGGCGTCCCATTCCACTACCTACATTAAATATTAAACACCTTCGAAGACCTACTTCATTACATTTGTTTGGTGGGGGCTAGTTGTAACCGACAATTACCATGAGAGCTAGACATGGAATCCCGGTATTGACCTCTACCAGATGAGGGATCCCACTTTCCTAACATAGGGACATTCTTTAGCATATACCTATATCTTTGATAGATAGTTGTATACGGGAGCATAGTTAAGGAATAAAGAGATTGCTTCTAAGTAACTCATATCAACTAACGAACATCACTCGTCTTAAGAGGTACATTAGATACAATATCTCTACTTACGAAGAGTATCCACCCCTTCATCAAATCCTCTCGGTGCTAAGCATAACTCCCTCATGGAGTCTTAAACATTCTTTACATTCATTGACTATAGGATAAGGGATAACTATTTAGTATTAAATCTCAATAAAGAAAGAGCAGTTATCCATATAGTTTTTTTTTAATACCACATCTCAACTTACGAACAGTATCCAACCTCCAACCTTTCTTTGGATAGCTCTTGGGAATAGTGAGGTTGCTACTAAGAACTTAATCTAAACTAAAGAAGAGTGTCCACCCCAAAATCCCCCTTTTTCATTCACTAGAGTTCATAGGAATAGTAGGGATGGTACTAGACACTTCATCTCTACCTACATGTAGTGTCTACCCTAATTTCCCCCATTTTCATTCATTAGCTTCACTCTTTCAATCATAGTGTGTGTGAGTACATGTGAGAACACATCTCACATAACCACAATTATTCATAACATTGACTTCTAATCATGATCATACTACATTCATCATACTTCACACATTATCATGCTTCATATTCACATTGCATTTCATTTAGCCATAGCATCTTCAAGACACACAATGACAACTTCATAATACATCTGATGCATATATATTATAACATGAATGTACATCACATTAAATGCCTTCAAGGACATAATCACAATTCACCTATATTTTCATATACATCAAGTAAACACCACCACCATAAGTGGACCATACCACTCAAGATCAAATCAATAAGAACTAAGCAAGATAGGTCCCTTACCCTTCATACAAACAATTACAACCTTTTATCAATTCTCCATAAAATCATCATAATAAAGCATAAAATGGCAGTAGGTACTTCACAATACAACATAAGAAACACAACTCTAACATTATCTAACCATATTCATCAAACCCAATTCATAAGTCAAAAGTTGAGGATTTCCATAAAATGGGTCCATTGAGTTTTTCATCATAAAACCATCACTTTATAAAAACCTTTTCATGCAATGACACATGCTTAGAATTCACAATAGAAGAATTAGGGGATTTTGAAACCTTTTTGAAAAGACTTTGGATTGTCTCCTTGAATAAAATAAGAATCAAGTATGAACTACTATACCCTATTAGAATAAAATCCATGAAATTTGGTGAAGAAACCACTCAAAATCTTCAACCTTAGCTATACCTTGAGTTTAATCTTCAATAGAGTCTTAAGAGAGTTTTTCTTTGGTGGGAGGTTTTAATTTTGAAAAATTGAAGTCTAAAATTATGTTTAGGGATATAAACTAACTCAGAATACCTAAGAATCCCTAAATTAACTGTCGCCTAGTTAAGTAGGACGTGGGGTGAATTTCCGAATTCACCGCTAAGCTGGCCGAAGTTGCAGGCAGAACTGCAGGCTTCAAATTATTGGCACCATGTATGGGGTGTGATCGACGGTCCATCTTTCATGGGTGTCATTTTATTTAGAAGCTGATTTTTTAGGGATAATCTGCCCACCATTAAGTGTGGAGCTATGCCCCCAAACGATGGTGCGTCGACTGACTTAAGAAGCGTCGACTAGGGTCATCTCTTGGGTAGTGTTTGGCAGCTTTCATGCCAAGTCTTTGGTCCTCCTCAATGACTCTTAGGGTTTTCCTTGGGGAGTCGTACCCAGATGTTCTGATCCTAAACATGAACAAGTAGGTATTAGTATCATTTCCTCTCAATTTATACACCAAACTACACATAAAACATGCAAAGGCACACTAGCACATACAAGATTAGTTTCCAAACGTCTTGGATGCAAAGGCACCAAAACTCTTTTATCTTTCAAAAACCAGAAAAACCTCCATTGAAGACCAAGCTCAAGAACAAGCTATGGAGGTCGATTCTTGGAGCCTTCTTCTCGGATTTTCGTTTGATGTCTAATGTAAAAGGTATGGTAATCCTTCATCAATAGATAACCATTCATCTATGGAGTCCTTTGAAAGCTTTACCAAATATGATTCTAAGTCAAAAATCCTATATTTCAATCTAGCCATGTGTTCTATCTCAAATTGATTTCAAAAGCATTCTAATTATGAATATATGTTTAGCTACTGATTCTATAATGAATTTCGATAAAATTTTATAAAGAGACCATGATCCTCCTAATTTCTCAAATTGGCCTATAATGTGGGTTTTGTGATTTTGATTTCATGTTTATGGAATGGTGATTAGAGTGTATTGAATTGCTTGTTGCTATTACTATCTATATGAAATTAATATGAATTGTTGAGGAATGATCAAAGATGATAATTAGCTTGGTGATTTGGTAAGTTGACCTATTTCCTCTAATTAGCTTAGAATGTATATTGAATTGTATTGATTGTTATGGTCCACATATGGTGGCAATACTTACATTCTTCTACATGTTTATGTGTTATGATCATGCCCTTGAAGGCATTTGATGCAACATGAGTTTATATGATTATTTCCATATTTAGGAAGTTGAATGCTTTTAACCTTGATTCTAATATCATGTTCGAAGGGAATTGATGTTATGTGAAGTATATGAATAGCCCTCCAAACTAGTTGTATGACCCAGGTGTGAAGATGATGTTATATGTATATGTGTGATTATCATGTTACGGTTAGGTGTGGTCTATATGGATAATGATGAAAGATATTCTTGTGGCATGACCCTTACCTATATGAACCCTATATCAATGTGCAATCAAAGTATGCTAGGAGTGTTATATTCTATTGTTGAATATCTACTTGCCTCCTATGATGTAATGTGAGTGTGTGTAGTCAATAATCTTTAATACTCTAGATTTATCTGACTCAAGACTTGAAGAATGTTGTACATGTGTTGTGATCTTTAGAGGGTGGCTTCCTCAATACTATGTGATCATGTTGACCAATGTACACACGCACACTTTATGCATACCTATGAGTAGGGTAAATTCATGATGATTAAGGAAAGGATACTTCTCCTATGCATGAAAACCTATTTTTATGCATGTAAAGTATATTATTAATGAAGTTATGAACATGTGTGCCAAAAGGTGTTTATGTTAAGGTAGATCTCACATATATGTATACACACCCACATGCATGTATGAATGAAGTATGTTAATGGTAGTCTAATGAATAAGTGAGTCTATTTAAATGTATTACTCAATTGTACTCTAAACTAGACTATAGTATGAATATGATATGATTATGTGAAAGGATATTCGCACATACTATAGGGTCTATGATAAAAGGACATTCTCATCTTAAAATCATTTGAGTAATATGAAGTATGAAGGAGAAAGCTCCTAAGGACTTCTTTATGCCTTAATGCATTAAAGGATTAAATATATATTAAAAAGGGAGTTAGAGCCTACCTCCGAGTGAACATGACTAATGAGAGTGAGAGCTTCACGTTAGTAAGTCCTGCTTCCCGTAAGAGAACCTTCTTGTTTTGCAAGTCCAGGTTCCCAACCTAGATGTTGTCTCATGATATGGAAACATCCACATTCGAAAGTCACGGTTTTATCGAAGTAATCTCCTTGTTCCATAACTACTGCCCCCTGTAGGTTATAGCTTGTGGATTACACCTAGACAGCTATGTACGAATGTTTCTACCTTGGCTAGTAGTACCCTCTCTTTTCTGTGTGGGAGTAGAACAACGGATTCCATGTAGCTCACATGGTCTATGTCGGTTATGGCTATGTCTCGCTAAGGTTAAGAAATGAACTAAGATAAGAATATGAATTCTAATAAAATTCCTTGAGAAGTTTACTTAGTATAGGGAGGACTATGGACCCTACCTATGCATTGCACTAGATGACTCCAAGAAAGGATATGATTGGAGCCTCTTATGAAGTAAACACTTATATTATGTATGAATTTTATAAATGTGTTAAGTGACTTTGTTATGTCAAGACGTGAATTATGACTATGCATGTGAATTACAGTTATGACTTTTAAATGAGTTTACTTAGTATATGTGGCGGTGTGGGACTCCATATGTACATTGCACACGTAAGCTTGTAAGGGGTTATGAGAGTGGTTTACCTATGATATGAACTAAATGAGTTATGACTACGGTCTTAGTAAAGCAAAGAGTCCTTATATGATGCTATGAAGTATGTGGACTTATGTCTAGTTATGAATGAAAGAGTTATGACTTGTTGAGTATGATATGACTAGTCTAAGGTAACTTCTCACGAACACTTGGTATGAGTAGTATTGTGGGATACTACTTTCACATTGCACTAGTGTGACTTGGGGGGTGACTTATATGGTGGTTCTTATGTGAAGCTTATGTTTATAATGTGCCAAAGAATTGTGAATATATGCGGTTGTGTTTATGAAGCACATCTACGAAGGACTATCGTAAGGTGACCTCAAGGTGATACATTGAACTAAGTACACTTGAGGGTTACTTAAGGAAAGAAGTAATATAAAAGAGAGCTATGTATTGAATATGCCTCAAAGTATGATAAATGGATTTATGTGCTATTATGAGTAGTATCCATATCTATGTGATGTATGTGAACTATATTGAGCTTATATGTGGCAATGTTTATGAAGTTTACTAAAAAGACATGATGCGTTATTTCTAACTAAATGTCCTCTTTAAATGCATGTTTTTGCATGATTGTCATACTTAGTGCATTCTTGTACTAATATTATTCTTCTCCATTTTTTTTTACAGAAAGTGTAGGTAGTGATGGCTAGATGATGTCTCCTAAGTGAAGAGCTTGGATAGATCTTCCAAGTTCAAGTAAAGGGACCCTTATGATTCAAGGGTTACCTTTGTCAAGATTTTTCTTTAAGTTGATTTAATATCTTAGACTTATATTTTATGTTGTTAAGGGTCGTGTCCCTATTATATTCTATTGAGTTGTGTCTTTAGAGGGAAAAGAGACTTAGAGTATACTTATGTACTTATGATTTTATATATATAAATAAATTGTTGTTCTAGCATGTGATGTGCTATTTAAATTTGTGCTCTTTTTACGATTATGCAATGAAAGATGTCTAAGGGCTTGTCTTAGACCTCCGAGAGGTCGACGACACCATGTGAAGATTTGAGGTTACCATAACTTCTAGGGTATACCATTGGGTCATAACAAAGGGCCCTGTAAAATGCCTAGACACTTCCTTAGCAGTGTCAATCGACGATTCAAGTCGACCCCCCGTACATGAGTTGACGCCCCGTTGTCTTGGCGTGTAGTCCCATACTTAGCCTTGGAACTTAAGCCCCAAGTGTTGAGCCTCAGACCCAAATAACGATTGCTAGCACGACCCGTCGATGGGTCTACGAGGCGTAGCATGTGGGCGTCGACGCAACCTGCAAGTGCTTGCCATGCACGTTGTTTCATTAAAGGGGTGAATGGGAAATTCACCCCATATCCTAAATTGACCCTAGGTAGTTATTTTATTTATTTTTGAGTATATTAAGTTTCTTATTAACATGAAAACCGATTCCCAATTCATTTTCAAAAAATTAGACTTCCCTCTCAAAAAAAACTCTCTAGAAATCTCCATTGGAGATGAAGCTCAAGAAGAGCTTTTAGATTGGATTGTGATGGTTTCATCATCATGAATTCATGGTTTTCTCCTATATTTAGGTATTTTTATCCTTCATCTTTAGATATCCTCTCATCTAAAGAGTTCCTTCAAAGCTTTTCAATGAGATTTCATTATCAAACCTTTAATCTTTCAATCTAGCCATGGGTTCCTTCTCAAAATTATTTCAAAATCATGATTATGATGAATTATGGATTATCTACTGTTATAATTATGTTTTAAATCCATTTTCATGATGAACCCATGATCCCTCCCAATTCTCAAATTAGCCTATGATGTGGGCATTGTAATCTTGATTCTATACTAATTGAATTATGATTCTAGTATGTTGAATTACCTATTGCTACTATTTAGTATTCAAATTGATTATGAATTATTGATGAGTGATTAATGATGATCAAGGTGTGGATATTTGGGAAGTTTGACCTATATTACTCCACCTTCTATATATTGATGATGTATTGTCAATAATGAGATCTTTATTCTAGGATGGTTGAAGCATGATTTCATTTATGATTTTGTACTTTTAGCTACTGCCCTATGTATGAATTATGGATTGATTATCAGTATTGATCAATGATGATAAAAGCTTGGAGAAATTGTAAGTTGACCCTATTTCCTCTAATTCTCTATAGAATTGCTAGTTGAATTGGCCTTGAATGGCATTGTGTGGTATAGTCAACTTATGGTGGCAGTGTTTACCTTCTTGTCAATCTGTATATGTGTTGATTATGGCCTTGAAGACAAGATATGTGTTATGAATGTGTGGTTATGATGATCATAAAATGTAAAGCTATATGTCTAGTCTCCAATGGAAATTAATGATCTAGGTTACTTTGATGATGTCTTCTATAATTGAATGAATTTGTTAGGGTTAGGTTCGGTTTTGGTGCTGCCATTGTTGAAGTGATAATGGTTAATGACCTTGACCTATGAACCCATATATGAATGAATGATCTTAGCCAATGTTAGGAGTCTTGAATACAAATGTTGATGTTTGCTTGTCTCCTATTCTATTATGTGGTGTGTGGTCTATGTCTGAATATGCATTGTGGTCTTAAAAGGATGGTTGCCTTTATGTGATGTTGATAACTATTATGTAATCATGTTGACCTATGTACACACATTCACAGCTCATACATGCTTATAAGTAGTGTAGGTTCATGGTGCCTAATGAAAAGATAATTCTCATATGCACTTATGTCTTCTACTATGCATGTAAAGTATATGTCCATGAAGTATGAAAGTATATCTTACTAGGATCACTTGATAGGTCTAATAGTATGGATAAGGGTATGGGGCCTTATCTATTCATTGTAAATGTGTGCCTTGATAGGATAGTTTTTAGGTTGATTCTATATGTACATGAATATGAATGCATGATTAAGCTATGAACATATCTTATATGATATGATGATGTATGAATATGTATAGTGTATAAATGTGTTTATATGAAAGGATTGCTCATATACTTACACCTATACACTTATGCATGAACGAAGTGAAGTATGAACATGTGTGGGTCAAGAGTGTATATGTGAAAGGTTTGCTCACATACATGTACACTTACACACACATGAAAACATGTCTATGATGCTTGTATGACGATCTATTAAAGAGGGGGGTCTATTGAAAGGTGTTCTCAATTGTATCCTAAGCTAGATGGTGCTTGAATATGCTTATCCATGTTAAAGGTTTTCTCACATGATTTAGGTTGATGAAAGGACTTTCTCATCTATAACCTATGAGCTAAGAATATGAGGGGTTAATTCTCCTAAAGCCTATGTTTTATAAAGTAATTTTAATAATGGCTTTTCAATAAAGGGAACTTATCTTAGCACCGAGTGAACTTGAAGATGAGGGTTGCCCTTTCCCAATGTGGGAAATCTTGTTCACCATAGTCCTCATGATCTAGATAACTACAATGTCTCAATAGACAGAAATAGGGTTTCCATATATTCTCCAAGTTACATAAACTATGTTGCCCCATAGGATCTAGCAAGTGATATGACCTAATATGCTAGCATGATGTTAATGTTCTACTTTGGCAATGTAGAGCATCTCTTTTGGTGTGAGGTTCTACAACACCGGATTCCATGTTTAACACCCATGGTCTTAGTGTCGGTTAAGGCTATAGTTTCCGTAATGTAAATGGAAGTAATGGACCCTATCTAGGATAACCTAAGGGAAGTTGCTTAGTGTAGGTGAGGATATGAGACTTTACCTATGCATTGCACAAGTACCTCTTGAATGGAGTTCTAGGAAGGTGTTTTATATGTATATGACTATGTATATGTCTCTTATGCATGACATTATGGTACTGACCTAATTGTATGATGATATGCATGGTATGAGTCTTATAGTTTCTATATGATGAAGTCTTACCCTATATGCGTAATGTTGGTCTCATTGACTATATAATGAAGGTCTTACTTGGTATGTATGTAGTTGACTATACTTGTAATATTGATGTATGATGTAAGTGATATGCTTGTGGTGTCTTTATGAGTTTACTTAGTATGTGTGAGGTTATGGGACATCACAAGTACATTGCACTAGTAGGCTTAGGTTGAGATTATGAGGAAGGTCTTATGATGTTTATGTGAAGTGAAGTTAAAGTATGTTAATGTTGCCTATTGATTTACTATGATGACATTGGAAGTCTTGACTTGTATGTGCTCTTGTAATGAGTTCTTCCATGTGGTCCATAAAGTATGTTGGGTCGAATGTGAAGTATATATCTTGTTATATGGAATGGTTTATGAATGTATGTGTTGGGTTAATGAAGGTTGTATGTATGATTACCTTTTGGTCTTAAGGCGGATGCTTGAGTGTGGATAGTGGAGTGCGATATTATTCATATATTGCACCGAGTATCACGAGGGGGTTACTTGGGAAGTTAAGGAGTTAAGGAAAGAGTGAAGTTACTGTAAATGAAATTAGGTTACTGTGAATGAAGTGCAAATGTACCTTAAATGCAATATCTGGGTTATGTCATGTTATGACCATTGTATATGTCTAGATGAAGTATTCAAATTGTATGATGCTTATTGTATAAGGTTTTATAAAGTTTTCACAAAAGACATGATGCATGGTTTCAAAGTAAAATGTGCTCTTTAAATGTATGTTTTTGCATGGTTGCTTGAAGGCTTGTAGGATGATAGTCAAGGGTTGTTTAAACCATTTGGTGAGGGTTAAGGACATAGAATGTGAAACTCCTTCTATTGAGTCAGTCCCATAGTAAGGGAATATCCAAAGGTTTTTCCTTATGAACTTCCAGGAGTTCTGTCACATCGGGGGAATACCCCCTAGAAGTAACATGGCGTACTTGAGCTCACGGAGGTCTTATAAAAGCCTATAGTTATCATTCATCGAATGTTCATTGTAAATTTAGCAGAAAATTTAAATTTTTCATAGCACATCATATGTTAGAAACTTCACTTTATATATATAAAATATCATAGGTACATATTGAAACTTTAGTCTCTTTTTGCCATCCTAGACTCAACATCATAAGTGTACATTAGGGACACGACCCTTATTATATAATACATAACTATATAATTACAAGACTTTAAACATAACATGACATAGGACATCCTTGAATCCTAAGGACTCATTTTGCTTGATCTTGTGAAACACATAACAAGCTCCTCAATCATAGAGACATCCTTTTTCGCATCCATAACCTACCATTTTTGAAAAAAGTAGAGAAGAATGGTGTTAGTACAAGAATGCACTAAGTATAGCAACCATGCAAAAACATGCATTCAAAAGGGACATTTTTTTTGAAATCATATTTCACGCCTTGTTATGAAAATCTTCATAAAACCTTTATAAAATAAGAATTGTATCATTTACATACTTCATATAAGCATATTCAATGATCATACATCATATAAAATCACGTATTACATTTAAAGCATTTTTGTCCCATTTTACCGTAAGCTATTTCTTCTTTACAGTGAATCATTTCCTTCTTACCTTCTTATGACCCCAAGTAACCCTCTAGTGATACATGGTGAAATGCATCACCATAAGGCCAAAAGGAAGTCATACATACAACCTACATAAACCAACACATACCATCATAGAAGTATAATAGATCATAGACATATTTAAGTCAATATCATAGAGTCATTACATTGAACTTTATTCACTTTGCACACATACTAATGTCACTTCAAATAGAACCTTCTGAGACCTTACTCACAATCCCAATTTAGTTCTACTAGTGCGATGCACATGTTAAGCCCCATAACCTCAACCATACTTATTAAACCTATCATGAGACCACAATCCCTAACATTCAATTCATACATCAACATAGTAAGTGAAGATAACTTCATTCATATCAAGCAAAGACCTTCATCATATAGTTATTAAGACCAACACTGTCGATATAATAAAAAACCACATATAGACGAAAAAATTATCAATACATCCAATAACCTATTTGAGAATTATTATTAAGCTAGGTTTACTTTGTTAATCATCCATGGTTCCCACAACCCTTGTTGTGGATTTAGTTACCCATAAATATAAGAACACAATTCATAGTTGTTAAACAATAAAACATGAACTTACTTTGACAATTCAAAGAAAATATAGAAAATCAACTTGAAATAACAAGAAATAACATCAAAACAAAATTTGGAAATTGAATTAATGCTAAAGTTGCAAAACCCAATCTCCAAACACTTACTACGAACAATAGTAATAGAAAACATTGTACTAAATTAAAAGGAATTAAAATAAGGAAAGTTGTCCAAAAATGTGGCTGTAATTGATTACCCCCATAGATGGTCTGTCGATGAAAAGACAGACCATCGACTGCCCTGGTAGTCCAGACGTAGCAGCTTTTTTCATCTTTCAACTGGCATCCTCTTTGAACCAATCGATGGACCAACAACACGGTTCGTTGATGCATCCATGTTTCGTCGATGCCTTCTGTCGTTCCATACTTTGACTTTCTTCAACTTCGGGTACTGGGACTATCTCCAAACTTATCGACGATTCAAATGCACGGTCCATCAATTCATCTACGGATTGTCGATCCTTTCGTAGCCCAACAATTGGTCTGATTTCCCCGAGTTTCTCCATATGCCTGAACTATCAGTCAACGGTCACCATCTACGGTTCGTCGATGGAACGACAGACCGTCGATGGCCTTCGTGGATCACCTCTGTACTGAATCTAAGATTCCTACTGCGTTTTGGGTTTGGATATCTTCCCTGCAAAACAAAGATAAAAGCATGTTAAAACTACTACAAAAGACTGTAGACACACACAAATCTTATAGAATAAGCATTGAAAGTACCGTGAAACCACGGTACATCAACACCCTCAACATAAATTCATTGTTTGTCCTCAAGCGACGCACTATGACTCAACACAACACTTTGTACAAAAGTATACTCTTTTAAGCTTCCGCAATCACATGGCTATCAATCCCAACTTTTTCTTTGCTTTAGTGCATGCTTCTACTCTTAGGTTCGATAAGCTAACTCATGTGGATCACATCATGACATACACTCACCATGCATAGGCACCTCTACTCTTATGCCTCTGACTAAGGCACCAACTTTCCAATATTGCAACTTGTGCCCTTACTTCAAAAAAATCCTACTTTTTCGCACAGTGATTTTAACTTTGGGTACAAGGATCTGTATTCAACAATCAAACTCAAAAACAAGTTCAAACATAGCTAGTACTTGTCGCCATAGGCTAGCCATAATTTCACTGCTTAAGTTCACCACATTAGACTCTAGGATCATGATAGGACTTTCTTGGCTTGTAACATAGGCTCATGGTACATATTGGTACATTTTCGTGACTTTTGGCCCTCCTTGACATAACGGCTAAGCTTCCTACCTCGTTCATTATCTCTTATGCCCTATTTTTCTTTTCTTTTCATCTTTATCTTCCTTCCCCCTTTGTTTTTTGCGGAAGTGACTCTTACTTCTTTTTATTCAACTCTTTTTCTTTATTTTCTCTTTATTTTCTCTTTTTTTTCTTTCATTCAATTGATAATTATGATTGAGTCGCCTCTCTTGATCACTTTTTCTTTTCTTTTCCACAATACAATTTTCATACCCACTTTTCGGGTCATCACTCATGATAGTCACCCTCAACTTATGGCTTTGCCATGAGTTGAGGTAAACATTACACAAGATTGGGTCAGGGCCAAGACGATGTCAGTTTCTGTATTAGCCTCCCTCAACTTAGGCTTTTGGCATAAGTCGAGATGCACATGTCCAAAGAGGGATCAGGGCCAACACATTAAATCCAGGGAAGGTGAATTGGTGAAGAAAAGAAATGTATATTATAAGCTCAACATATTTTAGTCTAGATGTTTGCTAATTCGAACAAGGGCCTATGATCCCATCCTAGTCGTCTAACACAGATTCCTTTTTTGCAGGACCAACCGGGCAAGTTCTAGCTGGGTACCAATAGTTGAACAATCAAAATTCGTTACACTCGCTTGAAACCTCATTACCCTATCAGATTGTCGAATTTCCCAGTTTAGGTGTTAGTTTGAACATCATGCAGTGGGTGCATCTCTATGTCATGATTAGAGCCAATATATTCAACTTCTTTGTTCCTAATCATGCAAGCATTTTCTTAGAACGGGATCATTCATTCTTAGACTTCATGCTTCATATTTCGTGCTTTAATACTTTGTACAAGTTACGACATGCCGGTTCAAGAATAAAGTAATTAGTTTGTTGGGGCAAAAGAACACAAGGAAGAAAACCTCGAAGAGAGGATCGTGAGTTGGGCTACATAGACTTCACCCTAACACATACTTTCCATTTACCCCAACTCCAATATAATATCATGCAATTGTCCCCAATGCATAAGAAATATAAAGATAGGGTGGTAGATGAAAAAAACTTGAGGCGCATAGCGCTGATTATCAACAAGCAGGCGGGTACGATTTCTTGGAACCGGCAACATCAGTAGTAGGGTCACCCAAAGAGGTGCCCACATCAATCTCTACACCATCAGTGGTACTCCTCTCTATTGTCTCTGGTCTGGAACTAGATGCGCCAACAGCCAACTCTCGAGCCCTCATCTGACGGGTCTTTTTATCAATAAAAGAGGCTCTCCTCATAGCCACAAGGTCTGTCTGCTCCTTATTTCTTGCATGGGCATCCTCTCTATCAGTGGTGTGGCTGGAACAGTGCCTCTTTGCACAACCCCATGTCTCAGGAGGTTGCTTGATAGGGGATGTGAATAGTATAGCAAGATTTGTGTCCTCTTCTAGATTTACGGGTGCAGTCTCCGGCTCAGGCCCCCTCATCTCAAGAATTCTATCAACATTATGCCACAAACTCGCCACAGCCTCCTGAACAGTAGTCAGTTAAATGGTGGGGGCTCGGCGTGCAAGAACCTGCACCTCAAATGCATCAAGGCGCTGGTTAACCGCCTGAATCTTCTGCTCCGTCTTCTGGGCCACCCTCTTCTCAATCCAGTCCTTAGCCTCGTCAATAGATTTCTGCATCCACGGCTGGATATGATGCAGCAGGGTGGCCATCAGGGCCTGTAACTTCTGGACCCTTGCTATCAGGACCAGTGTTGCAGACGGTGGAGTAGACCGGGAGGAACTGGGTGCCCTACTAGTGCCATGGGATGACTCTACCGGGATGGTGTCATTGGGATCTAATGTTGCAGGATCAGCCCCTTTGGCCAACTCTACTGTGTCCACCAAATTATAACTCAATGGCTGCCACTAAACTCTAGGCCCTCTCTGCGGTGCCACTACATTGGCCTCTTCCCTGATGAGACCTATATCCATTGTACCACCCAGAGTGCGGAGTGTATCACAGTGCCAAATGGGCACTCCGGCATCCCTGCATATATGGAAGATCAGACATGCGAATGGGTAAGTAGTGGAGGACTTGAAAGCCATATCATGTATTCCCGTGATCAACAGCTTCACGAAGTTGATCTCCAAACCTCACACCAAGGATTCTACCAATACCTTTCTATCTCAAGTAAGAAAATTATCTTCTACCGTCGGCGAAAGGCGGTGGCGCACTAACAAGAAGAAGAACTTGGCTGTGAAAGTGAGGTTGGTCTTCATGATAAGGCCTCGGGGTCTAACACCCAGTCTGCTCCATCACTGTCAATGGAAAAGTGTTTTGCAAGCCACCTCTAAGCGGTCTCTCTCTGATCCACGGTCCTCTGAAACTGGACACTCTTGACCATATCCCACCTGTAAAAAAACTCCGGAGTAAGGGGGCCCCGAGTAACATCAGTGGAAGCACCATATAGGTAACGACGGATGGTAGTAGGAGATATGTTTACCCTGCACCCTCGGACTAGAACCTTTGTGAGAGACTCTAGTTTGGTGGGTTTCGTGCGCCTATCAAAAGAACCTCATAGAGTCGCCACATAGGAGGCGTAGAACTCTCGAACCATCTCCTTGCTATACGACCCCATACTCCTAGCCATCCACTCGAGCATTTGGCGCGTGAACAATCTTTGCACATCAGGGACTGTGTGAAGGGTCCTTGTAAGAACTCTCTCGACTCGACTGTCACTAACCAGGTTATCACCTTCTTGTCATTCAGAAACTTTACCTGTAAACCTGATACTGACTATTTACGCACCACTAGTTTGGCTCCTTAGGAACTGGTGCATGGACATCCTCCTAGTGTAACGGAGTAGACTCCGAACTATGAGCCTCATCAGATGACGCTTGGGGGGCAGGTACCTCCGAGTAAGTGGCTCCACATGATCCGGAACCAGAGTCAATGGCCTTATTCTACCCCGAAGAGTGGGCCAACTCTAAACTTGTTGCAGCTTCGGAGCCAGGCGCTCCTTCAGAACACGAGGTAGACCTAGAAGGTGTGCCGGTTAGTGTGCGCTCCTCATCATACTGGGAGGTAGTGATTACACCTAAAGCCACCTTTTGGGGGGGTACCTCGAGTGGCTCGTGCAGCTGGTGTAGGGGTGCATATGCATGGGGGCACATATTCGCGATCCCGCTCATCGTCGGAAGTGCCAATCATCCGATGGGATGGTGCCACGGACTTGGACCTGCCCCTGGAATAAATGATGTACGATTTGGGGACATATGTACCTATAAAGTAGTTGTTAGTCTCATATCAATCTTACTACACACTCAAAACAAACGAAATAGAGAAAGGAAACCGAAAACGCATTCCAATTCAGACATGCAGTACTTGTTGACGGGCACTATCGATGGGCCATCGATGAATTAACGGACCATCGATAATGTCCGTCATTGGAAACTTTGGAATTATTAAGATTTTTAGTCCCACAGACCTCTTAGTTGAAAATGATAGGCGTGCAGAACGGCTCGTCGATCAATCGACAAACCTTAGTCCACTTCCGTCGTCTGACACTTAGAATAATTTTTAAACTCTCTCAAAATAGGGTCTCAGTTGGAAACAACGGACGTGCAGAATGGCCCGCTGCTTAATCGACGGACCCTATCGATGGCCCGTCGATGCATCGATGGTCCGTCAACGGGGTCTCGTGTTGTTGGCTAGTGAAAGATTTCAGGCCTTGTTTCAACTATCACATTTTGACACCTTTTAGACCCACACAAGTTTAACCAACACATAACAACAATTACAAGACAATTTTTTCATCCTAAGAGTTTCAATTTTGCAAGGTTCATGCTCTAATTCAAAGATACTACCAAACCCTAAGTCGAAAAGTCTATAAACTTATTTTAAATAGATTACACTACTACCCATTCACTTTCTATCATTCTAATGGACATTTTACCCAAGTTTTAACAAGCACAAGCATACAATATTGTCCCTAAGTCAAGACCCACATTCTAATTTTCGTTTCCAACAATTAATGAATGAGAATTCATCAAGCAAAGGGAATCGAAATACCTCAAAATCGTAGTGGAGTCAATGGGTGGGTGATCTTTGCAACAAACTACGTTCCTGACTTTGAACACCGATCGGAGAAGGCAATAGGAAACAAGTAGATTTTTTTTGAAGAAGAGGATTTTGGGAATTTTGGAGAATTGGGAGTTTGAGGGGATATGATTAATTTGGAAAGGGCAAATATGGTGTTTTGATGAAAAAGGAAGGAAATAAGGGAAGGGAAACGGTTGGGGAAAGAATTTGAAAATATTTTGAAGGCGAATGAACAGTTTTTTTTTATTAATATTACAAGTCAGGTCGGCCCGGGTTGGGTCAGGTCGGGTATGGTCGGGTCACTGGTTCTTTGGACTGACGAAACCCCGTCGACGGTCAGTAAGTCAGATTTACTAACCGTCACAAAACTAACCTTCACATTTACTCTTCTAGCCACAAAAAAATCATAAATATCAAAACTCACCTTTCTCTCCCTTAAGCTTAGAAACATCTCCCTTTCCAAACAATCACACCTAGAAAACCATCGGACAAAGGAGAAGAAGAGAGAGATCTTATGGAGTTAAGTTCTATGGCATGATACAATATTAATGAAGAAAGTGAAACTCTATCGTGCTATAGCTTCTTATCCACGGATGTGTGGCGACTCACACCAATGAATAAGACTCTACTATACGTGGCTTGTGAGACTTTAGTCCCTAAACTGTTTCTCATAAACTTATTCTCTAATACCAAGTTTGTAACAACCCGAAAGTACCCCCTAGAATAAGTGAGCACCCATGGGTCGGAATAATTATGTACTTGACCTTCCGGAGGTCTTGTACAAGCCTTATCTACCAATCATTACATAAGACATGAAAAGTAGTTCTAAATTTAAAACTTTTCACAAATAAAATAATAAAAGAAACATATTTCATAAAAGATAAGGAATGATCTCGTCTTCACAAGCCAACTTAAAGACATGAAATAAATAATCTTAGGGACACGACCCTTTACATTTGAAAGAAATACATATTATGTTTTAAAGATAGAAACTAAGAAAATAGAAATATGCCCTCGGATATATGAGGACATGTACATACTTTGTCTTGAGAGAGTAGATTCCTAAGCTTTGACTTCTAGTCAAAAAAAGCCTCCAACCTATACTTATTAAATATAGAAAAGTATAGGATTAGTACAAGATAATGTACTAAGTATGGCATATGCAAAAACATGCAAAAAGGGACGTTTTAGTAAAATAAGCTTCATGTCAAATAAGTAAAACCTTCATGAATATAGAGACAAAATAGTATAAGAATAATCATTAACCACATAACATAGGTCTCTCACAATTTTAGAACCAAAAGCAACTTTACAATGAACCAAGCCAAACTTTACAGTGAAAATTTTTATCCGAAGCATAGTGAACTTATTCCATTTGAGGTTTTTGTAATCAAGTTATCCTAAGACTCACTAAGGCGAGACATAAAATAAACACCCATACACCCCCTTCAATACACACCAAGGTGATCCTTAAGACTACCAACCATAGGCTTATCTCACCCGAGAAATAAGTCCACACTCTTGGCTAGACATTAGAAGAACATTCATACTTCACGGAACTTCACATAGTGCCCCACTCCAAAGAGACTTGGTAAGTTACACAAAGTGCAATGTGAGAGTAGTATCCCATACTACCACTACCACTTAGTGACCCTTGAGGATTCTCTTGTACCAAATACACTACATGCATCCCTCTTAACTTCATTAAATGAAACTTATCTTTAACTTGCTTCCTTAACATTAGACCTTAAGTCATCTAACTTCATTGATAACACATGATAAATCATTCACTTACTTCATATAGAACACACCAAGACACCCCTTTCGGAAGGTCTACTTAGTGCAACGGATACACAACGTCCTATACCACCACCTACCCTAAGTAGTATGTTCTTTTAGGAGAGTTGTATATTTCATTCTTTTGTGGGGGAATAGCTTTGACCAACATAGATCATGAGAGATAGACATGGAATCCTGATACTACCTTTATAGGATGAGGGTTCCCCACTTGTCTAGAGTGGGGTCTTTCTCTTAGATTTTACATGGCTTTGTCCAATAGATACACTTATGCTGCGCATAATTAAGGGATAAGGAGATTACTACTATGTAACTCACTCTTTACTAACAAAGAGTACGCATCTCAAGAGGTACATTGAGTACAACATCTTTACTCACAATGTGCACCCACCCCTTCTTCAAATTCTTGGTGCTAAGCATAACTCCCCTACGGAGTGTTAAACATTCATTACTAAACGTCAATGATATCTTTATGACATCCCATGTCAACTCATAATGGGTATCCATCCTCCAACCTACATTATAATGCTCTTGGTAGGTAGTTAGGTTTCTACTAAACACTTCATCTCAACACACAATGAGTGTTCACCCCAAAACACCCCTTTTCATTCACATTCTTTAACTCCATTCATTCATTCAAAGTGTGAGTGTGTGTGTAAATGTGAGAACACCTTTCACATAAATCATCACTTTCATAACATTGGCTTCTAAACATGCTTGCATCTTCATTCATCATATTTCACACTTGAATCATGTTTCACATAATCATAATATTCCTTTAGACATTATATCTAGCATACTTCACATAACAAGCTTCATAAAAAATATCAACAAGGATAACATAATTATCATCTTACTTCACATAACAAGCTTCATAAAGCACATCAACAAGAACAACATCATTTTCATCATACTTCACATAATATGCCTTCATGGCCTCATTTATAATACACAAGTTGATTCACATTCATATAATTAAAGTAAACAGCTCCACCAAAGGTAGAGCATGCAATTCAAGAGCATTTCATAATAAGAGTTAAGCAATGTAACTAACTTACCATTACTTGAAGATTTCACTAAATATAATCAATTCCTCAATAATTCATCATAATATGGTCCTTAGGGAAGTATCTAAAACATAATAACAACATTAATAAACCAAAGTTCATACCCTACACAAACATGTTCATTTGACCCATTTATTAAGCTAGAAGTTGGAAATATGCATAATCATGAATTCATTAGCGTTTTGACATTAAAATCGTCAATTAATACTAGAAATAACATATTTGAATCATTAAATCACTTTTACATGAAGACCCATGCTTAGAATCAAAACTAGGAGAAGATAGAATTTGGAAACCCCTTTTTGAAATCTTTTAGAAATGACTCCTTGAATGGAAGACGGTTCAAGGATGACTACCATACCACAATTAGAAGGAAACCCACTAATTTTGATGAAGAAACATGTCCAACCAGCTCTCCAATCTCTTCTTGAGTCGAAGCATCTATTTGGTTTTAGATAGACTCATTCTAGAGATAAGTTTTTGGGTTTTAGGAAATGAAGTCTAAAATTAGTTCTAAGTGTTTCAAAACCGTAATATACCTAAAAGACCCTAAAAATATCATCCTAGGTTCATAAAAGACTTGGGCTGAATTTACCAAACATTCCACGCCAAAGCAGAACTGTGAAAGCTTTTTGGTAGCACCAACGACTCCTCAATCTATGGATCGTTTGCCAGTTGACGGACCGTTTGTTGACCAATGAACCGTCCCTTGTGGCCGTCGATGGTCACTTCTTGGCAGCATCCTGCCAAATAGATGGGGTCCTCTTCTAGGGCCCCTCGTGGGTCCTAGGTGGGGTCGTACCCGAATGTTAAACCCTTATACTAAGTCATCTAGGTCTTAGGAACATCCCCCACCAATTTATATTAAAACAAACCGCAAAACTCACTAAAACACATCAATACACACAAGCACTTTCTAAGACACACCTTCCGAATGTCACGGACGTTCTTGAACGTTTGACCTCCATACGTCACCAAACTTCACACACTACCTAATAACATCATTTTAACTCAAATTAACACAAAATTTATCATTAAACATTCACGAAGCTCTATTTAACCTTAGTTCGTTTCAGGGTGTTACAATATGTCTCAAAAACCATCTATGAGAAGATGAATAACAATGTCTTGGGACGCAGCCCACAAAATTCTAACATTGTAATTAAAATAAAAGAACATAGGGGTGTTTTACTCGGATACTATGAGTACTCACCAATTTTCACTTCTTTAAAGCCTTGGAAACTCTACCCTTCAAAGCAACTCAATATCCTCAAGACCCTATATTGGATTAGAATTGTAAGACCCCCAAAATGAGTTAGGATTTATAGAGACTTACATGTTTTTTTTAAGGCTTTAAGGTACTAAAACGTCTTATAAAATGGTATTGAGTCAGTGTGTAAAGTTTGACGTGATTTGGAAGTGAAACATCAAGGGACGACCAAGACGTTCGCCGACTAGTCACCTATGTGCCTCATGAGTCTATACATTCTTATATTTGTATTTAATGGGCTTATGAAGTCTTAAATGAGTTATAATGATGTTTATAGGCATTATATGGAGTTTCGTGAAGTTTGGAGGTCAAACGCCCAAGAACGTCCAAAACATTCAAAAATTAATCGTTCAGACGCTCATGAGTGTCTTGATTGGGCCTAGCATGTTTGGACGAGTTACGTGTATTTGTTTTGGTGAAACTGATGTGGAAGGTCCTTTAATTGACAATGTACATATTTTCGTTGGAAACGCTTGGGTACGACTTCACAAGGGCCCCGTAAAAAGGCCCACGAGAAGGACCCTAGGGCTGTCGAGACACTGCCTTGGGAGTGTCAATCGACTGAACCAAACGACACCCAGTTTGTTGACCAACGGCCTGTTGGTAAGGTCTCTTCGAATGGAAACTTATCCTGAACAAGGCTCAACCCAAAAACAGCCCAAGGTCCAATCGGCTGAAGCCATAGATGGCCCGTTGATTGACCTACTGGCCGTTGATGGTGGCCTGCAACTGATGCCATGCGACTATTTCATTAAAGGGGTGAATGGAAAATTCAAACCACGTCCTAAACTTACTCTAATAGGCTTATTTAGATATTTTTGGGTGTATATAAATGATCAGAAACGTGATCAACCCATTTCCAATCCCCTCTACACAAATTAGGCTTTCCCTCCAAAACCAATTCTCCCTAGAAACCTCTATTGTTGATGAGGCTCAAGAACATCTTGGAGCTTGGATTTCCATGGATTATTCATAAAGTTTTAGAGGTTTTATACTAGACAAATGTATGGTGATCCTTCATCTCTAGTTATCCTTTCATCTAGAGAGTTAATCTCAAAGTTTCAAAAAGATATTTCAAGATCAAACTTCTTCTTCTTCTTCAATCTAGCCATGGGTTCTTTGTAAAAACATTTTTAATGGCTTAATCATGATGAATTGATGCTAATGTATTTGTTTTAACGTGATTTCAATACAATTGCATTAATAACAAATGTCCCTTCCGAAAATCGATTTAGCCCTTCCATGGCCATTGTGATCATGGCTTGTTATTTGTTAAATTGTGATTCTCTTATGTTGAATTGCTTATACCTACTGTTATTTACGTGAAATGATGATGAATTGGTGATGAAGGATCCATGTGGATCAAGATATGCAGATTTGAACATGACTAATATATGCCTTTATGTGATCACTGTAATATGGAACTTTTAATGAATAAAAGTGGAATTCGATTATGTTGTGGTTCTTGTAACTACTGCCTTAGGTTAATAATTTTGTAAAATTTTGAGTATAAATATGGTATGATCAAAATAAAAAAGGCATGGTATTAATCGATCTAGGTGCTTTTAAGCTATCAAGTAGTAACTTGTGATCTTGACGTTAGGATGGTTATTATGTGTTTCGATTATGGTGAACTGCCTTAGATACTACCTATATGTGTACATGATGATCATTGTACAATTTATTCAATATGAATATATAATTATTGAGTTGGTAAAGATTGATTTAAATACTTCTATCCTATAGACATTGATAAAGTAATGTATATGTTGTGATCTATATTTTATGATGAATAAAGCATGATTAAGACTTGGTCCCTATCTCTTTAGCTACTGCCCTAGATGTATATTATTTATACATGATATTGATGAGAAAAACTAGGGAAGTTACTGGATGATCTATCACTCCCTACCTTCTACCATATATGTGATATAGTGTATTAGATGGTAGCATGATTTTGTAGCAACTTGTACATTGTTTCTTCATGATTAAATATACATACAATTAATGCCCTATATATGTATTGATGATGGAAAGGATGTATTGATCAATGATGATCAAAGGATAATGAAGTGGTAATAATGACTCTTTCTCTCTACTTTCCTTATAGTATTGTAGTTGATGAAGCATTGTATGACACTGTGTGGCATGGTCCACTTATGGTGGCGGTGTTTACTTCTTGTAAATCTATATAGGTGTTGATTATGTACTAGAAGGCTAATTAATGAATATATGAATATGTGGTGGTGGTGATCACACTATGTGAAGTTTCTGCATACTTTCCTATTCTAGTTTTTATTTAGGTTGTATGGCTATTGTATAAACATGTGTATATCTATGTTAGGGTAAAGTGTAGGTGCTGACATTGATGAGTTAAAATGGTTAAAGAATCCCTTATCTATGTATCCCTATGTGAATGCATAATTAGCCAAAGTTAGGAGTATTAAGTGTAATAAGAAATTGACTTTTCTCCTATGCTATTGTGTGTTGTGTGGTCTATGTTTGAAAGTGTATTATGGTCTAAAAGGGTGGCTGCCTCAATGTGTTGTTGATTGGCACTATGTGATCATACTGACCAATGTACACACACCCTCACTCTACATGCATGCTTACAATGTAGTAAATGTTCATAGAGTCTAATGAAATATTGTACTCTCATATTCACTAGTGTCTACTACTATGCATGTAAAGTATATGTATGTGAAGTATGTTATGTATTCCTTAACTAGGATGGCTTGATAGGTGTACTAGTATGGGCAAGGGTATGGGACCTTGTCAATGCATTGCACATGTGTACCTTGATAGGATAGTTCCTAGGTTTGGTTTATATCTACATGAAAATGAATGTATGGGCATGCTATGAATATGATTTACATGCTATGATGATTAGTATATGAGATGATGAAATATGAATATGCACAGTGTCGTAATCTGTTAATATGAAAGGATTAATCATATAGTCACACCTATAGACTTGTGTATTGATATATGAACATGTGTGACATTTATGTGTTATGTGAAAGGTTTGCTCACATATAAGTACACACACACATGTATTATGATCTAGTAAATAGAGGGGCGTTTAAAGGTGTTCCCAAGAATACTCTAAAACTAGATAGGTGCTCGAATATGATATAAGCATATGAGGAACAAATATCCTAAGCCTATGTTTTAAGAAAAATGTTATTAAAGGCCTTTAAGTAAAGGGAACTAAGCTTAGAACAGAGTGAACTTGACAATGAGACGTGTTGACTTCCCTTGGAGGAAAATTCACCATTTGTTCCTTATAGAGTGTTGACTTCCCTTAGAGGAATACGCATCTATGGATCCACATGAGGTGGTGACTTCCCCCTGAGGAAGGTTCACCCATGTTTTATCCTGAGAGGAGGCCCCAATTGCCAAATGTCATGTAGAGGGATCATACCTATCTCTTAGTTCCATAAACTATGCTTGCCACATAGGATCTAGCAAAGTGAATTCACTTAGGATTCTAGGATATATGTTAAGGTTCTACATTTTCTAGGTGGAACACCTTCCATTGGTGTAAGGCTCTACACCACAAAATTCCATGTTTAGCACCCATGGTCTTAGTATCGGTTAAGGCTATAGTTTCCCTAAAGTAAAATGAAAAATGGAAGTAAATGACTAGGATACTAACTACGATGACTTATGGGAGGTTATTTAGGATAGGTGGAAATAATGAACCCATCTAGACATTGCACAAGTAGCTCCTTAGGAAGTCCTAAGGAGGTGACCTAATGTGTATGATTATGCTTTTGTCTTTATGCATGACATTGTAGTAATTGTCTAGTTGTTATGAAGATGTGCATGGTATAACTCTATATGATGTGAACCTTTCCCTATATGCATGATGTTGTTCTTAATGACTATATGATGAAGGTCTTGCCTAGCTTGGATAATGTTGCCTTTACTTGTTATGTTGATGTATGAAGTGTTAAGGCTTGTGGTCTCATGATAGGTTTACTACGTATGTTTGAGGTTATGGAGCTTTATATGTACATTGCACTAGTAGACTTATATTTGGGGCATGAGTATAATATTGTAATGACTTATGTGAAGTGAGGCAAAAATATGTGTCAATTGATGTAGCTCACTGTAATGTCTTATAACCTTGACTTAAATGTGATTTATAATGTATTATGCTTATATGATGACATGTGTTGGCTTATGTAGGTTGTATGTATTCTTTCTTTTTGAACTGAATTGAGGAGGTTGACAAGTTAAAAGAAAAGGGTTCATTGTAATGTGAGGGGAGCTCACTGTAAAGTGACCCTAAATGTGACTTAAATTCTATATGTTATATTTCATGATGTCTGGACTTTGAATATGTCTATATGAAGTATGTGAATGATATAAATTCTATTGTATAAAGGTTTTATGAAGATTTACTCAAAAAGGCATGAAGTAATTTCAAGAAAATGTCTCTTTTAAATGCATATTTTTGCATGGTTGCAATACTTAGTGAATTCTTGTACTAATCCCATTTTTCACTACTTTTTACATAAAGTATATGTTATGGATGCTTAAAGTATGTCCATATGATGGATAAACATTATATGTGATTCCCTAGCTCAATGAAAGGAATCCTTAAGTTCCGAGGATCTCCTAAACTATTGTTTACTGTAATATTTAGTATTATTGTACTTATGTATTATGTTCTAAGGCCCGTCCCTAAAGTACTCTTTTGATGTTGAGTCTACGATGACAAAGATACTTAAGGTCTAAATATGAATTATGATCTATGCTTTATATATATATATGAAGTGAAGTTTCTAGCATATGACGTGTGATAAAAAGTTCTACATTTTCCGCTAAATTTACTATGACAATGTGATGAATGATAACTATGGGCTTGTATAAGACCTCCGAGAGGTCAAGTACGCCATGTTACTTCTAGGGGGTGCTCCTAGGATGTGACAAGAATTTAGGCAAAATATGCGTTAGCACGAAATGTACTAAGTATGGACTCTATCCTACCAAACATAAGATATCTCAAAGGGTTAGTCAATAATATACATAATCATAAAAGATAAAGACATAAGCATAACATGAATATCATAAGCATAATAAAGCATCATTAAGAATATAAGAGTTCATACTTAGCTTATTGTCAGTCACATCCGGGGAGCACCCCCTAGACGTAACCGTCGTCGTCCTCCTCAGAGAGGACTAAGACTAGACTCTTAGCATTCCTCATAACATATCATATGCTAAAAAACAAAAAAAATTAAAACTTATTATATACATGTATATAGTGAGATTTACATAGACCTCTCGCTTACACATATATATGTATATACACATAGGGAGTTTACTTAGATTACTCGCATATGAAGCTTACACTGGCTTCCACTTTTACGCCACATACACAATATACAAAGATAGTCTAATAGGAAAGTCTCACATTTAAACCATCTAGAATGAGAAAAACATTCGGGCAGAGCCATACTTCATTACCAACAAAATCTACATATAGGCTTATACAACAATAGTCTTCAAATGAAAGAGAAGGAAACTAAATGTCTTTAGAGTAGAACAACATAAAGTGGCTAGATAGTGGCATCATCCTCGGAATGGTGAGGACCTACCAAACTTGAAGAAAGAGAATCCAAGTCTTCTTCAATTGGACTTCTAGAAGCTCAACGGCCGGAACCTACATCACTGTAGAAACATAGAAATATGGGTTAGTACATCACTTGTACTAAGTATGGAAAGATTCACATAAAACATAGGGATCATAATAACGTAAATCATGTTCATAATAAAGATAACCTCAACATAAGAACCATAGAAACATAACAGTTCAATAGTTCATATTAACGTACGCATACAAAAACCCTTACCAACAATCCCATCCCAAGCCTACAAGTGCAATGCTTATGTAAAGTCCCATAACCCCACATAACCAAGTCAACAAGATAGAGGACCATAAGAAATACTTGGATTCATAAAACATATATCATCATAATCATTACTACATATAACAACTTAGACCAACACTTGTTCATCAAAAGAGTCAACATCATATACTAGCATCACCATGTAAAGTCAACATCATATACTTCATAATAACATAATACATAAGACCATCTCCTAGGACTACCTTTAGATTTAACTTGTGCAATGTCTAGATAGGGTCTCATACCCCTACCTATCCTAAGTAGACTCTTCAGGTCATCCTAATCAATGTCTATATCCATTTACCTTTAGTCATTAATTTTACTTTCGGTAACACTTGCCTTAACCGACATAGACTACAAGAGATAAATATGGAATCTAGTGTCATGAAACCCTACACCAAAAGAAGTTTGTCTGCTTGCCAATGTAAAACAAAAACATGAACATAGAATCTAGGTGGATCCACTAGCTAGTATTCATATGGGAGAAACATAGTTCAAGAACTAGGTGACATGTTTGAGACCCTCTTTATTCAATTGGCATTGTACTCTCTATCTCTTGAGTACAATAGTGAACCTACCTTCCCTACTTGGGAAGGGATACTCCTCAATGCTAGTTCACTCGATGATAAGCTAGAGTCCCTTTTTGAAATGTTTTTAAGTCATCCTTTAACAATCATAACTTAGTTTAGGTCATAGGGTATTTACCCCTTGTATAGTCATAGTCATTAGCTCAATAGGAATTGAATAATATGTCCTTTCATTACAACCCTCATATGTGAGATTAACACATTATCATCACCATGTCATAGTAAGGCACATAGGTAATTCACAACCAACCTTATATCATTACACCTTAATCATAATCACACACTTTACATAATCAAGACATTTCAAATGCATCATCATACCAACACCTACTTAATCTAATCACAAGATATGCTTCAATTGAACTTCATCATCAAATACAAGCCATCACAATTGAAGTAAAGGTTCAAGATCAAAAAGTCTTACAAATTCTCCTTCAAAAGCCTTCATCATTTGTCTTACCATCAATCATCCAAATTCATCCAACAATAGGTGTAATAACATCATTATAATAGTAATTAACACAAGTACTAAGTCAATTACATCAACACTAATCAATTCAACATGAATTCATAACCTAGGGTTAGGGAATTGGGTCAATTCATCATCTATTAAACATATTAGGTATAAAATCAAGACCTACAATAATTAACCAATAATAAATCACAATATAACCTTAATAACCAAACCAAAACCAAGACCAATACAATTTGAAATATCAATTTCGTATTAGAAAGAAACACATATTGATATCATCTTTTGGAAATCAATTTGAAAGAACCCTTTAGGGAAAGGAGTCCCAAAGGTGACGAGTGTAACGACCCAAAGTACCCCATAATCGTTACCGGCGTTGCTTCCTCGAAGATAACTAAGACAAGCCCTTATTATACATCATAGCACATCATAGGTCAAAAATGTCAAAAAATTTAAACCTTAACGTACTGAAGTGTACTTAGACTTCTCGCATATTATATATGGAGTTTACATAGACTCCTTGCGTATGAAGTTTACATAGACTTCGATTTTAGCATAACAAATCATTTAAGAGTCTACAGTGTCTTCTCACATATATATAATCTATAAGAGTACTAATGTTTGGACATAGCTAATACAAAACAATACGCCATTATAGGCTTACAATAATTATCTCAATGATGTAAGAAAGAATGAATGTTTCTAAATAAAAGCAACATCATATCTAGATTGGTACATGGCAAAATCCCTGGACATGAGTACTCACCAATGACTTGGGAAAAGATCCAAGTCTTCATTGCAAATTGGCCACAAAGTCTTCAACGACCGGAACCTAAAATGTTTGAAAAAGGGAGAAATATGGGTTAGTACATCACACGTACTAAGTATGGATTCTATGCACAAAATCATCAATGCATGAGAAAAGACACAATTTAGTCAAAACCATGCTTAGTATCATTTAACTCAACATGCACATATATGGAACATCATAAATCAACCCAAGATGTATGCAACTCAAGCAACGATCGTGCAATGCCAAGAATAAAATTCCAAGGAAGTCCATGCTTCAACATCAAACAAGCCACGCAACATGTTAAAACACATTAAAACTCACAAGGACGTCCAATGGCTATATTTCGAACGTCACCGGATGTTCTTGGATGTTTGACCTCCAAATCTTACAAAACTCAACATGCTAACTCTAAACACTATAATTATCCATATAAGGGCCTCATAAAATCATTACAGACACATAAGCACATGAAAACACATAAGGAACTTAGGCGACTAGTCGTCGAACGTCTTGGTCGTCCCTTGACGTTTGACTTCAAACTTGCCCAAAATCCTTAGACACTGCCTCAAACATCATTTTAAACCATCTTAGGACTTCAAGACTTCATGACACACACATTAGGCCCTAGTTTCACCTAAGTCATTTTTGGAGGTGTTACATTCTCCCCCACTTGGACAACATTCGTCCTCGAATGACACTTACTTCATTTTAGACATTATCAAAAGATGATTAACTCAAGACTAGCATTATATAACCATATCACACAATACTCCTATAGGAGAAACATCACTTTCACATAAACAAGACATTCACAACACAACAGGAAGTGAGAAACTAATCTACGACTCATCATGTCATAAGACTCACATTCCTATTTTATTTAGGAGAAATTCATTACCAACACACTATCATGCTTATATACATAAATTTAAGACACCATACAACCATTTTCTACCAAAGAACAATTTACTCATTTTCACAAAATCTTTACAGTGACCACAATTTTCCTTACAGTGAACATGCTTCACAATCTAACGATGCTACACATAAGAAATTCCTTATAAATGCTCAACAAACCAATCTCATATAACAATTTAGACATGCTCACTATTCACCTTCATGAAAAAAGTAGCAATGTACTCTAGATGCACATGAACCATGAGGAAGATACCATGCATAAAAACTCATTTTTTCATTCAACAAAACTTCAACCAAAACATGCATATCATAAGGACAATGTTTGGAACTTATTTTGCACAAAAGACTCCTACATAATTCAAGTTACTAAGAACTCTTTGTTTTAGGCTTGAATAAACACATAAAGAAAGGTTAAGGGTATCTTACTAAAAAACATACTCTTCACCATACTCCCCCACTTAGGAGAAACCCATTCTAAGGTCAACATAACATCTAATACAAGGAACTTCCTCAAGGCACCTTAAACCTTACTAATACTTTGTCAACAAAGTCTGTCTCATGAAATCTCAGGAAAACTAAATACTCGCAAAGGTCTAACCATCTAACCACTACCTCCCCCTTACTTGGAGAAACTCACCTTTACTCTTTCAAATCTGATCACCTTCAATTCTAAGTTTGGGTCTTAAACAACTTCAAACCATCTCCACAACCACTCCTTCACATTTCTAACACAATACCTTACAATTCATTCCAACTATACTACCCTTCAAAAGGTAACTAAACAAACCTAAGGTCACTATCACAACCTCTAATATCGCATCCAACTAGTCACATCTCATCTTTTCTCTCCCTCAACCCAAACTTCACAAAGTCAAACTCGAAGGACCAACACATAAAGGAACAAGGAAAAGACACCATATACAAAGATCTTAGGAACAATTAGATGAATTAAGAAGTGAAACCTTTCCTAGTAGGCAATAGCCTCCCATTCATAATGTGGCGCACTTCACATTATGAACAAGACTCTACTAGATGTGGTTCATGAGAAAACTAAGACACTCCCAAACCTTATGCTATGATACAAACTTTGTAACAATCCACAAGTACACCCTAGAAGTTAGACCATAATTGAGTTGCCACACGTAAATGAGACTTCAAAAAGTCTCACTAAAGCCACTCGTATCACTCATTGCATAATAAAAATTCTAAAATGAGTAAGAATTTAAAACATTCTTCACACACGAAGAACTCATTACATACTCAATACACAAGGGGAAGGCTTTCATTAAAACATTAAACCTTTACAACATATCTTTGAACCATCTAAACTTTGGAGTATACAATACTTGGTACTAAGCCCATACAAGACATAAAATAAAGACTAAGACATAAAATGAACATGTGAATATTTTCCTCGAATCGATGAGGACTCACCAATACTTCATCTTCAACCATTAGAAACCTATCCATCCTCCATGGCATATCAAGACTTCCAATTCCCTACACTTTAGTCAAAAAGTAAAAAGAAGGGGTTAGCACATTCGATGCACCAAGTATGGAAGCCATGCGAAAATCATGAAAAAAGGACATTTAGTAAATAACATGATTTTCATGAATTTTGATTAAAACATCATACTATAATCATAAGAACAACATTTAATTACCTTAGAAACGCATAAGATAATACCTAGGCAATTAATCACATTTTTAAGAAATCTTTACAGTAAGCTAATTCACTGTTATAGTGAAGTCCTTCAACTTCATATTGAGTCATTTCTAGCATGTAGTCTCCTCAATAAAAGCTATCCTAAGACTCACTTCAGTATGAAAAAGAGAGACCGCCTATACACCCTTTCTAGAGACACCTAAATGATCCTTAAGACCACCTATAATGAGATATATACACATACAATATACCAAAACACATAACATATATGATATGGCATGCACCTCGCCAATGTTATCCAAAGACTTACTTAAGTAATTCTAGAAGAGAACAACCATACACCCTCTTCAAGATTACCTAAATAATCCTTAAGACCTCCTAAGATTCGATCATGCCTAACTTATCAACAAACTTTCCTAACTAGAGTTATTCTCAAGACTTCCCTAGATAGGACATGAAAAGATCATCCTTTATTCCCCCTTCATACTTTAACTAGGAAATTCTTAGAGTCACTCTAGATTAGGTACTCATTCATTTACATACTTTCTAACATAAGTCATTGCTTCATGAATTCATTAAGAGACATCATCACATAAGGATATTCAAGTAATGGTCTTACGGAAGATCTAGGGACTCTCACAAACATCTTCAAAGTCTGTTGTGCAATGTCAAGATAGTGTCCCATACCACCACCTAAACTTCATACAACTTCTCAAATACTAGTAGGTATCCCATAAGATGATAATAGGAAATAACCGACATAGACCATGTTACAAAGGTATGGAATCCGAAGTTGTAACCTACTACGATGGAGGGTGTTCTACTTTCCAATGGTAGAACTTGGACACATCCATGTAGGCATATGGTTAAGGAATATGAAGGGTTTCTTTGCAATCTAGCCTCATCATTTAAATAGAGCTACTTCCCTTACCATACTCACTCGGTGCTTACCTTTGTTCTCACAGAGTAATTCACATTAAAGGATCACATGAAGGGGTTCCATATATAGTTCATAACCCAATCACATTCACCCTACCAAAGAGTTCCCCTAGGGCTGACTTTCAATGTCGACAAAGATAACTTAATAACTTTCCTAAGGATTATATGATGCCGTTCCATCTAACCAACATTAAGTCCATCATTCATACATGAACGATAGCATTACGATTTTCGACTTTAAGGTTCATAACCTTACCTCTAGGTTTAAGGCTTCACATAAAGGACCTTCTTAGCATTATTCAGGGTCTCATGTCATTCATACATAAAATACTAAGAGGCTTTAGCATCCTAAGTCAATACATCTCATATTCCCATTCATACATGTATCAAGTAAGGGACACTAGTCTACTACACAAGACACTACTTTCTCATAATGCATGTAAGAAGTCATCATTGACTACCTTAGTCATACATAGCCATATAAGAGTACAACATGTTAACCTTAACACATCCATATACAACTTCATCACATATCATCATATAAGAGGAATCATAACATAATCACTCACACAAAATCATTTGAGCACTCTAAGGCACTTTACTATTAACCTTCACAAATAACATATATTATCTATCATGATTAAAACCACATGTTCATACAATCTATAACATCTTAGACATGATTACATTACTTCACATAAACAACTTCACATTACCTTCATATAAGTCCTAAACAAGATACTAATACAATTCATAAAGTAATGCCGACGAGGCCACATCTTTTACAAAGGTAACACATAAACACCGCCACCATAAGTGGACATACCAATCACCATTGTAATACAAAATCTATACATAATATTAAGATAGTTAGGGAAGCATACCACCCATCTAATCTCACAACTTCCATCCTTAGCCAAATCAACCAACAATACTCAAAGGCCCCTACCCATAGCCATGATCACCAATTCAATTGAATGAGCTTAATATACAATGAATTTAATAATATGCAATACCCATGTGATCAATTTGAGACAGCATATAAACTATACAATCATAATCTATACAAAAAAACAAAAGCCCATAACAATCTACATATGAATTCATTACTAGTTAACCATGATCAATTCACTCATACTTTAGTTAAATTTAGATGTTTGATGTCACGACCCAACCCGATGGGCCGTGACTAGTGTCCGATTTGAACACTCACATACAAACCAGATAAGTATAACCAACTGAAACTAAGACAATAAGAGATTTAATCAAATCAAACCAACTCCAACGCCAAATATAAATAAAGTTAATCTGTCTTATAAAAAGTCATAACCATTCAACCGTAACAACATACGCGAGCCGACAAGGCTGCCACAACACAATTTACAATGATGTACAAAATCCGACAACCCCGTACACGCGGGCATCCCAAACAAACCATGTCCAGACTATTATCCAAAACATACGTACAACCCACATAATGTCTTACAGACCTCTAAGAGTATAGTAGGAAACTCGACGGGATAGGGCCCCGCAGTACCCATAGATAAGCAAAAGACTTCACGGAAAGTTATGTACCAAACGACTGGGCTCCGAAATAGTGGAGCTCTCCAAATCAGCAGAGTAGATATCCTAGGCGAGAGGATCACCGAACTGAGCGTCTACACCTGCGGACATGAAACGCAGCCCCCCGAAGAAAGGGGGTCAGTACGGACAATGTACTGAGTATGTAAAGCATAAGGTAAAGATGACAGGATATCAACATGATAAGTCGAAACGAGATATCGTTACACAAGTACATTATAAATGAAAATCATGCAATCTTTAACATATAAGGTGCCCAGCTTCCCTAGTAAGGGACTCGGCAAAATAATCATCATATATATACATCATACGTACCCGGCCCTCTAGTGAGGGACTCGGTGAAATAGTCATCACATCATCTCTGTCATCATCATCATTATAACCATCCTCATCACCAATCATATATATAATATACATACCCGGCCCTCTAGTGAGGGACCCGGTGACATATGCAAGAACTCCGCACGAACATTACCCGGCCCGGGACTCGGTGAAATGATAAATAACTCTATGCACGAGTAGAGCATTATGAGCAACCATATGCAATTAAAAATCATTTCTTATAACTCAATAGGACAATCAACGTGAACCAACAAGGAGTATTACCAAAGATTAACGTTTTATCAAGATTATAAACCTTTAACACGATATGAAAACGTAAAATCTCAATGACTCTAAGAAGCTCTACCATACATATGAGAAATCACCATTGCCTTAGACATAGCCGATATATAGAAGAATAGTTTGTGAAAGCAAGAATATACGTCACCTAGACGCTTTAGAAGTAAGTATCAAACCTGTCCGTCATTTACTCATTTTTAAAAGTCATGCCAAACAAAGAAGAAAGGATAGCGTTACATACCGTATAGTCGAGCTACACGTCCAATATTTACTGCCCAAGCTATTAATCTATAACAAGCAACAATCGTGCCGCAATTAGATAGTCGTCACGCTTTACTACTTATATAAGCTAGCTAATAATCTAAAGAAAATTCGGCAGCACTTCCCCTATATTCCTTACTTTGTCCCAATCCGACAACAACCCAAATTATCCATAGCAATACCAATAACACATTAACATATACATAACGTCAAAACAGAATTTCCCACACTTTGTTTTAATCAAAACAGCCCAAACACTAACACAACACCACTAATAATCCGATTATTATTTCCGCTCATACTTAGCACAATCAATAACTAAAACGAATTTTCTTAAGCTACTGGTCACACCCCCTTTCCTAACATTAATGGCTAATTAATAGAGACATTCTAAAGAATTAATAAATCAAGCAAAGAGATTACTAACCAAAATTCTTGAAGCTACTGGCCGAGAGTTGCATGGTGGGTTTTCTCCATTTCCATGGCTGCCTAAGCTAAGGTGAAGAAGATGAAAATTTTGCTATCATTTCACCACTTCATTCATAATATGAAGTGGAGACAACACCCCACTACACATCCCACTAAGCCTAGCTCCCAAAATGATTCCTTTCACTTTGCCTTGAGTGGTGGGGCCCTCCACTTAATTAATTTAATCCCAACAGCCACTAAATAAATTCCCACTTAAAATTAATCCCAATCTGATTTCCTTTAATCACTCGGAACTTAAAATAAAATCTCATTCCCCGAACTTACCTCGACTAGCTCATGACGCGCACTGCGTATAAAAATACGAGGCGTAACATCCTTCCCCCCTTAGGAACATTCGTCCTCGAATGTTAAATTAGCATAAAAAAAAAATCAGCGAGGTCTCTCTAACAGTTATACCTATCAACCTGCATTTCGTAACTTACAGATGCCTCACAGAGTCACAACTTACTGCATAATTTCGTTTATCAATCAAAATAGTCAAGCTAGGAATTGAATTACCTGCAGGTACGGGAAACAAGTAAGGATACTTATTCTTCATATCGTCTTCCGCTTCCCAAGTCATCTCCTCCCTATTATTATTTCGCCACAACACTTTGACGGGAGCCACATCCTTAGTACGTAACCTTTTAACCTGGCGATCAAGTATAGCTACGGGTTTCTCCTCATATGACAACTCCTCTGCTACCTGAACATCATCTACAGGGAATACTCTAGAAGGATCACCAATACATTTACGTAGCATCGATACATGAAAGACTGGATGTACCGCCTCCAAATCAGATGGTAGATCCAACTCATAGGCAACCTTGCCTATCCTACAAACAATCTGATAAGGCCCAATGTATCTCGGACTGAGCTTTCCCTTCCTGCCGAATCTCATCACACCCTTCATGGGTGATTCCTTCAGGAATACCCAGTCACCAATCTGAAACTCCAAATCTCGACGCCGATTATCTGCATATGACTTCTGTCTACTCTGGGCTGCTAGTAACCTTCCCTGAATAAGCTTCACCTTGTCAACTGCTTGCTGAATCATATCCGGGCCTATTAACTTAGTCTCGCCAACATCGAACCAACCAATAGGTGACCTGCACTTCCTCCCATATAAGGCCTCGTACGGTGCCATCTGGATACTAGAATGATAGCTATTATTATAGGCAAACTCAATGAGCGGCAAGTGGTCATCCCAGCTACCTTTGAAGTCAATAATACAGGCCCGCAACATATCTTCTAATGTCTAAATAGTGCGCTCAGCCTGCCCATCAGTTTGAGGGTGAAATGCTGTGCTAAGGTTCACCTGTGTCCCCAATCCCTTCTGAAATGATCTCCAAAAGTTAGCTGTAAATTGAGCTCCTCTGTCTGATATAATGGACGTGGGAACCCCATGAAGTCTCGCTATCTCCTTGACATATAACCTCGCATAATCTTCAGCCGAATAAGTAGTCCTGACTGGAAGAAAATGGGCCGATTTCGTCAGCCTATCTACAATAACCCATATAGAGTCATACTTCCGTTGAGTGCGAGGTAAGCCTGTAATGAAGTCCATATTAATCATCTCCCATTTCCAAGTCGGGATCTCGATCTCCTGTAATAATCCCCCAGGCTTTTGATGTTCGATCTTGACTTGTTGACAATTCGGGCACTGAGCAACAAACTCCGCTATGTCTTTTTTCATGCCATCCCACCAGTATAGGCATCTGAGGTCATGATACATTTTTGTTGACCCTGGGTGAACAGAATAACGGGCAGAGTGTGCCTCTCCCATAACTTGCCGTCGTAGCCCCGCAATATCAGGTACACACAATCTGCCTTCATATCGTAACACTCCGTCAGGTGTAACCTTAAATGGGGTCTTTTCCTTTTGAAGAGTTGCATCTCTATACCGTGCCAGAATAGGATCCTCGTACTGGTGTCTCTTTACCTCATCTATGATTGAGGACTCAGCAACCTCTCAAATAGAAACTCCACTATCTTCTGAATTAGCCAGACGGACTCCAAGGCTGGATAGCCGCTGAATCTCCTGAACCATCTCCCTCTTTTCTGGTTGTACATATGTCAAGCTACCCATGGACTTACGGCTAAGAGCATCTGCTACAACATTTGCTTTCCCTGGATGATATAAAATGTCAACATCATAATCCTTTAGCAACTCTAACCACCGCCTCTGTCGTAAGTTCAGCTCCTTCTGTTTAAAGATATGTTGGAGACTCTTATGATCTGTATAGATGTCCACATGTACACCATATAAATAATGCCTCCATATCTTCAATGCATGAACCACGACTGCTAACTCCAGATCGTGAGTAGGATAATTCTTTTCATGCTTCCTAAGCTGTCAGGAGGCATAGGCTATAACTTTGCCATGTTGCATCAATACACATCCTAGCCCAACACCCGAAGCATCACAATAAATAACATAGCCGTCTGGTCCCTCCGGAAGAGTTAGGACTGGAGCTGTAGTCAATTTGTCTTTCAATAGCTGGAAGCTTCGCTCACAAGCATCAGTCCACTGGAACATGGCTCCCTTTTGAGTTAGCCTTGTCAAAGGCGCTGAAATTGAGGCAAACTTTTCTACGAACCTCCTATAATATCCTGCTAACCCCAGAAAGCTGCGTACCTCAGTAGGTGTCGTAGGTCTGGGCCAAGTCTTTACTGCCTCAATCTTCTGCGTGTCTACCCGAATACCATCAGCTCTAATAATATGCCCCAAGAATGCCACTGAAGTCAACCAGAACTCGCACTTGGAGAACTTAGCATACAATTTCTGGTGCTGAAGCACCTTAAGTACCGTCCTTAAATGGTCTGCATGCTCCTCTTCTGAACGTGAATAGACCAGAATATCGTCTATAAATACAATAACAAACATATCAAGGAATGGTTTAAACACTCGATTCATTAAATCCATAAACACCGCTGGAGCATTAGTCAGCCCAAAAGACAGCACTCTAAACTCATAATGCCCATATCGGGTCCGGAATGCCGTCTTTGGAATATCTGTCTCCCTTACCCGCACCTGATGATAACCTGACCGCAAGTCTATCTTTGAAAAACACTTAGCACCCTGCAACTGGTCAAATAGATCGTCAATCCTTGGGAGGGGATACCTGTTCTTTACTGTTACTTTGTTCAGCTGCCTATAATCAATACACATCCGCATCGACCCATCCTTTTTCCTCACAAACAGTACCGGTGCTCCCCAAGGTGACGTGCTAGGCCTGATGAAGCTCTTTTCTAGCAAATCTCTCAATTGCTCTTTCAACTCTTTCAACTCAGCAGGTGCCATTCTATAAGGAGGTATAGATATAGGCTGGGTATCTGGCAGTACATCTATAGTAAACTCTATCTCTCGTTCTGGAGGAAGGCCTGGAAGGTCCTCCGGGAATACATCGGGAAATTCATTAACTACCGGGACTGATTGAAGAGTCGGTGCCTCTGCCTTTATGTCATGCACTCGAACCACATGATAAATATAGCCTTTTCTAACCATCTTCCTGGCCTTAAGGTATGAAATAAATTTACCTTTCGACGATACTGTACTCCCCTTCCACTCTATAATCGGTTCCCCTGGAAATTGAAATCGAACTATCTTTCCTCTGCAATCAACATTTGTATAACAAGCAGCCAACCAATCCATGCCCATGATAATATCAAACTCAATCATATTTAACTCTATTAGATCTGCTACGGTACGACGACTATATATAACCACTGAACAACTCTTATATACTCGCGTAGCTATGACAGAATCTCCTACAGCTGTAGCTACCTCAAATGGTTCTATCAACTCAGATTCTATTCCGATCCTACTAGCAACGAAGGGGGATATAAATGATAAGGTGGAACCTGGGTCTATCAATGCATACACACTTCGGGAGAATAGTGATAATATACCTGTGATTACATTAGGTGACGCCTCCTGATCCTGCCTACTAGTCAAAGCATATATGCGGTTTGAGGGACCGCTAGAACTGGAAGCTACACCACGACCTCTACCACGGCCTGCTGGCGCCTGAATACCCTGCCCCATAGGGCGCATAGCCACAGAAGAAGATGAACCAGCAACGGACCCAGTAGGCTGTGCCATACCCCCTGCACTACCCCTAAAGGGACACTCCCTCATAGTATGACCTTGACGGCCGCAAGAAAAACACGCACCTGTAACCCAACGACATTCCCTAGGATGGGACCTACCACAGCGAGAACACCGCGGCAAAGGTGGCCTCGACTGGCTCAAACCCCTGCCCATCTGTGACCCTGACGCCATAGAGCTCTAACCAGCTTCCGAATATCCCGCACGATCAAACCCCCTACCCATGAAACGTGGGGGTGCACTCTGTGCTGGCTGGGACGAAAATCTAACATGCTGTTGAGACTGCCCGCCTCGAAACTCGTCAGAATAACCTGCTAATCTAACCCTCTTATATTGGCCTCTATTAAAATCTCTATCTGGTTGACGTCCCCGGTACCGATCCTCTACCCCCTGTGCATATGCTTGCACCCGAACAATGTCCAAACCTGGCTGAAGAGTCACTGCCGTACAACCGTCAATCAGATAACGATCCAATCCCATCACATAACGATGTATCCTATTTGCCATATCAGCCACAATAGTAGGCGCATGCCTAGCCAATGAATCAAACTCGAGACTATACTCTCGAACGCTCCTGCCATTCTGCCTCAAACGCAAGAATCTATCGACTCTAGCTCGCTTCATCTCTGGAGGCAGGAAGTGGCCCTGGAAAGCCTCCACAAATTCATCCCATAACGCTGGAGGAGCACCCTCACCCCTAGATAATTCCCAAGACTCATACCAATTAATAGCTACATCCCGCAAACGATACGTAGCCAACTCAACAGACTCAGTCTCCGAAGCCTTGATTATCCTCAATGTACGCTGCATCTGACGAATAAACTCTTGCGGATCATCCTGGGGCCTTGATCCAAAGAACTCTGGAGGATTACAACTTAAAAAATCACGAGCCCTTAAGCTATCAGATTTGTCCGCATGATCAACTCCTAGTTCATGCCTGCGAACCTGACCTGCCACTAATCTAGTCAGCAATTGAACCGCATCTCTCATGGCCCTATCTTCCGCCCCTGGCTGAGGAGCTGGAGGTTCAGGTGCTGGGGCCTCGGGGGCTGGTGGTGGTGTAGCAGAGCTCTCCGACTGGAGCACAATACCAGGCATAGACTGGGCACAGGCCCTAGTGACTCTACGGATCTGACTTGCACCTTCTGCTACCGATTTGCCCTTCGGGGTGGCTGTAGCTTTCTTTGGAGGCATATCTGAAAACACGAGGATTCGTTAGGGAGGGATTATCCTGTTAATATATCTCTATCGCACGATCTAGAATAAGAAGAAAGGATGACATCCTAAATGTCCTGTAGCTTCCTGTTTATAGATGTGGTGCACTACACACCGATAAACAAGACTCTACTAGACACGGTCTGTAGACACTTCCGAGGAAGAACCGCTCTGATACCACTTTTGTCACGACCCAACCCGATGGGCCGTGACTAGTGTCCGATTTGAACACTCACATACAAACCAGATAAGTATAACCAACTGAAACTAAGACAATAAGAGATTTAATCAAATAAAACCAACTCCAACGCCAAATATAAATAAAGTTAATCTGTCTTATAAAAAGTCATAACCATTCAACCGTAACAACATACGCGAGCCGACAAGGCTGCCACAACACAATTTACAATGATGTACAAAATCCGACAACCCCGTACACGCGGGCATCCCAAACAAACCATGTCCAGACTATTATCCAAAACATACGTACAACCCACATAATGTCTTACAGACCTCTAAGAGTATAGTAGGAAACTCGACGGGATAGGGCCCCGCAGTACCCATAGATAAGCAAAAGACTTCACGGAAAGTTATGTACCAAACGACTGGGCTCCGAAATAGTGGAGCTCTCCAAATCAGCAGAGTAGATATCCTAGGCGAGAGGATCACCGAACTGAGCGTCTACACCTGCGGACATGAAACGCAGCCCCCCGAAGAAAGGGGGTCAGTACGGACAATGTACTGAGTATGTAAAGCATAAGGTAAAGATGACAGGATATCAACATGATAAGTCGAAACAAGATATCGTTACACAAGTACATTATAAATGAAAATCATGCAATCTTTAACATATAAGGTGCCCAGCTTCCCTAGTAAGGGACTCGGCAAAATAATCATCATATATATACATCATACGTACCCGGCCCTCTAGTGAGGGACTCGGTGAAATAGTCATCACATCATCTCTGTCATCATCATCATTATAACCATCCTCATCACCAATCATATATATAATATACATACCCGGCCCTCTAGTGAGGGACCCGGTGACATATGCAAGAACTCCGCACGAACATTACCCGGCCCGGGACTCGGTGAAATGATAAATAACTCTATGCACGAGTAGAGCATTATGAGCAACCATATGCAATTAAAATCATTTCTTATAACTCAATAGGACAATCAACGTGAACCAACAAGGAGTATTACCAAAGATTAACGTTTTATCAAGATTATAAACCTTTAACACGATATGAAAACGTAAAATCTCAATGACTCTAAGAAGCTCTACCATACATATGAGAAATCACCATAGCCTTAGACATAGCCGATATATAGAAGAATAGTTTGTGAAAGCAAGAATATACGTCACCTAGACGCTTTAGAAGTAAGTATCAAACCTGTCCGTCATTTACTCATTTTTAAAAGTCATGCCAAACAAAGAAGAAAGGATAGCGTTACATACCGTATAGTCGAGCTACACGTCCAATATTTACTTCCCAAGCTGTTAATCTATAACAAGCAACAATCGTGCCGCAATTAGATAGTCGTCACGCTTTACTACTTATATAAGCTAGCTAATAATCTAAAGAAAATTCGGCAGCACTTCCCCTATATTCCTTACTTTGTCCCAATCCGACAACAACCCAAATTATCCATAGCAATACCAATAACACATTAACATATACATAACGTCAAAACAGAATTTCCCACACTTTGTTTTAATCAAAACAGCCCAAACACTAACACAACACCACTAATAATCCGATTATTATTTCCGCTCATACTTAGCACAATCAATAACTAAAACGAATTTTCTTAAGCTACTGGTCACACCCCCTTTCCTAACATTAATGGCTAATTAATAGAGACATTCTAAAGAATTAATAAATCAAGCAAAGAGATTACTAACCAAAATTCTTGAAGCTACTGGCCGAGAGTTGCATGGTGGGTTTTCTCCATTTCCATGGCTGCCTAAGCTAAGGTGAAGAAGATGAAAATTTTGCTATCATTTCACCACTTCATTCATAATATGAAGTGGAGACAACACCCCACTACACATCCCACTAAGCCTAGCTCCCAAAATGATTCCTTTCACTTTGCCTTGACTGGTGGGGCCCTCCACTTAATTAATTTAATCCCAACAGCCACTAAATAAATTCCCACTTAAAATTAATCCCAATCTGATTTCCTTTAATCACTCGGAACTTAAAATAAAATCTCATTCCCCGAACTTACCTCGACTAGCTCATGACGCGCACTGCGTATAAAAATACGAGGCGTAACATTTGAGAAGGTAAAGGGTTCATGGAGAATTTCATTGGAAAACATAAATTATACATCAATAATATCATATCTAAGGTTTGAAAACGTTTCATGCACGAACCTAAGACTTTGGGTAGAAATTGGACTTTTTCATCTTTTTTCATCTTTGAAAATCATAATTGAAATTGACTCTCAAGTGATAGCAAGACTTAGATGAAGAACTCTCATACCTTATTAGAAGAACCCAATGATAATTGATGAAGAATCTCCATTGAAGATCCAGCATCAAGCTCCATCTTCACCTTGAGCTCTCTTGGAGGTTTTTGGAGAAACTTTGGGAGGGAATGAGTTTTGATGTAGGTGCCAGTGTCTAAATGATATTTTAATGACTTATATACTCTTAAAATACCCATAAACACCTAAAATAACAGTCCTTCTATTTTATAAGACTTGGGGTGAATTTCCCAAAAAACCCCAAGTCTTAACAGAAAACAGACAGAAAAATGCAGCACCATCGACGGTCTGTTGGTGAGACCACACCCCGTCGATTGGTCCGTTGGTTGTGCCTTCAACTCCCAAACCTGCAGGATACATTTATCCATTCCACCCATCTACGGGCCGTCATCTGATAGATTGGCCGTCATTTAAGCTAGTCGATTGCCACCGCCAAGCAGTGTTGAGCTCCAAGTTGGGGTCCTCCTTCTAGGGCCCTTTGTGGGTCCTAGTTGTATTCGTACCCTGACGTTAAACCTCTAAACATGCACATATAGGTATTAGGAACATCTCCAAACAAGTTCAACATCAAACAAGCCACGCAACAGGCTAAAACACATCGAAACTCACAAGAACGTCCAATGGCTATCTTTCGAACGTCACCGGACGTTCTTGGACGTTTGACCTCCAAACCTTACCAAACACTACATGATAACTCTAAGCACTATAATTAGAAATATAAGGACCTCATAAACTCATTACACACACATAAGCACATGAAAACACATAAGGCACGTAGGCGACCTCCTTATTCCTTGATTTCTTAACTTGACGATCCAATATCTCAACCGGGACCTCTTCATAAGAAAAGTCCTCTTTTAACCCTAAACCTTCAAGAGGTAGAATCTACACCAGATCACCTATATACTTATTGAGCATAGACACATGGAACACTAGATTAACCAAGGCCAGTTCAATTGGCAACTCTAACTCATATTTAACTTCCCCTACCCTTTTCAAAATCTCATAAGGGACCACATAACGGGGAGTAAGTTTCCCCTTCTTTCCAAACCTCATCACCATCATTGGTGAAATATTTATATAGACCCAATCTCCTACTTCGAATTTAACGTCCCTCTATCTATTGTCGGCATATGATTTTTTCAAACTTTAAGCCGTTTTCAACCTCTATTTTATGAGTCGAACCTTCTCCATGGACTCATACACTGTCTTGGGGCCAAGAAGATCAAACTCACCAATATCAAACCATCAATTTGGGGATCGACACCTCCTACCATAAAGTGCTTCAAAATGTGCCATACCAATAATCGCATGGTAGCTATTGTTGTAGGAGAACTCTATTAACGGTAGGTGATTATCTCAATTACCTTTGAAATCAATCACACAAGACCTAAAGATGTATTCTAGAGTTTGGATGGTTCGCCCCGCTTGTCCATCCGTTTGGGGGTGTAATGCGATACTGTGATTTACTTGAGTATCAAGCCCACTTTGGAAAGATCTCAAAAAATGGGAACTGAATTGGGTACTTCTATCAAAAATAATAGACAATGGGGCCCCATGTAACCTCATAATCTCCTTAAGATACAATTTAGCGTACTCCTCCAGCGAATAAGAAACTTTTACGGGAAGGAAGTTGGCTGACTTTGTCAACCTATCCACTATGACACAAATGGAGTCATGTTGTTGACGTGTGCGAGGCAAACCTACCACAAAGTCCATATTGACATCTTCCCACTTCAAATTGGGGATGTCAATATCTTCTGTTAGACCTCCCGACCCTTGATGCTCGGCTTTGACTTGTTGGCAATTTGGGCACCTCGACACAAACTTAGCTACCTCTCTTTTCATTTAATTCCACCAATAAATATCACGTAAGTCACGATACATCTTGGTGGCCCCGGGATGGATGGAGTATCGTGAACCATGAGAATCTTCCATGATTTTTCCCTTAAACCATCCACATTAGGCACACATAACCTCCCTTGGTCACTAAATACCCCATCCTCCCCTTTGGAAAAGGATTCATTATTCTTCTTGAGGACCAATTATTTCAACTCCATCAATAGAGGATCAAGATGTTGCTTGGTCTTCACAACAACCACTAGAGATGACTCGGAGTTATGACGGACCATGAAACCACCCTTTGAAGATTCTTCTATTCGGACACCCAACTTGGCCAACCTATGAACCTTCTTCACTAATTCTTTCTTCTCATCAACTACATAAGCTAAACTACCCATGGATACTCGGCTTAGCGCATCCTCAACCACAATAGCTTTTTCGAGATAGTAAAGGACACTCATGTCATAATCCTTTAATAGTTTTAACCATCTTCTTTGGCATAGATTTAAGTACTTTTGAGTGACTACATATTGTAGACTCATGTGATCGGTGAACACATTTATATGTGTAACATTCCAGAAAATGTACTTGTCTAGTTAATGTCTATTAGGTTTTAAGAATATGTATTGGGGTACATAGGCATCCCAATGCCCAATATTGAGTAATATTGGGCATGTTAAAGAATATTGGCTTAATGGTGTTAGCCAATTTTTATGTATTAACAAGTAACTTAAAATACGCTTTGATGTTCAAATGCTTCAATCCAAGCTTGTTTAGGAATTGTACCTGCAATGAAGACCCTAAGCTAAAATTCTTAATTTCTTTGCTTACACACATTAGGTACGAGTCATCCAAGTGTCAAGCCTAGGTACCATAAATGATCATGTAGATTAAGCAGTGCCCAAGGACATAGTGAGGATCCTTGGGACAAGAAGTGAACTTTCCAAGTGCAACTATAGAGTGAACGGTTAGGAAAGTGCATGGCAACACATGCGCTACCACTACAACAAATTTGATTTTAAGTTACGAATAATTTTTGTCACATAAAACACGTATTTCGTCACTGATGTACCGTGGTTTCACGGTACTTTTAATGCTTTTTCCTTAAGTTTAGTGTGTGTCTAAAGCCTTTTTGTATTGATTTTTATGTAGGTTTCTCTTTATTTGCAGGAAATCTGTCCAAAGGTGAACGCGGGAGTTTTTGACCAAGAATTACAGAAGAGACCACCTTCGAAGTTCACGACGGTCCGTTGCGACTATGACGGTCCTAGGTGGCATCGTAGTAAGAAGAGTAGCTGCTGAAGGAAGATGGGGAAGTCTGAACAAGTGTGGGACTACGGAAGTTCATGACGGACCGACATAGCCACGATGGTCCGTCCTGCTTGTTCGTCGTAATTATCAGAGAGTAGTCCCAGTACCCAAATTCCAAAAACTTTAAGTATTGTGGAACGAAGCCCCTCGACGGACCGTCGTGCTTGCAACGGTCCGTCAGACCAGTCCATCAAGTGTAATGAAGAAAGCAGCAGAAGAATTTGTGAAGTATGGGATGACGGAGGCCATGACGGTCCGTCGTGCCCACGACAGTCCGTCACGAGGCCCGTCGACCCAGACGCGTTTGGTCAAATTTTCATTAATTAGAATCCTTCTTTTATTAGTTTTTTTTTATAAATAGTTCGAAAAAACCTCATTTTGGGGGTTAGACTCTTGGATATTTTTTCAGTACTCTTGTTTTAGTGTTGAACTATTGATTTTGGTATTTGATATACTTTTTCTGGAATCGATTGTTGGTGTTTTTGTTGATTAATCAAGTGAATTTCTGGATTTTATTCATTCTCATTGAAATAAGTGCATGAATTCTTACATTATAAATACGAATTGTGTGACTATGACTATGGGTAACTAAACTCCATAACTAGGGTTGTGGGAACCATGGGTGAATAACAAGGTAATATCTAACTAAAATAACAATTCTAGAATAGTGTCTTGCATGTATTGATAATTCTTTCGTGTAGAAGTCTTTTTAACGGATGGCCAACGTTAGAACTCGCCTTAATGCTACTTGCCGGACCAAGGAGGTAGATAATGGGAAAAGAATTATCAACATAGATTTAGTGTATACTATCTAATAGGCTAGTATTGGTTGGTACGAGGTAATAACTGAGTCAAATATCAATTATAATTCTTAATATGAGTTAAAGAAAAGGGTTAGTATAGCAACACATGTAGCCGGACCAAGGTGCGGAGTGAAATTTTCTAGATGCCGGACCAAGGATTTAGAGATACATAACTTGTCGCTTTACATGCAAGATACTAGGAAAGAATTGTTATAGCTAGAATTACCGAGTTAGGAACCTGTGGGGAACACTTAAGCCTTAGTTACTTTTATTAATTGATTAAATTCCAAGATTTTGAATCTGTTAGTTGTTTATTCTAATTTATTAATCATTTTTATTAATTTAAGAAACACCCCTTTTGTCATTTGTTTTCTCGGGAAATAGTTGACTAAATAGTAGTAATAATCGAATAAAGTTAAGTCTGAACTATTTTCCTCGTGGGATCGACCCCAACCTCATTAGTTGGGTTCTCTACTTGATATGACCGCTTTTACTTCTTATTTGAGAAGTAAGTTTGAGTGTATCAAATTTTGGCGTCGCTACCGGGGCGTCTAGCTCCAGAGTTGTGGAGACAGTGAGAGGCACTACTGATAGTGCTGTTGCTGCTGAGGACTCTACTGAGGGTGTCCATACTACGGAGGGAGTGGGTTCTGGGGAACCGGACCCACCAGCTTGCTGATCGCCGGCGCTTTGCGCCTCAGGTTTGCTTCACCTACCACTCACGTATTTTTTTTTTTTATGCATTGGGGACAATTGCATATATTTTTGTTGGGGGTGGGGTAAATGGAAAGTGAGTGCTAGGGTGAAGTCTGAGTAGCCCAATTCACGATCATCTTTTGGGGTTTTCTTGCCTATGTTCTTTTTTCCCCAAAAGACTGATTACTTTTATTGTTGAACCGGCATGTTATATCTTGTGTACATAGTATAACTTTGAAGCATGATGGCTAAAACAAATATGATATCCCGATATAATGAAAATGATGCATGACTAGGCATAGTAATTGATAAATGTGTGGCTCTAACCATGACATAGAGATACACTACAGCATGACCCTAAATCTAAGACTTGAACTAGGTGTCTAATAATCTAGGAATAAAATGAGATGTCAAGTGGGTTTGAGGGAAATTCGAATGATCCACCATTGATACTGAGCTAGAACTTGCTTGGTTAGTCTTGCTAAAAGTAAGCCAAAATAAACAATTAGGAAAGGATCATAGGCCTTTGTTCGAAATAGTCAATCTTGAGCCTAAAAATAACAGAAAACCAAATGAAGTTAATCCCTTATTGATCCAAATGATTTGAGCCTAAAAACAGATCTTTCTTTTTCACCCCAACTGATCTTCTCTGGGAACAAAGTGTTGGCCTTGGTCCCTCCTTGGACATGTGCACCTCAGTTTATGCAAAAAGCATAAGTTGAGGGTGGCTAATGCAAAAAGCAACCTTGTCGTGGCCTTGACCCAACCATTGGTATTGTGAACCTTGACTCATAGCAAACTCATGAGTTAAGGATGGCTGTTATAAAGAATACTCCGGAAAGTGGGGTTGAAAGAATAAAGAGGAAGAAAGAACAAAACAGAAGTGACTAAAAATAAATAAATTAATAATATACATATAAAACAAAATAAACACAAGAAAAGAGAAAAGTCACTTACACATAAGGATAAGAAAGGGAAAACAGCAAGATGAAAGAAAATTGAGAAATAGGGCAAAATAAAAACGATAAAAAGGTGGTACGCTTAGCCGATATGTCAAGGAGGGCAACAAGTCACTAAAGTATACCTAAATATACCCCACCTAAACCTGAGCCTATGTTACAAGCTAAGAAAGTCCTATCGTGATCCTAAGAGTTGTTATGGCAAACTTAAAGCAGTGAAAATAAGGGCAAGCTTATGGCAATATGTATAAATGAGTTGAGAAGTTGTTCTGAGAGCGAGTGTTGAAAAGTAATCCTCACGCTCAAACTGAAATCATTGTGTCAAAAATGAGGATGTTATTTTTAAGTGAGTACACTAGTTGCAATACCGAAAAAAATTAGCAGCTTGGTGAGAAATTGAAGAGGATAGGTGTCAGTGCGTAGTGAGTCTGTGTCATGGTCCGATCCACATAATTCAAGCCTAATAGTGATAACATCCAAGAACATAATGAGAATGATCGGGATTGATAACCAAATGATTCCGAAAGCTAAAATATAGATACTCTTGTACAAAGATTTTGTAGTGAGTCATAGTACGTCGCTTGAGGACAAACAACGAATTTAAGTTGAGGGTGTTGATGTACCGTGGTTTTACGGTACTTTTAATGCTTTTTCCTTAAGTTTAGTGTGTGTCTAAAGCCTTTTTGTATTGATTTTTATGTAGGTTTCTCTTTATTTGCAGGAAATCTGTCCAAAGGTGAACGCGGGAGTTTTTGAGCAAGAATTACAGAAGAGACCACCTACAGAGTTCACGACGGTCCGTTGCGACTGTGACGGTCCGTAGGTGGAATCGTAGTAAGAAGAGTAGCTGCTGAAAGAAGATGGGGCAGTCTGACCAAGTGTGGGACTATGGAAGTTCATGACGGACCGTCATAGCCACGACGGTCCATCCTGCTTGTTCGTCATAACTATCAGAGAGTAGTCCCAGTACCCAAATTCCAAAAAATTTAAGTGTTGTGGAACGAAGCCCCTCGATGGACCGTCGTGCTTGCAACAGTCCGTCAGACCTGTCCGTCGAGGGTAATGAAGAAAGCAGAAGAAGAATTTGTGAAGTATGGGACGACGGAGGCCATGACGATCCATCGTGCCCACGATGGTCCTTCACGAGGCCCGTCGACCCAGACGCGTTTGGATAGATTTTCATTAATTAGAATCCTTCTTTTATTAGGTTTTGTTTTTTTATAAATAGTTCAAAAAAACCTCATTTTTGGGGTTAGACTCTTGGATATTTTTTCAGTACTCTTGTTTTAGTGTTGAACTATTGATTTTGGTATTTGATATACTTTTTCTGGAATCGATTGTTGGTGTTTTTGTTGATTAATCAAGTGAATTTCTGGATTTTATTCATTCTCATTGAAATAAGTGCATGAATTCTTACATTATAAATACGAATTGTGTGACTATGACTATGGGTAACTAAACTCCATAACTAGGGTTGTGGGAACGATGGGTGAATAACAAGGTAATATCTAACTAAAATAACAATTCTAGAATAGTGTCTTGCATGTATTGATAATTCTTTCGTGTAGAAGTCTTTTTAACGGATGGCCAACGTTAGAACTCGCCTTAATGCTACTTGTCGGACCAAGGAGGTAAATAATAGGAAAAGAATTATCATCATAGATTTAGTGTATACTATCTAATAGGCTAGTATTTGTTGGTACGAGGTAATAACTGAGTCAAATATCAATTATGATGCTTAATATGAGGTAAAGATAAGGGTTAGTATAGCAACACACGTAGCCGAACCAAGGTGCGGAGTGAAATTTTCTAGATACCGGACCAAGGATTTAGAATACATAATTTATCGCTTTACATGCAAGATACTAGGAAAGAATTGTTACAGCTAGAATTAACGAGTTAGGAACCTGTGGGGAACACTTAAGCCCTAGTTACTTTTATTAATTGATTAAATTCCAAGATTTGAATCTGTTAGTTGTTTATTCTAATTTAGTTAATCATTTTTATTAATTTAAGAAATCCCCCTTTTGTCATTTGTTTTATCGGGAAATAGTTGACTAAATAGTAGTAATAATTGAATAAAGCTAAGTCTGAACTATTTTTCTCGTGGGATCGACCCCAACCTCATTAGTTGGGTTCTCTACTTGATACGACCGCTTTTATTTCTTATTTGAGAAGTAAGTTTGAGCGTATCAGTCACCAAAAAACTTCTGTGATGAAAATAAAATCATCAAGCATTCGTCCCCAAATCATATGTCACCAAATGTATATAGGCACAACTTAGTAATTCGTCACTAATTAGAGTTCTATTTACTAGGAAAATATTTTTTGTCCCAAAATGTATAGTATCTATGACAAACTTGTTCATCATAGAAATTATATTTTTTTGTAGACAATAGTAGCTTTTCGTCACTAAAAAGGTTATTAATGCTGACGAAACTAATGCGTCACTTATTGTGTTATATAATTAGTGACGACGTCATTTGTCTCTAAATTTAAATGTATTTCGTCGTTGAACAAACATTATTCCGTCACAAAAAACTGTCATTTACATACAAATTCTCTTTTTGTCCCTAAATGTATAAATTAGTGACAACTTCAATTTTTTTTATAGTTTTGTAGTTGAAAACGATTAGGGTGTCACGAAAAATATTTATTTTACTCACAAAACAAAATTGTCACTATAAAATGTCATAACTAGAGACGATCATAATTGTCATAAAATACAAAATCAATTCGTAGGTAATAAGTAGGATCTTTTGGGACAAAAGATATTCTTGTCACCACATGTCACACTTTTATGATGAAAACATGACCGTCTTAAAAAATATTATATATCGTCACTAAAAGATCTGTTTTTAAGTACAAAATGTTTTGTCATTAGTCATTCGTACTAATACAATTTTCCATTTGTATTAACTAGGTTTTGTAAATTTGATAATTTATAAAACAAATATAATTTTTAAATAATACATTAATATATTTAAATTTATAACCCAGTTTGTTCCATAATAAGTATGTAAACAAATATAAAAGAAAAAAACATACTAAAGAAAGAAAGATAGAAAGATGATAATACTAATACTAATACTAATACTAATACTACTACTAATAATAATAATATGTTGCACACTGTTATATAGTACTAGTTAAGAATAAATAGAAAATGAGATCGAAATGATATTCACTACATACTCCTCGAAGAAAAACTAATAATATGTAACGTTTATCCAACTTTAAAGTATAAATAAGATATGCTAAACATTAGCAAAACTAAGATAAAAATATAGAGGCAACTTCAAGAGATATCATTGCAAAAGCACTTCTCTCGCACCTAATCTTGATTTCCACCTTCCACAACCTGTGTAAAATAGAGAAAGAAAATCTAAGATGTTATTCATACTTGATGATATCATGATACAGACAAACTATAAGTTATGAGGTTATTAAATGTACCTTAATGGATAACTTGATCAGAATCACTGATGGTCACTAAATCATGAAAAGAAAAGAAAGTTAGGTGCTAAAAATCTAAATATAGGCCAGCTCATTCCATGGATAAATCATATACTACTAGTCCTTCCACATATTTTAATGAAGTTAAAGGTGTATTCCAGTTCGACAAAAGGAAAATGCCAAGAATAAGACTAAGATATGACAAAACTAAATTCTAACCTTGATCGGGATGAGCACATGAAATGTTGCAGCTGTTTCATAATATCATCTTGACGTGCCGATAGAGTATCTAATTGTGAAGTTAATGTTTCTATCTGAGACTGTTGATTTTCTACAACAACTTCAGCTGCATCTAATCTTTTTTGCAGACCATGTTGGACACTAGCAGCTTCCTCCTTCGTCTTTCGAAGTGAGTCTTCTAACTCTGCTGTTCTCCTTTGTGTTTCTCGATTAGTATTAGGTTTTGGACCATAACCGAGGCCTTTTCTGTATCCTGACTTTTTGCCGAGTATAGCATCCACAATTTCATCAATAGTCATGGAAGACTCTCCCGAAGTATATAGAGGTTTTAAATCAATCATGTTGTTCTACAAAACATATAATTCAGATTATTTCAACTTACTATAATAACAAATAAATCATTTTGAATGCGACTAGAATATTTGCTTCCACATAGTTAGTCTCAGCTTCTTCAGATGCCCAGCCTTTTTCATTTGAGTAATGTGTGTTCTTGTAGAATTCAATTCTATCTGGTTCGACCCCTTCAGATGTTGTGTCACCCTACAAAATAAATATTAAAACTTATTGTAATAAGCATGGGTGTACAGACAACAATGAGAGTATCACTTCTTGTAGTAGTAATCATTGAGCGATGATAGAATGCTACAATCAAGTACCCAAAGTGCTAGGATTTAGCTACTTTAGAGTCATTTAGCAAATTTATTTAAGTAGAAGATCATGGAAGTATATACTAAAGTTGATCGCCCACAGGTTTGTTTCTAAATGTTTCTTAATATTAGTTCTATGGCATATCCTACATATGATGCACCCCTTTATCATGGTATTAAAGGTGAGCCAAAATTTTTTCATGAGGAAACAATCACTGCATTATGAAATAGATGAGGAAACAAGATTTACCATAAATCTGGTTATGAAACCTTGAGTACTTCTTAAGCTCAAATAACTGCTTAACTGTTGTCTCATATACATTTAATTTTATTCCAATTAAAAGAGAAGATGAATCATTAGTAAAAAATATATTGTTTAACTTACCATTTCAGCACGAGCAACTACAAATGCTTTTGACCCCATAAAATGGCTATATTTAAGTTTAGATCGATTGGCCTTGTTTACTTGACATCGTTTCTACCAGGAAAACAGAAATATAAGTAGATCAAATAACACTTAAATAAATAAAGTGTGTATATATATATATATATAGATAGATAGATAGATAGATAGATAGATAGATATAGATATAGATCACCTTATGCTCTGGACTCGACCACATATCACAAAGCCTATTCCAATTTTCCGCAGTTAGTTCTGACACTTCAATTTTACGAGCAACTTCTTCTGAGAGTGCACTTTCAAACATCTTTTCCAATTTATAGCGCCACTGCTGACTTCTATTTTTTAGAATATCCTCACAACTATCTTTGACGTAATGCTCGTCTAAGTTAATTTCAAACTTCTCCTAAAAAGAGGTTTTAAACAAAACACACACAAAAATCAAAATCCCTGTAACATATAAGAAGATGAACACTTACATATTACAATTTAAGAAAAATAACAAAAATAGAAATCTTACATGACATCTAATAAGCGCAACATTTTTTTCCTCTACAGTGAGTTCCTTCCACTTATTTGGAAGCGCAAGAAAATTTCGTGCTATTATCCCCAATTCATTTGAGAGTTTTGCTGATTGAACCGCCTTAATAGGTCTCCCTTTTTCGACTGGGATCTCTATTACCATCTTTTTTCCCAAAGCCCTCTTCATTTTTTCAAGACCTTTTCCCCTTGTTTTTCCTCGAACCCTCTTACTTCTTGTCGTTTCATCTGATTACGAAAAGGTTAGTTTGAAACAATATCTTAATTGTAATATACTTGTGTATGCATTTTAGTGTTTCCAGATTCAATTAAAAATATTATGATTAAAGCTTTACATAACTAAAAGCTTTAGTTGTTTAAGTTTTGGCTTAACACCCGAAAATAAATAATAGCTATGTGTTGATTTATACAATAATTTGTATTACCTGTCGTAGTAGCAGGAGTACATTTATCTGACTCATCGGCAGATTGAGTAGATGAAACAGTTTGTCCAGTAAGTGTTTTTTGCTTATAGACACGTCCTCCTGGAGCCATAACGTTTCTTATATCCCTGCAAAATATCATGGCATATGCACAACAAATGGTAATTATGAACGTTTTGTGTTCTTATATGTCTCTCTATTATACAAGTCTTGAGATTTTACATTCAACTGGGATATACAGGCAGTTGTGAGAAGTGTCTGCAACATGAAGATATGAGAAATATCTACGACATTAATAATACCATTGTTCTGGTTAATCAAAGTTATTATGAGGATCCTACTCATGGTAATTCTTATAATAACACAAAATACCAACTCTCATTCCAGAAAAAGAAATTGTGTCAGTGAGTTTAGTGTCTCCTTCACCAGAAAAACAAACACTATTTTGGATTAGATGATGTTTTAAGTCTTTCTAAGAACGCAAATTCGACACAACGTTCAAGTATTGGAGGCTGGCAAGGCGCTTTGTTATGATGAGAAGATAATGGAAATATATGAGATATTGGCTGAGAATTTCATGAGGCAGATCAATCGAGATGGAGAAAGAAAAGGATGGAGAGAACTGATAGTTAAACTTTTCTCAAGAGCTACTTTATATGTAATGACTTTGAAGATTGTCATAAGACTTCTTTGTAAAATTAAAATCTTATACTCTACAAAAGAATAACTACATTGAATCAAGTTTCTTGCAGGCCTCTAAGATCTGTAATTAAAAACTAAAAAGTGATCATGTAGAACTAAACTAGTGATTGCTTAGATGCACATAGAAACGTGAGCAACATAGAATTTAAAAACTACTCGACATAACAAAATACAAAATCTGAAAGCGCATCAACTGATCTCATTGAGATTTAATTGTTACAATGAAATATAGTGCTGAAAAATCAAAGGGAAGAACAGAATGTTCTTCAACTATTTTCAGGCTTAAAACAGACCATTCACCATTTCGACACTAATTTTATTTGAAATCAAATAAGCATATATATATATATATATATATATATATATATATAACATGGCATACATAACTAATATTTCTATTCATTCTAATGGGAAAAGATGGTAAGGGAAATATAAAGATCACCATTAGGTGCTCATCCTCTCTCTGGAACTCTATGGGAGTCTATCCTTTTCTAACACGACTTTAAAACAACAAATACAATAGTTAAATCATGGTAAAAACTTAATCGGAAAATAATTGAAGCGATTCACACGAACAATTTACTTTGAATTTTAGTCTTCTTGATCTCTGTTTTTCTGAGGAATCATTCATACCTGGTACGTTTCTTCAAGCTCGGTAATCTAACTTCAGTCTGGAGTTAGCTTTTCATTTGTAACATATGTATATATATACATTCTTCTAAAATCAATTTTGGAGCCAAAAATTTTAGAAATTAAGCGCCAAAACGCAGTTCATTTTTGCATTTTTCACCCCAAAGATCATAGTTCTGTTTTGATAGAATAAAAAAAAATAAATTAAGAGTCGGGAAGGTTATCCCAAAAATTTGGGAAGTGGAAAGGTTGAGAAGTGGTTGGAGTGGTACGTTTTGTTTTCTTCTGAATAACATTAAGCTATTTATCATTAAATCCTCTTTATATATATATATATATATATATATATATATATATATATATAGGTGAAAAAAGATAAGAAAAAATAAATAAGTTCTTATACATAAACACCTAATTTGACCCATAAATAAACCCCACTTTTAAATAAACTATCCGACCCATTTTTAACAGTTTTGTTTAATTTTTATTTCTTTCGATAAATTCCGATAATTTTTATTAATAAATTACTCATTTTCGGTATTTGTCGAAAAAATAAAAAATATTGAAATTGTCGAATTTAAGGTTACTATATTTATTTGTGAACTTTTGGCGTTGATTTTTTTTAATACTTTTCATATTTTTTATTAATCAATTACTTAATTTCGGGATTTACCCAAAAAAATAAAAAATTTAAAAATATTATTTAAATTTTTGATTTTAAGGTTATTATATTTATTTGTAAATGTTTGGCGGTAATTTTATATATTTTTTCATATTTTCCATATATTTTATTAATGAATTACTTATTTTCGGGATTTACCAAAAAACAAATAATCAAAAAATTTAAAAATGGATCGGATAATTTATTTAAAGGGGGGGGGGGGGTTCCAAAGCGCTCCCATGAGTATTTACTTTAACAATGGATGGAAGAGGTTTAATCCTGTTAACTTGAATGACCCTCATGTCATGTTTACAACTTTCAACTAGAGAAACCAGATCATTCCTGGACTCCAGTATCAACATTACAATTTGTGGGCTTTTGAGAATTTATTTCTGAATGCATACCTGCCTGCAAGTGTTGTGACTTTTGCTGCTTAGCATCCTTAAGACTGTGAGGTGATCTAGGGCTGTAAACATTATTACTATTGCCTTAATTTGTGTTGTACTGTGTGTTTTATCTGTTGATTCTTATGGTCTAAATTCATTTTGTAGGATAAATTGTTTCATTATGACCTCCATTTTGGGCTATTGATAAATTTACCAATGAGGGTAAATTTTCACCTTTCAGCTAAATATACGATGAAATCTGATACAACAGCTGGGTAGCCCCAATTGGTAGTAATCTTTGGAGGACTTTTGTCTATAGGAATAATATTTTGGACTTCTTGGGCTCTTAGTTTAGTAACCAGTGTGAGGGATATTACGAAGGGGATGTTTTGGGATCAGAACTGGTTTTTGTTTAGTTTGAGTGGGTTGTTTTTGTGCTGGATCACTGGTCGCATTGTTGTTTTTTGTGCTCTTCTTTGCAAGTACGATATTATTGGGTCTGAAGATTTTGAAATTGCTGGAAATTGGGAGAGGAGTGTTGTTATGGACATAAGGTTTACAAGTGGTGTTGTCATTCCTATTAGGACCCTACTGATGTTTTTCTATGACCATCTCTTTACCCTTACCACCATCAGCCCCATGATCACCCTCTTTATTATTTAACATATTAGTACGACCAGAATTATAAACATTCTTAAGTAATTGACTATTAGAGGACTAAGTGTTAGGACACTCACCTGTAGGATCCTCACATCGAATATGAGTGCGCATATCCAGACTTCACTTGCGATTTTCTCCAAATCTCCATCTCTAGAACTGGATATTGGCACGGTGGTATGACTTGATTATTTGAGCATATTTAGATTAAAGTGTGCTATTTCCTCTCCAGTTGTTGGATTCACTCAAATTTCACCAGAAATAACTTGAGACTAATTTCTTGAATCCAACAATAGTGTTCATTTGAAATCACTCCCCTGCTCTTCTTATTGTTACTCGATTTCTCATCGTTGTAGGACAAATTCGAGGAAGATTTTTGTTGGATTGTCTTCACCTGTTTTGAGCAGCCTTAATGGTTTATCGTCAATTGTTGTAGATTCAATGTCGATGGCTCATATTCTATCTCGATAGTATATGCTTATTAAGAAATTCTAGAGAGAAAATTTAGAGAGGATTTTTTTTTTACATTTTATATCTCTCTTGATACTCTAATAAATGTATTTCAAAAATCAAGAAACATACTTAATATTCTTGTTCATGAACTAACAAGTAAATGTTTGTCTTTTCAACATAGATTACTGAAGCTCAATAACATTAGTCATATCTAAATTTTCTGCTGTGTGTATTTTAGTGTTTGTGGTAACAGGTGGTTGATACAACAAACAATGGACAAACTGAAGTTCTGCTTTTCAGTGCAGCCGCATTTTTCCATCCTGAACTATCTGATGTCTACATGTCATGTCTTGAGAATGGTGTAGTCACTACAATAATTGACGATTTTTTCTATGTTAGAGGTTATAGAAAAACAGTAAAACATATTTGCTAAAGAAGTAGAGGCTTTTCATTCATATTGTTTCTTAATATGATTTACCCAGAAAATATTTTTGTTCTTTATTTGTTAGAGAGATGTTTCTCATTTAAATATTCATTCTGAGATGTCTTTAATAACATGCATATCTTTTGTCAAGTGGCTGACATTGATTTTATTTTTGTCAAACTATTGTTATACATGTATGCAATGAACTCAAACAATGTCTGTTTATGTGTGTCGTGAATATACGGTTATACACTATCTTACTAGTATTACTTTTATGGGAAAATTACGCGGATAAGCAAACTTATACTATTTAATTACTCATCATAGTTATAGTTTACTATAATTACCATTCGCGACTAACATTATACATTAATTACGTGGGCTGACTTCGAGTTTGTATAACTAGTCATGTTTGTATATGTATAATTTGCCAGGATATACAAATAAATATGCATAATATACAATTTTTAGCCTATATACATATACAATTCACCTCTCTCCCACTGTTTGCCCTCTCTCGCTCGCCTCTCTCCTCCCTCTCTCAATCTCGCTCGCCTCTCTCCTCCCTCTCCTAATCTCGCTGCCATTTAAAAAATCGCGATAAATTTTTAAATTATTCAAATACAAAATTTAAATTTTCACTATTTAAACATTGTATATTTTGTGACAAAATTATGTTGTCACTAAGTCGCATGTTAATTAGAGACAATTAATAACCGTCACTAATTGCTTAGATTATTAGAGACAAAAACTAAGGTCACTATTGAGAATATAATTTTGTGGCTAAAACTTAAAACATTTAACTACGAACTCTATTTTGTCGCTATTGCAACAACTTATATTTTGTGATGAAATTTTTTGGTGTCCAAAATTGTAACTAATTTTATGACAAATAATAGTTTGTCACAAATTGGATACATTATTAGTGACAAAATAATGTGTCCTTGATGAAATAAAATTTGTCGCTAGTTTTACTTAATAAATGGCGCCAAATTATTTTTTGGTGGGAAACTTTACTGGACAAAACATTGCTACGAAATTATATGTGTCGTCACTAAAAGTATGTTGCACATACATTTAAATACGAAATATATTTTTTTTCACAAAATGAGAATAATCAGTGATAAATTTTACATCGTAACTAATAACTTTGTTGCTAAATATAACATTTGTTGTAGTGTACCGGCGAGAGACCAAGTGACCAAGCCCAACCGATTCGGTTAGGGCGGTTAAGGGGCCGGCACGCGTCGGGTCAAGCCACGTGGGGCTGAACTTCCTAACCAATCCTAGGCTCTAACTAACTTACCTAACTAGCTAACTAACCTAGGACTAAATAAAATGATCTAACTAGTGTGCCCAAAATCCTAAGACCTAACCGGGTGACACTAGCCGAGTAGCTAACTAAAGAAACATCCTAGTACCTAACCTAGGATGGTCCAAAGGGGTTGGTTATGGTCCTGGTTACTTAAGGGTACTTTAGTAATTACCCTAGGTCACTTAATTAATTAAATTAGCAACTTAATAAATTAATTTAAATTCATGGTCAAACCCGAGACCCTTAGAAAATTTCAGAATTTGGTTAAGTCAAATGATTTCCTATTTCTAGTCAATTTAGGAGGGGCATTTTGGTAATTAGCTAATTGATTTATTTAATTAAGTTAATTAGCCTAAGTTGATTTAGTGAATATTCAGTTCCTAAGACTTAGGCTCACGTTTATCCAGTAGAAACTCACAACTGAAAAACAGTAAGCAAATGTAAGAAAAAAAGAAAAAATACTCTCGGTTCTCCTTAGGCGATTTCAAGGCAATTCTTCAAGATTTTCGTGCAAAGAACAGGGTGATATTCGTAATTCAATTCTATAGTAAGGTATGGGTTTCTCTCTTGGATTCCTTTCCCCAGGAGGCTTTTCAAACGTTTTGAATTCAACAAAACCGAAACCAGGGTTGTCCCCAATGAAATTGTCCAATGTTCATCTTCCTAGTTCTCCCTATTTTCCGATTCTAGTAGTATGTATAATGCAAATCTCGAGCATGTTGTTGGTATCTGGTGCTAAATGATCATTATGTGTAGGTTTATATGATTTGATAATGTCGAATGAGACCTATAGGTTAGATCCGTATGATTAGAGTATCATTTACATGAGATAAGAAATGTTGTAATGCCTAATTGTGTTCGAGAAGATGAAATTGTTATAAGTCGTTTATGAAAATCAGTTTACTATTGAAAGGAATGAAGGTTTCGATTACTGTGTTTTTTTACAGTTGATATGTATATAAGTGTTTGGAATGCAATGTTTCCAAGAAGAAATAAGAATGAGAATCAAAGCTAGTTAATGAATCTTCAATGCCAAATCAACTTTATAGCTTGGCCAAACTAAGCACTGAATTGTTTTTATAAGCTAATCAAATGTTAAAAGTTGGCTTGCTTAAAATGATGAGATAACTATAGTATATACATGAAGTTAATTGACTTGGCTAGTGATAATATCATGACAAGTTATTAGTGAAAGTTCGGTTTATGCCAATAAATTGGCCAACAATATTATTTCCAAAATATGTAATAGAATTGGCCAATGACTAAGTCATACCAATCTTATATGGCCAATGTAAATTATGATGTTTCTTGTAAGGCCAAGTACATGTGAAAGATTAACTTGACAAGATGTTACTCAATGAACTCATAACCTAGGGTATGCCAATAATTGGGGACAAGTCCCAACATACCCTATCTAAATGAACTTGTGAACATAGTAGCACATTGAATAATTCCTAATAACTTTCATAAATAATGGTACAAGACTACCAATTAACATTGAACAAGAAAAGTTGAGTAATGAAATAACTAAAAGCTTATGAGTTATGAAATTGACCTAGAATAGAGTGTTAAAAGAAGTGAGACAAGTCTCACTTGCACCTAAACAATTATGTTAAAGATACTCACATAAGAGGGTGTTAGAAATCGTGAGACACGTCTCGTTCACACCATGATGATAATGTAAGATTTAAGTTCGCATTCATCAAGTATAGAAAGGGATGACAAGTCATCCATTGAGCTAAGCATACCTCATACTAGAAGAAAGCTTCCATAGTGTATGAGTCAACTCTAAAAGTTGTAAAGTATAATAAATTGAACTAAGCACCGATAGACTAGTAATGAGCTTGTGCAAACACATGGAATCCTCATGAGATGAGACTACCACCAAGGTGGATAAGGGTCTCCAAATTCTCCTAGTCTTTGAACTATGTCGCCAGCATAGGTTACTAGCTAGTGGATCCACCTAACAAAGCTAGGAAGTATTCAGTTTCACTTTGGCCAGTGAACCACCTCTTTTTAGTGTGGGGAAGACAATGGATTTCAGGTTAGCTCACATGATCTATGTCGGTTAAATGCTAAAGATTTCTTTAAGAAAGTAATAAATAAATAAAGAAAGAACTAGGAAGATGAGTGGTGTTCGGATAGGAAGACCAAAGGGTGAGGTTAGACAAAGTAATGGTGTAAGTCATTCTTAGTCATTGCACATAAAATGCCAATCGAAGTCTTAAAAGAATATCCTAAGTCAACCTAGCATGTTCAAAGTGAACATGAGATCAAAGAAGAAGAAATGTAAGTTCAAAGTGAACTAAGTAAGCAAAAGCATAAGAATATCAAATCATCAGTGTTTGATAAGAATGAACGTTTAACAGTTATTGGTTTATGCCAATAAAGGGAGCAAAACATAATGACTCATCAATTGGAGTATGAATATGTGCCCCAGCATCCTTATATTATGCGAATGATCAATGAATGGGCATAGCCAATAAAGATTGTCTTATAAAGACTTCATGCCCAATTTAACAATAATGGAAAGAACAACTTGTGAGTAGGGTAGTCAAATCATTTCCTTAGTGTTTTGGATTACTTACTTGATTCATTGTAGCGATGCGACTACAATGAATCATTGCACTCGTAAGTAAAAAATAGGATCAAAGGAGATCATTGAACTACAAAATAGAAAGAACAAGAAACTAAAAATTAAACGAAGTGTGGGAGAGGGAGCTCTCCTCCTAAGGGGGGCAAAAATGTTAAATTTTGCTTGAGTTATTCTAAAATTATGTTCATGATTCGAAGGTCTTATGTTCATATAGAATATGATTTGTGTGCTTTAAATGCATGAAAATATGTCATATTCATAAATAACGAATTAGGAAAGTGAAGTGATTTAACTTTCCAAAAATGGCATGTTGCTATAGGAAGAGCTTTCCTTGATCAGGCATAGTCCTTATGTGTTTATGTGCATACAACCATACTTAGTACAAGTGTGTACTAACCCATATACAATTACTATTTCTATAGGTGCAGGTCCTTGAAGAAGATTGAAGATAAGTTGAAGCTGTTTGGACTAGTACCTCCAGACTTTGGTAGGTCCTCTTGAGTTCGAGGATGCCTACGCTTTATTTTGTAGCTTTAGTAGATTAGACATAGCTAGTGGATGTTGTCCCTAGCATTTCATTTCAAACATTTGTTCAAGCTTTTATATTAAGGCCGGGTTGGCAACTATTAATGATATTATGAATTCTTCATTTCAATTGTTCAATCTGTAAATAGGTGGTTGTTTATTTTGAGCCGTTAGTATATCACTCTTATACAAGAATTATATGAAGTCTAAGTACACTTCATTAAAGTTTTAAATTTTCTGGTAAATTTAACTTTATGATTGTGATGAAAGAAAAGAAGAGGCTTGTCTACGACCTCTAAGAGGTTAACGACGCCGGTCTCATCTAGGGTCTAGGACTCGGGTGTGACAAACTTGGTATTAGAGCATGAGCTTACATTACCTAGGAACTAAGGCTAAAAAAACCACGTTGCGTAGTTTCTAGCTTATGGTTGTGAAGTGCACCACAACCATCACTTAGAGACTTAGTGATGTTAAGAATCTTCCCTTCTTCTACTCTTTATCGTGCTATGTAGAGTTTTGACATTTTGTGTCATTCTATCATCTAACTTCATTCTTGTGTGTGCGTGTAGAAAAATGAACACAAGAAGAAACACAGGCAGGAAAGTTGGAGAAGCAACTGCTGGGGGAAACCAAGCTCCTCCTCAAGCCCCAACTGCTAGAGTGCAAGTGCCTCTCAACCCAGCTACGTTAAGGGATGGAGAAGTGAGAGCAGCACTGGTTCAGATGGCCCAAGCCATCACTGCTCAGGCACATACTATTATAGCCCAGGCCAATAGAGAGGGTGCTCCCAGGGAGAACCCGAATGCTAGCACCATAACTAGTAGACTGAGAGATTTAACCACGATGAATCCTACAGTCTACTTTAGGTCCAGAACCAATGAGGATCCCAAGGAGTTTGTGGACGAGGTCCACAAGATTCTTTGTGATAAGGGTGATGATGAATAAGAGAAGGCTGAGTTGGCTGCATACCATCTCAAGGATTAACTTAGGTATGGTACAAGATGTGGGTAGATGGTCGAGCACTAGGAGAAGTCCCCATCACTTGGGACATTCTTAAGACTGCATTCCTGGAGAGGTTCTTTCCCAGAGAGAAGAGAGAGGCTAAGGTTGAGGAGTTCATCAACCTACGTCAGAGAGGTATGTCAGTCAAGGAATACTCCTTGATGTTTGTAAAAATTTCCAAATATACTTCTTCCCTAGTGTCCAGTAGCAGGGATGAGATGAGCAGGTTTGTGACTGGTGTATCGGATGATCCAGAAGAGGAATGTCGGCCATCCATGTTGCATGATAACATGGACCTTGATAGGTTGATAGTACATGCACAGCAGGTGGAGGAGAGTCATCGGAGGAAGAGAGGCCGAGAAGGCAAGAAGCCTAGGCCCTCAAATCAGGCTGGTTCTAGCACTGGTAGGAGTTCATTTGGAGTCCAGGACAGGCCCAAGTTCAAGAAGGGGCACCAGCACTCAGGTAATTCTACTCCTTACAGGAACACTAATGCCAAAGGGGGCAAGTCTGGCCCCAAGAAGGGCAATGATAGAAATGCCCAACGTGATAGAAAGCCATGTGGTAAGTGTGGCCGTTTGCATGGAGGTGAGTGCATGCTAGGTTCTAATGCCTGCTAGGGGTGCGGCAAGAGTGGGCATATGATTAGGACTGCCCACATGTGAAGAATCAGGCCAAGGCAGATACTCAGCCTCGGCCTAATCCTACTACTGCAGCCGAACCTCCCAAGAGGAAAATGTTCTATGCTTTGAAAGGTAGAGAGGAGCAGGAGAAGTCAGTTGATGTGGTTACTGGTACCTTGCATGTCTTTTCTTTTCCTGTGTATGCATTGTTAGATCCATGATCCACCTTGTCTTTTGTTACTCCTTTGGTATCTAGTAAATTTGACTTGCTTCCTGATATCTTACATGAACCTTTTTTAGTTAGTACTCCCATAGGAGACAACATTAGAGCTGAAAGAGTATATAGAGACTGCCCAATGGTTCTTGATAGAATTACTTATGCTGACCTAATAGAATTAACCATGCTTGATTTTGATATAATTTTGGGTATGGATTGGCTCCATGAATGCTATGCTACCATAGACTATCGAAACAAAGTAGTAAGGTTTCAATTTCCAAATGAGTTAGAGTTAGAATGGGAAGGGCGTGGTTCAAATACAACAGGCCAAATAGTTTCCAATCTTAAAGCCAATAAGATGTTATCTAAGGGGTATTTATGCCACTTAGTCAGAGTCAATGACTTAGAACATGAAGTTACTTCCATAGACTCTGTGTCCGTAGTAAATGAGATTCAAGATGTCTTTCTGGAGGATTTACCAGGAATCCCTCCTGAACGTGAAATTGACTTTGGTGTTGACTTAGATCCCAACACCAAACCAATTTCCATTCCTCCCTATAGAATGGCACAAGCCAAACTCAAAGAGTTGAAGTCGCAGTTAAAAGATTTACTTGATAAGAGCTTCATCCAGCCGAGCATATCCCCATCGGGTGCTCCAGTGTTGTTCGTTAAGAAAAATAATGGAACTCTTAGAATGTGTATCGATTATCAGCAACTCAACAAAGTCAATATAAAGAACAAATACCCTCTTCCCAGAATCGATGATCTATTTGATCATCTTCAAGGTTCAAGTTTCTTTTCTAAAATAGAACTTCGGTTAGGTTATCACCAACTTAGAGTGAGACAAGAGGACGTTCCTAAGACTGCCTTCCGTACTAGATATGGTCATTACGAGTTTCTTGTCATGTCATTCGGTCTCACTAACGCACCAGCCACGTTTATGGACCTTATGAATAGAGTCTTCCGTGAATACCTTGATTCTATTGTAATAGTACTCATAGATGCCATCCTCATATACTCTAAGACCAGAGAAGAGCATGAACAACATTTGAGATTGACATTGCAAGTACTCAGGGAACATCAGTTGTATGCAAAATCCAACAAATGTGAGTTTTGGCTGAGATCAGTGACCTTCCTTGGTCACGTTGTGTCCGAACAGGCTGTAGAGGTTGATCCGAAAAAGATTGAGGCAATAAAGAATTGGCTGATACCCCTCACTCCTACCGATATTCAAAGTTTCTTGGGTTTGGCTAATTATAATCACAGGTTTGTTGAGTGCTTTTCCGCAATTGCTGCTCCATTGATGGCTTTAACAAAGAAGAAAGAGAAGTTTGAGTGGTCTGAAACTTGTGAAAAGAGCTTCCAAGAGCTCAAAGACCGACTCACTTCGTCCCCAGTTCTTACATTGCTGAGGAGTGGTGAAGGGTATGTGGTGTAATGTGATGCTTTCCGAGTAGGTTTGGGATGTGTTATTATGCAAGATGGCAAGGTGATTAAATATGTATCAAGATAGTTGAAAATCCACGAGAAGAATTACCCTACCCATGATCTTGAGTTAGCTGTTGTGGTGTTTGTATTGAAACTTTGGAGACATTACTTATATGGTGTACATGTTGATGTATTTACTGACCATAAAAGTCTTCAGTATGTTTTTACACAGAGAAAATTGAATCTTCGTCAGAGAAGATGGCTAGAGCTACTCAAGGATTATGACATGAGTGTCCCATATCACCCAGGAAAGGCCAATGTAGTGGTCGATGCTTTGAGTCGATTGAGCATGGGCAGTGCGTCTCATATCACCCATGAAAGGGGTGATGAGGTTTGGTAAGAAAGGGAAGTTGAGTCCGAGGTATATAGGTCCTTATGAGATCTTACAGTGAGTAGGGAATGTTTCCTACGAAATAAAGTTACCAAATGACTTGTCTTTTGTTCATCTAGGGTTTCATGTTTCGATTCTTAAAAAATGTCTAGGTGATCCAGCATCTTCCTACCTGTTGAGGGGTTAGGAGTCGATGACAACCTTTCTTACGAAGAGGTTCCAGTTGAAATTTTAGATCGCCAAGTGAAGCGGCTGAGGAACAAGGAGGTTGCCACTGTGAAGGTGTTATGGAGGAACCACCTTGTTGAGGGAGAAACATGGGAGGCCGAAACCGATATGAGATCCCGTTACCCTCACTTGTTCAGTTCTTGAGGTTAGATATACTCTTCTTAAGTCTGATTTTTTTAGGAAACTCTAACTTTTAGTGCAATAGTCGGTTTTGGTGTTTAAAGTCCATAACTGTGTGTTTTATACTTGCACTATATGAGTTAATATGAGTTCATGCTTGCACTCATGTTGCTGTTTTTGTATAGCGTAGACATGATTTTTGTGTTGCATGAGTGTGATGTGCATTAAGTTAAACTGAGATTGAGAAGGAAGTTCCTCAGTCTGAGAGATGAAGCTTCAGATAAGCTTTGAGTAATGTGCATCATCCAGAGTAAGTTGTGAATCAGATATTCACAAAGAGTAAAGTTTCAAGTATGTTAATGTGTTTTTCGAAAATACACTCTTTGATTCAAATGATGTATAATGTCATTCGGAGACGAATGTTCCTAAGGGGGGGGGGGGGATAATCTAACATTCCAGAAAATGTACTTGTCTAGTGAAGAGCGTAATATGTTTTAAGACTATGTATTAGGGTACATACGCATCACAATGCCCAATATTGAGTAATATTGGGCATGTTTGAGAATATTGGCTTAAGGGTGTTAGCCAATGTCTACACAAGTAAATTAAAATACATGTCGATGTCAAATGCTCCAACCCAAGATTGTTTAGAAATTGTACCTGCAATGAAGACCCTAAGCTAAAATAACTATATTATTCACATAATACACATTAGGTACTAGACATCCAAGTGTCAAGCCTAAGTACCATAGGACATGACCATTTAAAATGATCATGTAGATTAAGCAGTGCCCAAAGACATAGTGAGGATCCTTGGGACAACAAGAAGTGAATTTTCCAAGTGCAAACAGAGTGCACGGTTAGGAAAGTGTATGGCAACACATGTGCAAGCACACGTGCTACCGGCCGAGAGACCAAGCTAATCAATTCGGTTAGAGCGGTTAGGGGACAGGCGCACGTACGGGTCAAGACACGTGGGGACAAGCTTCCTAACCGGTACTAGGCTCTAACTAACTGACCTAACTAGATAATTAACCGAGGACTAACCCAAAATAACTAACTAGTGTGCCCGACATCCTAAGACCAAATCGGGTGACACTAACCGAGTAACTATCTAAATTAACATCCTAGTACCTAACCTAGGATGGTCCAAAGGGTTAGTTGTGGTCCTAACAACTTAGGAGTATTTTATTAATCACCCTAGGTTACTTATTTAATTAAATTAGCAACTTAATTAATTAATTTAAATGGTCAAACCGAAACCCTTAAGCAATTTCCAGATTTCAGTTAAGTCAAGTGTTCTCCGATTTTTAGTCAATTTAGGAGGGGCGGTTTGGTAATTAACTAGTTGATTTATTTAATTAAGTTATTTAGCCTAAGTTGAATTAGTTAATATTCAGTTCCTAAAGACTTAGAGTCACTCTATTCATCAGTAAACCCTACGACTAAAAACAGTGAACAACATATGAAAAACCTTAGGCGATTTCAAGGACGTTTTTCAAGGTTTTCGTGAAAAGTACAAGGTGATCTTCGTAGATTCAATTCTATAGTAAGGTATGGCTTTTCTCTCTTGGATTCCTTTCTCCAAGAGGCTTTTCAATGTTTTTGAATTCAATAAATCGAAACTAGGGCTGTTCCCAATGATCGAATGTTCATATCCCTAGTTCTCCCTATTTTCTATTCTTGTAGTATGTATAATGTAAATCTCGAGCATGTTGTTGGTATGTGGTTCTAACTGATCATTATGTGTATGGTTCTTTGATTTATAATGTCAAATGAGACCTACACATTAGATCCGTATTATAAGGGTATTATTTCCATGAGATACTAAATGTTGTAATGCCTAATTGTGTTCAACAAGATGGAATTGTTATTATATGCTAATCAAAGGCTAAAAGTTGGCATGCTTAAAATGTTGTGATTACTATTGTATAAACATGAAGTTAATTGACTTTGTTAGCAATAATATCATAGTTTGATTTATGCCAATAAATTGGCTAGCAAAACTATGTCCAAAATATTATTAGAATTGGCCAATACTAAATCGTACCAATATTATATGGCCAATGTAGATTATGATGTTTCTTGTAAAGCCAAATACATGTTAAAAATTATATTTGACAAGATGTAACTCAATGAATTCATAACATAGGGTATGCCAATAATTGGGATAAGTCCCAACATACCCTATCCACACAAACTTATAAACATAGTAGCACATTGAGTAAGTCATTATAACTTTCATAAAGAATGGTACAAAACTATCAACTAACGTTGAATAAGATAAGGTGAGTAATGAAACAACTAAAAGCTTATGACTTATGAAATTGACCTAATAAAGAGTGTTAAAGGCAGTGAGACAAGTCTCACTTACACTTAAACGATTATGTCAAAGTTACTCACATAAGAGGGTGCTAGAAAACCGTGAGACAGGTCTCACTCGCACCATGATGATAATGTAAGATTAAATTCACATTAATCAAGTATAAAAGAAAGGGGTGACCAGTCATCCATTGAGCTAAGTATACCTCATACTAGAATCCAGCTTCCATAATGTTTGAGTCAACTCTAAAAGTTGTCAAGTATAATAAATCTGAGCTAAGCACCGAAAGACTAGCAATGAGCTTGTGCCAGCACATGTAAGCCTCATGAGACGAGATCACCACCAAGGTGGATCAGGGTCTCCGAAGTCTCCTAGTCTTTGAACTATGTTGCCAGCATAGGAACTAGCTAGTGGATGATTCCACCTAAGAATGCTAGGTAGTATTCGGTTTCACTTTGGCCGGTGATACCACCTCTTTTCAGTGTGACTTGGTTTCACTTTAGCTGGTGAACCACCTCTTTTAGGTGTGGGGAAGACACTGGACTCGGTTTAACCTTAGCCGGTGAACCACCTCTTTTCGGTGTGGGGAAGACACTAGATTTCATGTTAGCTCACATGATCTAAGTCAGCTAAATACTAAAGATTTCTTTAAGAATGTAAGAAAGAATGAAAGTAGCATGTTCAAAGTGAAGCAGATCAAAGAAGAAGAAATGTAAGTTCAAATTGAACTAAGTAAGCAAGAGCTTAAGAATGTCAAATCATCAATATTTGATAAGAATGAAGTTTTAACAAGTTAGTGGTTTATGCCAATATTGGAGTATGAATATATGCCCCAAGATCTATATATTTTGCAAATAATCAAATAATGGGCATAGCCAATGAAGATTGGCTTATAAATACATTCATGCCCAATTTAACAAGAATGAAAAATCTAACTTGTAAGTAAGGTAGCCAAATCATTTCCTTAGTCTTTTGGATTACTTACTCGATTCATTGTAGGTATGGGACTACAATGAATCATTGCACTTGTAAGCAAAACATAGGATCAAAGGAGATCATTGAACTACACAACAAAAAGAAGAAAAGATTAAAAAATAAACTAAGACTGGGATAATGAACTCTCAGCCTAAGAGGAGCAAATTTATTACGTTTTGTTTGAGTTGTTCTAAAATTATGTTCATGATTCCAAGGTCTTATGTTCATATAAGAAACGAGTTGTGTGCTTTAAATGCATGGAAATATGTCATATTCATATCATGATTCATATATAATGAATTAAGAAAGTGAAGTGACTTAACTTTACAGAAATGTCATGTTGCTATAGGAAGAGCTTTCCTTGATCATGCATAGTCCTTATGTGTTTATGTGCATACACCCATACTTAGTACATGTCACATCCGGGGAAACCCCCTAGAAGTAACACGGCGTACTCGACCTCTCGGAGGTCTTATACAAGCCCATAGTTATCATTCATTGCATTAACATAGTAAATTTAGCGGAAAATTTAAAAATTTTCATAGCACATCATATGCTAGAAACTTCAACTCATATATGTATAAACCATAAGCCATAATACATTTATAGACCTTAAGTCTCTTTGTCATCTTAGACTCAATAACTTTAGAGTACATTAGGGACACGGCCCATAAGACATATTACATAACTATACTATATTTAAAGACTTTACATTAATGACATAAGTAAGACATCCTTGAACTTTAAGGATTCCTTTCATTGAGCTTGGGGATCATCTATCAAGCTCTTCACCATTCAAGACATTCGTTAAGCATCCATGACCTACACTTTGTGTAAAAAGTAGAGAAGAATGGAATTAGCACAACAATATACTAAGTATGACAACCATGCAAAAACATGCATTTAAAAAGGGACATTTTCTTTGAAATCATACTTCATGCCATTTTGAGTAAATCTTTATAAAACCTTAAAGTGATAGTATTTATATCATTTTCATACTGCATGGAAACACAATTAAATCCAAACATCAAAGAAAAGCACTTATAGAATTTAAGTCCCATTTGAGGTCACTTTACAGTGAACTCTATTCTCTTAACAGTGAACTCCTCCTTTATGTTCATTAATCCTCCCAAGTAATCCTTTAGTGATACTTGGTGCAATGAATCACCTTAGAACCACAAAGAAAACCATACAAACAACTAACATAAGCCAAAACGTATCAATATAGAAGTATAGTGTAACAACCCTAAAAATGAATATGATAAGTAATGCTTAATATGTCTAGAATGCCTACGATTAGACCGGGTTCACACGGATTGATGCGCGTAGAACCAGACCTCTGAACCCTTGCTACAGCCAAGCCAACTAACTTAGGGAGTTAGTTGAGCTAGGAAAGGTTGAGTCCAGCCATGTAGGGCTCTCGAATATGAAGATTTACTTGAAGGAGTCTTTACCGGACTTAAAAAGGGAAAATCTTAGGTTTGGAGGATCTAGGGGTAAAATGGTATTTTTCCAGGATAAGGGTAGTATCGTAATTACCCTAAATATAATTAATTATTTAATTAATAAGGTGGACGTGAATTTTTGGGAGAGAGGGCCAAAAATTAGCTCTTAGAGTGAAGTCTTGCTCCACCCTGGTTCAAACCTAGGTGGAAGCGATGATTTAAATTTTTTTTTTATTTAAGATGGTAAATTAATGTAATTAATAAATATTTATTATTTATTAGATGATTTAAAATAAAAGGGAAATCAGATTTTTATCATTTAATAAAAACCTTATTTGACTAAGTCCTAAACTAGACTCCTAAGCCTAAGAAAACTCTCATCTCTCACGCTCATCTCTCTCTCACGTCTCTATCATTCTCTTATTCACGTTCTCTCTGCCAAATAACGTACAAGAACAGAAGATAAAACAAAGTTCTTCACACTTGAAGAATTCACAACGAAAATAAAATCAAACGCTAAGCAAAATACGTTAGGCAAAGGGAGGGTTTTCCGTCGACAGTTTGGTGTTGAAACTTGGTTTTGGACATGAGTGTTGGAGAAGGTTTGGGAAGCAACTTCAAGGTTTGAACGTCATAAAAGGTATGGGTTTTCTTACTCTTGGTCCCTTTCCCAAAAGACACTTAAGGTTCTGTATATTCTAATCTGAAAATTAGGATTGTTCCCCGTTGCATGTCCTTGTCACTAGCTCCCATTGATTCGTAGGTTGGGTATGTTTGCTGGTAGATATTAGGCGTGTAATGTGTTTTCGTGACGAATATGTTCATGAATATATGTTTGAAATCGTACGAATGACAACCCATGTTTTCCGAACTATGTGTAAGTGTGTGCAAAAATGTAAACTGTGGCCTATAGCCCTCGGGTTTAAGGCTAAAAAATGATGTATTATGGTTGTATTTTTATGTGCACAAACTTATGTAAATTGTGATGTTCATATGAAGTGTAATGTGGCTGAATTGAGTGAGAAACTCTTGGCTAAACGAATTCATGAAAATGCACCTAAAACGTTATAAATGAACCATGAAATTCCCCTAAGAACTAATGTGTAACTTGACGAAAAAGATGCAGAACAATTACAAAATTTCCAGCCACAAGTTGATGAATTTCGGTCAAGTTAAAATAGTTTAAAATGTTATGAAAAATGAAGGAAAATAAGTGAGGTCACTGAGGGTCGAACCCGTGACCTTACCATGTTAAAAACCAAGAAATTAAGTGAGTTAAAAGTAATATGGTGAGGGGCATTCGAACCATGGTATTGGCTGGAAAATGTAACTTAAAAAAATAAGAAATGAGAGGAGTGGGATTCGAACCCACCCCCTCTCAATCAGATTTAAGGAAGAGTAAAAGAAAAATAAAAGGGTTGAGGCGTATGGGAATCGAACCCACGACCTCTAGGCTGGTTAAGGGAAATTAAAGAGAAGAATAAAGTGAGGCTGTAGGGATTCGATCCCACACCCTCATGGTCAACTTGAAAAAGTCAAGGAAACAGGAATTTAAATAAAAAGGGGCTGTGGGGGTTCTATCCCATAACCCTTCGGCCAAAAAGGAGAATATCTAAAGAAAAGAAATTAAAGGGAAATGAAAGGTGTTGGGGCTCGACCTTGGGACCCCAAGCTGTGTGGATTTAAACCAAAATAAATAAAAATTTAAGTGTGGTCCAAGGGATTCGAAACCGGGTTCCCTTGCCCAAATTCCGTATTGATACATAAGTCATACGTGAATTAAATGTTCAAGAATAATGCCGCCTACTTAGATAGAAATGGAAATCTTGGCATACATACAAGATGCATAACTCTTGTACCACATAATCTTAGGAAGATATGAATCACTTAAACGAACTATGAATGAAGCCTCATGGCTTGTATGTATAGATCACTAAGTCTAGCATACGTTTAAAAATAAGTGAACCTAAGATGTATGTAATGAAATGATGTAACCCTAGAAGGGTTAAGTAAGAGTGTAAAACACACTAAATGGCCAAGTGCATTGACATACGATGAAATAAATTATATGTAATGAAATGATGAAACCCTAGAAGGGCTAAGTAAGAGTGTGAAACACACAAATGGCCAAGTGCATTGGCATATGATGAAATGAACAATCACGTAAAAAGGGGTGAGTAATTATGAAGAGCAAATGTGCTAAGGTTAATGAATGTGGCGACAACATGATAAGAGGCTAATGTGAAAGATGAGAGCAATCTCAAATGAGCCTAAGTAAATGTTACCAAAACGTACTCACCTATGAGAGTGTAAAGTTAATGAAGAGACCAGTCTATATGAACACTCTAATGAAAGTATTGAGAATAATGTATACTTAATACTAGTGATGAAATGAGAAATCATCTAATGAGCTATGATGTCCTCATACTAGAAGCCAGCTTCCATGACATATGAGTTGAATGAAATGGAACTTTTTACTGAGCATCGATAGACTAGCTATGAGCGGTGATGCCTTCTTTCTGGAAGGGCGGAGGTTCACGTAACTCTCATGATATGAGACTGTCCGGCATGCCGGGTATAGGTCTCCTTATATATCCTAGTCTTCGAACCTATACTGCCAATATAGGGATCTGGCGGGGTTCATTTCCCATGTACGCTAGCATGTTTTGGGTCACTTTGGCCGGTGATTCCACCTCTTTTTGGTGTGGGGGAGACACTGTATTTCATGATACTCACATAATCTATGTCGGTTAAAGTTAAAGTTCCCAATGAATAAATGAGGCCAGCCTCAAATTGATACACATAATGAAATGAACAATACCAAAGGTGTTAGGATAGGATAATCAAGAGGTGAGCTAGACTCAAGTAATAACACTAGGTTATTCTTGATCATTATACATCAAACCCGATGAGAGTCTTAAACTACATCCTAGGTATAGCTGGTGTTTACACTAGCTTATGAATGAATGAAAAAAAGTATGTATGAATGAATGAAACAGACTCTGTGTTTGCTAAAAAAGGCTCCCTAGTTGAGGTCCCATATGTTTATCCCTCATTTTGGGAAGTCTTAATGTTAAGTCCATGATTCCAAGTTCTTATGGCATATGAACGAACGATATGAAAGATGTTATGTGCTATATGCAATATGTTATGTGTTATGTGTAAGATGTTATGTGTTGTGTGCAATATGATACGTATGATGATGTATGTTATTCTCATGGCATGACTTTCCTAATCCAAATTTGGCAAGTCCACTAACTTTCCTAATCCAAATTTGGCAACTCCACTGACTTTCCTAATTCAAATTTGGCAAGTCTACTGACTTTCCATAAATCATGTTTTTAGGAAAGAGCTATTCTTACTCATGCATGTCCTTGGTGTATGCTTGCATATACCCATACTTAGTACAAGTGTGTACTAATCCCATACAACTCTATGTTTTTAGGTGCAGGCACAGGTGGACGCTAGAGCTTAAAAGTTGACATTGCAGCTATCCGGACGTGGAGCTTTCATCCGGACTTGGTAGGCACTCATGCTTTCGAGGATGCCTACCGTTATTATCTAGCTTAGATGTAGGCTTTAGCTCGTGGAGCATGTTCCACTAGTGTTTCTTTCCACTTTCATTTCAGACTTTGTATTAGTGCCGTTTTGGCAAAATACGTTTAATGCAATTATGAACTGTTCCTTTCATTTGATTATCTCTATATTATATGGTTGATTTGTGAACGCCTATGATGTTAAGTTTAAAATGTTTTGCATGAAATAAGAAAACAAAGAGTTCAAATTTTCTGCTAAAATTAACCTAGATGAAGTAAGAATGACGTATGTAGGCTTGTCTGCGACCTCTGAGAGGTCAATGACGCTGGTCTCGTCTGGGGTCTAGATTCTGGTCGTGACAAAGTTGGTATCAGAGCACTAGGTTTAATTCCGACAATAATAAGTTCACATCAACCACATTGAGTAGTTTCTAAGTCAAGGTAGTTAAGTTCACCACTATCCTGAATTAGAGACTGCATGATGCGTAGGAAAATTTTCCTTCTTCTACTCTTTATCGTGCTATCTAGAGCTTTGAAAATTTGTGTCATTCTGAGTATCTAACTTCCTTCTTGTGTGCGTGCGTAGAAAATTACACACAAAAATTAGGATGGCCAAGTGGTCTAAGGCGCCAGACTCAAGATCTGGCCTTGCCAAGAAGGGGCAGTGATAGAAATGCCCAGCGTGAACGAAAGACGTTTGATATGGTAGGTTCTAAAACCTGCTATAAGTATTGATGAAGAGGAGAAGGCTAAGTTGGCTGCTTACTAGCTCAAGGAGATGGATTAGGTATGGATTACTTCATAAATGCTAGACTACCATAGACTATCAAAACAGGGTAGTATGGTTAAGTTTCCGAATAAGTTAGAGTTAAAATGAATTCATGTTTGCATGTCATGTTGCTATTTTTGTATAGCGTGGACATGATTTTTGTGTTGCATGAGTTGTGAGGTGCATCAAGTTAGGTGCGATTTAGAAGGAAGTTCCTCAATCTCAAATATGAAGCTTAAGATAAGCTTGAGTAATATGCATTATCCAGAGTAAATGTGAAACAGAAATTCACAAAGAGTAAAGTCTCAAGTATGTTAAGATTGATCTTCGTTCAGGGTATCATCAGCTTAGGGTTAGGGATGGAGATATACCAAAGACAGCCTTTCGTACCTGTTATAGTCATTATGAGTTCTTAGTCATGTCATTTGGTCTCACTAATGTACCAGCTGCATTTATGGACCTCATGAACCGAGTCTTCCATGAATACCTTAATTATTTCGTCATAGTAATCATTGATGACATCCTCATCTACTCTAGGACCAAGGAAGAGCATGAACAACATTTGAGACTAACCCTGAAGGTACTTAGACAACATCAGTTGTATGCCAAATTCAGCAAGTGTGAATTCTGGCTTAGATCAGTGACCTTCCTGGGTCATGTTGTGTCCGATCAAGGTGTGGAGGTGGACCCTAGGAAGACTGAGGTTGTGAAGAACTAGCCAAAACCTCTTACTCCCACAGATATATGTAGCTTTCTAGGATTGGCTGGTTACTACCGCAGGTTCGTGGAGGGTTTTTCTTCCATTGCTGCCCCACTGACAGCTTTGACTAAGAAGAAGGCCAAGTTCGAGTGGACGGAGACTTGTGAGAGGAGTTTCCAGGATCTCAAGGACAGAATCACTTCAGCCCCGGTGCTTACTTTGCCTAAGTGTGGTGAGAATTACACTGTTTATTGTGATGCATCTAGGGTTGGATTGGGTTGTGTTCTTATGCAGGTTGGTAAGGAGATAGCTTATGCATCCAGATAGCTCAAGGTTCATGAGAAGAATTATCCCACTCATGACCTGGAGTTGGCAGCTGTGGTGTTTGCACTGAAGCTGTGGAGGCACTACTTGTATGAAGTGCATGTGGATGTGTTCACAGACCACAAGAGTCTCCAGTACGTGTTCACATAGAGAGAGTTGAATCTACGTCAGCGGAGATGGTTGGAGCTGTTGAAGGACTATGACATGAATGTTCACTACCATCTAGGTAAGGCTAATGTTGTAGCTGATGCTTTGAGCAGGATGAGCATGGGAAGTACAGCCCACGTTGAGGATGAGAAGAAGGAGTTGGTGAAAGATGTACACAGACTGGCCAGACTGGGTGTGCGATTGGTTGACTCTACTAGTGGGGGTGTTTCAGTTCATCCTAGTTCTGAATCATCCTTGGTAGTTGAAGTTAAGCAGGGTCAACATCTCGATCCTGTGTTGATGGAGCTGAAGGACTCAGTTTTGATAAAGATGAATGAGTTTTTTGCTTTGGGAGGTGACGGCATACTTAGGTACCAGGACAGGCCGTGTGTACCTGATGTGAATGATTTGCGGACCAGGATTGTTGCAGAGGCCCATGGTTCCAGATATTCCATACATCCAGGTTCCACCAAGATGTATCATGATCTTAAGCATATTTATTGGTGGGATGGCATGAAGAAGGACATTGCAGAATATGTGGCCAAGTGTCCTAATTGTCATCAGGTTAAGGCAGAACATCTTAAGCCTGGTGGTCTTACTCAGATTATTGAGGTTCCGACTTGGAAGTGGGAGGCCATTAATATGGACTTCGTGGTTGGTCTTCCGAGGACTAGGAGACAGCATGACTCCATATGGGTTATTGTGGACAGGATGACTAAGTCTGCCCACTTTATCCCTGTGAAGTCTACTTACAGAGCCGAGGACTATGCGAGACTCTACATTGATGAGATTGTGAGATGGCATGGGATTCCTTTGTCAATTATTTCAGATAGAGGAGCTCAATTCACTTCACATTTCTGGAGATCCTTCTAGAAGAGCTTAGGCACGCAGGTAAAGCTTAGTACTGCCTTTCATCCTCAGACTGATGGGCAGGCAGAGCGCACTATTTAGACATTGGAGGACATGTTGAGAGCATGTGTGATTGACTTCAGGGGTAGCTGGATGACCATCTGCCTTTGATAGAGTTCTCTTATAATAATAACTATCACTCTAGCATAAGGATGGCACCGTTTGAGGCACTGTTTGGTAAGAGGTGTAGATCTCCAGTTGGGTGGTTCGAGGTTGGAGAGTCATCCATTTTGGATCCAGAGATCATTCATGAGGCCTTAGAGAAGGTCAGGGTGATTAGGGACAGGTTGACTACTGCTTACAGTCGGCAGAAGTCATATGCAGATAACAAAAAACAACCATTAGAGTTTGATGTTGGTGACCAGGTCTATTAGAAGATATCACCTATGAAGGGGGTGATGACGTTTGGCAGGAAGGGGAAGTTGAGTCCGAGGTATGTTAGGACATATGAGATCCTACAGCGTGTGGGTGAGGTGGCCTATGAGTTGGCATTGCATGCGGAACTAGCTTCTGTCCATCCAGTCTTTCATGTATCCATGTTAAAGAAGTGCCTAGGTGATCTAGCATCGATTCTACCTGTGGAAGGTTTGGGGGTCGATGAAGACTTGCCCTACGAAGAGGTACCTGTTGAAATCTTAGACAGACAGGTCAAGCGGCAGAGGAACAAGGAGATTGCCACAGTGAAGGTATTGTGGAGGAATCATCTTGTTGAGGGTGCTACATGGAAGGCTGAGGCCGATATGAGATCCCGCTACCCTCATCTTTTCAGCTCTTGAGGTTAGACTTCCTACTCTTAAGTCTAAGTTTCCTTATCTCTCCATTCTTTGTTGCTATTGCTTGTTTGTGATAGTAATTATGTTATGATCTGACTGGCATTGTTCTAGATAGTTACTAGTGTAATTCGGGGACGAATGTTCCTAAGGTGGGGATAATGTAACAACCCTAAAAATGGATATGATAAGTAATGCTTAATGTGTCTAGAATGCCTACGATTAGACCGGGTTCACACGGATTGATGCGCGTAGAACCAGACCTCTAAACCCTTGATACAGCCAAGCCAACTAACTTGGGGAGTTAGTTGAGCTAGGAAAGGTTGGGTCCAGCAATGTAGGGCTCTCGAATACGAAGATTTACTCGAAGGAGTCTTTACCGGACTTAAAAAGGGAAAATCTTAGGTTTGGAGGGTCTAGGGGTAAAATGGTATTTTTCCAGGCTAAGGGTACTATCATAATTACCCTAACTATATAATTATTATTTAATTAATAAGGTGGAGGGGCATTTTGGGGAGAGAGGGCCAAAAATTGGCTCTTAGAGTGAAGTCTTGATCCACCCGGGTTCGAACCTAGGTGGAAGCGATGATTTAAATTGTTTTTTTATTTAAGTTGGTAAATTAATGTAATTAATAAATATTTAATATTTATTAGCTGATTTAAAATAAAAGGGAAATCAGATTTTTATCATTTAATAAAAACCTTATTTGACTAAGTCCTAAACCAGACTCCTAAGCCTAAGAAAACTCTCTTCTCTCACGCTCATCTCTCTCTCACGTCTCTATCATTCTCTTATTCACGTTCTCTCTGCCAAATAATGTACAAGCAAAGAAGATAAACCAAAGTTCTTCACAGTTGAAGAACTCACAACGAAAATAAAATCAAAGGCTAAGCAAAATACGTTAGGCAAAGGGAGGGTTTTCCGTCGAAAGTTTGGTGTTGAAACTTGGTTTTGGACGTGAGTACTGGAGAAGGTTTGGGCAGCAACTTCAAGGTTTGAACGTCATAAAAGGTATGGGTTTTCTTACTCTTGGTCCCTTTACCAAGATACCCTTAAGGTTCAGCATATTCTAATCCGAAAACTAGGATTGTTCCCCGTTGCATGTCCCTATCACTAGCTCCCATTGATTCGTATGTTGGGTATGTTTGCTGGTAGATATTAGGTGTGTAATGTGTTTTCGTGACGAATATGTTCATGAATGTATGTTTGAAATCGTATGAATGACAACCCATGTTTTCCGAACTATGTGTAAGTGTGTGCAAATATGTGAACTATGGCCTATAGCCCTCGGGTTTAAGGCTCAAAAATAATGTATTAAGGTTGTATTTTTACGTGCACAAACTTATGTAAATCGTGATGTTCATATGAAGTTTAATGTTGCTGAATTGAGTGAGAAACTCTTGGCTAAACGAATCCATGAAAATGCACCTAAAACGTTATAAATGAACCATGAAATTCCCCTAAGAACTAATGTGTAACTTGATGAAAAAAATGCTGAAAAATTACAAAATTTCCAGCCACAAGTTGATGAATTTCGGTCAAGTTAAAATAGTTTATAATATTATGAAAAATGAAGAAAAATAAGTGAGGTCACTGAGGGTCGAACCCGTGGCCTCACCATGTTAAAAACCATGAAATTAAGTGAGTTAAAAGTATTGTGGTGAGGGGGATTCGAACCATGGTATTGTCTGGAAAATGTAACTTAAAATAATAAGAAATGAGAGGAGTGGGATTCGAACCCACCCCCTTCTCAATCAGATTTAAGGAAGAGTAAAAGAAAAATACAAGGGTTGAGGCGTGTGGGAATCAAACCCACGACCTCTAGGCTGGTTAAGGGAAATTAAAGAGAATAATAAAGTGAGGCTGTGGGGATTCGATCCCATACCCTTATGGTCAACTCGAAAAAGTCAAGGAAAAAGGAATTTAAATAAAAAGGGGTTGTGGGGATTCGATCCCACAACCCCTCGGCCAAAAAGGAGAATATCTAAAGAAAAGTAATTAAAGGGAAATGAAGGTGTTGGGGCTCGACCTTGGGTCCCCAAGCCGTGTGGATTTAAACCAAAATAAATAAAAATGTAAGTGTGGTCCAATGGATTCGAAACCGGGTTCTCTTGCCCAAATTCCATATTGATACATAAGCCATACGTGAATTAAATGTTCAAGAATAATGCAGCCTACTTAGATACAAATCGACATCTTGGCATACATACAAGATGCATAACTCTTGTACCACATAATATTAGGAATATATGAATCACTTAAACGAACTATGAATGAAGCCTCATGGCTTGTATGTATAGATCCATAAGTCTAGCATACGTTTAAAAATAAGTGAACCTAAGATGTATGTAATGAAATGATGTAACCCTAGAAGGGTTAAGTAAGAGTGTAAAACACACTAAATAGCCAAGTGCATTGGCATACGATGAAATGAATAATATGTAATGAAATGATGAAACCCTAGAAGGGTTAATTAAGAGTGTGAAACACACAAATGGCCAAGTGCATTGGCATATGATGAAATGAACATTCACGTAAAAAGGGGTGAGTAATTATGAAGAGCAAATGTGCTAAGGTTAATGAATGTGGTGACAACATGATAAGAGGCTAATGTGAAAGATGAGAGCAATCTCAAATGAGCCTAAGTAAATGTTATCAAAACGTACTCACCTATGAGAGTGTAAAGTTAATGAAGAGACCAGTCTATATGAACACTCTAATGAAAGTATTGAGAATAATGTATACTTAATACTAATGATGAGATGAGAAATCATCTAATGAGCTATGATGTCCTCATACTAGAAGCCAGCTTCCATGATGTATGAGTTTAATGAAATGGAACTTTATACTGAGCACTGATACACTAGCTATGAGCGGTGATGCCTTCTTTCTCGAAGGGCGGAGGTTCACGTTACTCTGATGAGATCAGACTGTCCGGCATGCCGGGTATGGGTCTCCTTATATCTCCTAGTCGAACCTATACTGCCAATATAGGGATCTGGCGAGGTTCAATTCCCATATACGCTAGCATGTTTTGGGTCACTTTGGCCGGTGATTCAACCTCTTTTTGGTGTGGGGGAGACACTGTATTTCATGATACTCACATGATCTATGTCGGTTAAAGTTAAAGTTCCCAATGAATGAATGAGGCCAACCTCAAATTGATACACATAATGAAATGAACGATATCAAAGGTGTTAGGATAGGATAATCAAGAGGTGAGCTAGACTCATGTAATAACACTATGTTATTCTTGATCATTGCACAGCAAACCCGATGAGAGTCTTAAACTACATCCTAGGTATAGCTGGTGTTTACACTATCTTATGAATGAATGAAATGAAGTACGTATGAATGAATGAAGCAGACTCTGTGTTTGCTAAAGAAGGCTCCCTAGTTGAGGTCCCATATGTTGAGCCCTCATTTTGGGAAGTCTTAAAGTTAAGTCCATGATTCTAAGGTCTCATAGCATATGAACGAACGATATGAAAGATGTTATGTGCTATATGCAATATGTTATGTGCTATGTGTAAGATGTTACGTGCTGTGTGCAATATGATACGTATGATGATGTATGTTAATCTCATGGCATGACTTTCCTAATCCAAATTTGGCAAGTCCACTGACTTTCCTAATCCAAATTTGGCAAGTCCACTGACTTTCCTAATTCAAATTTGGCAAGTCTACTGACTTGACTTTCAACAAATCATGTTGTTAGGAAAGAGCTATTCTTACTCATGCATGTCCTTGGTGTATGCTTGCATATACCCATACTTAGTACAAGTGTGTACTAATCCTATACAACTCTATGTTTTTAGGTGCAGGCACAGGTGTACGCTAGAGCTTACAGGTTGACATTACAGCTATCCGGACGTGGAGCTTTCATCCGGACTTGGTAGGCCCTCATGCTTTCGAGGATGTCTACCGTTATTATCTAGCTTAGATGTAGGCTTTAGCTAGTGGAACATCCACTAGTGTTTATTTTCACTTTCATTTCAGACTTTGTATTGGTGCCGTTTTGGCAAAATACGTTTAATGCAATTATGAACTGTTCCTTTCATTTGATTATCTCTATATTAGATGGTTGATTTGTGAAAGCCTATGATGTTAAGTTTAAAATGTTTTGCATGAAATAAGAAAACAAAAAGTTCAAATTTTCCACTAAATTCAACCTAGATGAAGTAAGAATGACGTACGTAGGCTCGTCTGCGACCTCTGAAAGGTCAACAACGCCGGTCTCATCTGGGGTCTAGATTCAGGTCGTGACATATACACCATTATGAGACACATTCAAGTCAAGACCATAAGACATTACAGTAAACTCCTCGTCAATATGCACATATACTAATTTACTTCATATTGAACCTTATAAAACATAACTCATGCCCCCAATCTAAGTCTACTAGTGCAAAGTACATGTAAGGCCCCATACCTCACACATACTTAGTACACCTATCATGATACCACAAGCCTTTACGTCCAAATCATATATCAACATAGTAAGAGAAGACAACTTCATTTATGTCAAGTAAGACCTTCACCATATAGTCAACGAGATCAACATTATACATAAAGACTCATATCATGCACATCCTCATGACAAGTAGACAATTACTACCATACCATGCATGAGGACATATTCATAACCATAAACCTTAGAAACACCTTCCTAGACCTTCCTAAGGAGCTACTTGTGCAATGTCTAGATGGGTTCATTACTTCCACCTATCCTAAGTAATTTACCTTAAGTCCTCCTAGTTAGGATCCTATTCATTTACTTCCATTTTCCATTTTACCTTTAGGGAACTATAACCTCAACCGACATAGACAATGTGATGCTAACATGGAATCCGGTGTCATCAAACCTTACACCGATGGAAGGTGGTCTACCGGCCAAGGTAGAACCCATTAGAACATAGCTTTCTAGGTGGAATCCACTAGCTAGTATCCTATAGTGGCAACATACTTCAAGAACTAAGAGTTAGATATCCCTATTTATACCATGTGGTAATTTGGGCCGCTCCTCATGGGAATCCCTTTTATGACATATCCCATAACCAAGGGATTTAACATCACACGGGCAACTTTAGGATGAATCTTTCCTTTTATGGAAAAGTCATCATCTCTCATTGTCAAGTTCACTCGGTGCTAAGCTAAGTTCCCTTTATTGAAAAGCCTTTATTACATTTATTTATAAAATATAAGATGTAGAATATTCATCCCTCATATGCTTATAGCATATTCAAGCATCTATTTAGCTTTGGAGTATTGTAGGGAACACTTCTCAATGCCCCTTCATTAACTAGATCATCATTCATGTCTGTGTGTACATACATATATGTGAGCAAACCTTTCACATAACACATAATATCACACATGTTCATATATCAATGCATGAGTCTATAGGCATAACTATATGAGCAATCCTTTCATATAAACCCACTAAGACACTATGCACATTCATACTTCATCATACCATATAAGTCATATTCATAACAGGTTCATACATTCATCTTTCACATACATAGAAACCAAACCTAGGAACTATCCTAATAGGGTACACATGTGCAATGCATAGACAAGGTCCCATATCCTTGACCATACTAGTACACCTATCAAGACAATCTAGTAAGGGAAATACAAATCATACTTTCATAAACATTACTTTAACATACATAGTAGTAGACACTAGTGAATATGAGAACTACCTTTCATTTAGACACAATGACATATACTACTTGTATCATGCATGTAAAGTGAGTGTGTGTGTACATTGGTCAACGTGATCACATAATGGCTATCAAAATACATTGAGGAAGACACCCTCTTAGATCATAATACTTTATCAAGTATAGGCCACACAACACACAATAACATAGGAGACAAGCCAACTTCCTAATACAATTAAGACTCCTAACTTGTGCTATTCATGCATTCACATAGAGGTACATAGGTAAGGGATTATTAACCCTTTTAACACATCAATGGCAGAACCTATACTTACCCTAACATGAATATACACATCCTTATACAATAGCCATACAACCTAGATCACAACTAGAATAGGAAAGTAGGCATAAGCTTCTCATAGTATCATCTTAAGCACATATTCATAAGTTCATCAATTTGCCTTCAAGGCCATGGTCAACACATATATAATGACAATAAAGTAAACACCGCCACCATGAGTGGACCATACCACACAATGCCATACAAGGCTTCATCAACATTTCTATAAAGAATAGAGAAGTAGAAGAGTAGAGAAAATAGGCATTCTTACCAATTCCTCAACCTTTGATCCTCATTGATCAATACACCTTGTTTATCAATAATTAATATATATGGAAGTAGCTAAATGTAATTTAAACATATAATAAACCATGTACAAGTCGCTACAAGATTATACTATAACATAATACAACACATCAACATACTAGGAAACTAGAATAACATAGATCATTAGCTAACTTCCCTTGCATTGATTTTTAGATCGTATTTCATACATATTATAAGTCTAAGGCAGTATCTAAACCTACATTTAACCATATTGAAATCATAATTACATACCTTAAAGATTAAGGTTACAACATAGGCATTTAGGCTTATCCATTTGCTAGAGTATAGAAGACTTTCCCAATACTATGAACTCTCTAAGGCTTTAATCATCATTCATATTTTATAAACAATACACTCATTAGGAAGTATCTAATTAGATAAGAAATCAATACGATATCATTATTCATCTAATCCCAATTCGAGATCCATCACACACTTAGCTTTTTGACTTCATAGCCTAAAGGAATCTAGATCAATTCATGTAAGCCTTTCTTAATTTGATCATTAAGGACTTATACATACAAAATTCATCCATTATATCACCCTAAAATAGTAGCTACAACAGTTCATACATAATAAAAACTCTACACAACCGATCTCACAATCGACTTCAAGGCAACATGTAGAAACTTAGGCTATTCATGTTCAAATCTTCACATATTTATCATCATGGACTGATCATCATCAATTCACCATCAATTAACATAAATAACAATAAACACAAGCAATTCAACGTAAGAGAATCACCATTTAATCAAGAGCAAGCCATAATCACAAAGCCCATGCAAGATCTAAACCAATTTTGGAAGGAACATGGGTTCATCATGCAATTGGAGTGAAATCACGTTCAAATCACTGTATTAACTTCAATTCATCAAGATTTAATCATTAAAAATATTTTGAGAAAGAACCCATGGCTAGATTGGAAGATTGGAAACTTGATCATAAGATTTCTTTGAAAAACATTGAGAAGAACTCTCCAAGTGAAAGGTTACTTGAAGATGAAGGATTGACATACCTTTTATCGGTTGAAAAACTCTTAAACTTGATGATTCATCCATGGAAAACCCAGATTGAATCTGTTCTTAAGCTTCACCAACAATGGTGGTTTCTAGAGAGAACATTTTTGGAAGGAAAGGTTCAATTTATGTGAGTTGGTTTGGGAATGGGTTGATCACATTTTAGATGACTTATATACACCAAAAATTACTTAAATAAACCTATTATAGTCAGGTTAGGACGTGGGGTGAATTTCCCATTCACTCCTTTAATTAACAGCACGCAGACTGCCAGTTGCAGGCCACCCTCGACGATGGTAATGACGGGGCATCGAGGCCATGACGGGCCGTGCTTGGCCTCTGTCGCCTGACACTTAGCCAAAATTTGCTTAAGACCCGACCAAGGAAGGTGTACCTATACTAGACCTGCTCGACGGGCCGTTGGTGGACCAACGATCCATCGTTGGGTCCGTCAATGGACACCGCCCTGGCAGTGTCTTTGGCAGCTTTGGGTCCTTCTTTTGGTGCCTCTTGTAGGGCACTTTATAAGTCGTACCCGGACTTTTCCAACGTGATCACGAACCTTAACAGGTTATAGACATTCCACATAAATTTCATCCAAAACAAACACCTACAAGACGTCCAAACAGGCCAAGTCCCATCATGACACACGTTGAACGTCTTAAGGGCTATCTTCCAAATGCCTTGGACGTTCTTGGTCGTTTAACCTCCAAACTTCACAAAACTTCATATAACAACATTAAACATCATTATAAACCATTTAAAGACTTCATAATCTCATGAATCACACATACTCACATAGAACCACATACGAGGCATTTAGGTGACTTAGTCGTCGAACATTTTGGTCGTCCCTTGACGTTCGACTTCCAAATCACTTCAAACTTTACACACTGACTCTATACCATATAATAAGGAATTTTAGGACCTTATAACCTTAATACAAACATGTTAGGCTCTAGAAACCTTATATCATTTTCGGGGTCTTACAATATCCCCCACTTGGGAACATTCGTCCTCGAATGACACTTAGAATACTTTAATCAAAACAAAGACTTCAATGCTTATTAGAGCAGTTCATATAAATCATAACATCATACCATAGAAGTTAATGTTCCATACTTTACAAAGAATACAAGTTCACCTCATTTAGCACTCAATGCAAGCAAGCAAAAACTTAAATTCACTCACACTTTAATACATCAAACACAAAGGCTCTTTTCATCTTCATAGGAGAACATCCTTCTCCCAATCATAACATGGTCATTATACCTTAATTCATTAAGATATAATCTTGAAATACCACACATAGGCAGATTACAACATATACTCAAAGTTACTTTAGCACTCATGCTTCAATGCACATAAACTTAAGTTAGTTGAATCTCAAAGATCTTTAGTAGTTAGACCTAGTGCCATGAAGGTCATACTCAACCATACCATGCTTAGTTGTGTCCATGGAGGAATGTTCTTCTCCTCAACACACTTACATGTATCATGAGTTCACACCTTAGCAAGGTACAAGGTCAATTCTTCTACAAATGAGAAATTCTCAACATTTGAAACCAAGACATGAGCATGTATTATTCCTAGTGAAGTCTAAAGGGTAGACCACACCAAATACATCACAACAATTAGTAAGCCATTTCACAAAGTTTCATTTTCTAACATAGTACTCACCCTTACAGTAAGCCTCATTTTAGAAAAATAACACAATTTATAGGCATACACATGAACACTTAGTTAAACATGCTTTCATTTTCAAGAATGAGCCTACAATTATGCATTCCAAATCATAAAGTCACATAGTTTTCAAGAGACTCAACATATTTCATTGTAAAAGAGACTCAATTTCCACTACAAGGCTAAACAATTTACCCTACAAGTGACTATTACCAAGTTTCTTGTCTTACCTCATAAAGTCAACTTCACAATTAGCACATCAAGATGTAATTCAACATGAGAAAATATGGATTTTTATCAAAAATTTTCCTTCATACACTTTGGAACATTCATAATGTCTTCGAGATGATGCCAATCAATACACACCAAAAATATAAAGGTCATGCAATTTATACTTTATGCAAGACTATATTCATGAACAAGCTTACTAAGAATTCATTATTTTCAAGTTCAAGTAAGAATAGAAGAACAAGGTAGAAAATATCTACAACCTACCATTTCATCACCATCCCCCACTTAGGGTAAACCCAATTAAGAGAAACTTAACCCATCTTAAAAAGGATCTTAACTTAACAACCTTCATTTTTCATCACTTAAAAGTGATTACAACGTTAGAAGGATTTACAGTATGTCAACATAGGAACACCAAGGTACTCTAAGCCTTATCACCTAGGCAATTTATCCACAAATATCAAGTTAGGTCATCTCATTTAACCACATAAAGTGTTAATACTATCCAATAGACACCAAGGTCATATATCATTAGGGGAAAACAACAAGGAGGTTCATAACACAATAAGAAGTTTAGAAATAACTCTACGACTCATCATGTCATAAGATTCTCATTCTTCAATCTAAATAGAAAATTTCCTTTCCACATTCATTATCATGTTCATATTCATCAATTTTACACATATTTCAACAACATCTTATCAAATGACAATTTAGTTGGTTCTCCAAACATGTTACAGTAAGTTCCCTAGCTTTACAGTGAGCATGCTTCCAAATATCCAAAAAAAAAATGCAACATTTAGACATTTGATGGAAAAAGCATGGAAATATAAGATACAAAGCTTTACCAACTCATCCTTCATAAGCATGCATACTATCTTTACAACTAGGATCAAGTCTCTACAAGGGACTCCAATTTACACTAGCAACTTATCAAGTATCTCTTATATACAAAAGGAGACAATGCACACTTTTAATAACATACATTCATAGGATAGCATGCTTCCATAGGTAGTTATTAAACATTCCAAGTTTAAATCCTAGTTTTTGGCTACCATCATAAAAAACCATATAGGAATACAACAATCTAAGAGAATTCACTTTAACCACCATAACTTCTAGCATGCTTTAACTATATCATGACATACATTATTTGACATAACTTGCTATTTCACATAGATTTCATATATTGCCATAATTGGCATCACATCATCAAATAAGAGATATTTCATACATAGTAAGGTAAGATAACCAATCATAATCCCCATAGAGCTAACATGTGCAATGATCACGTAAAGCCCCATAACCCTACTAAATCAAGTAACCCAACAGGAACTACAATTAGCACCATACTCCACTCGTCTATAACCTTCATGCATGCATAACTTCATATCTCATACACATACATAATATTAACCTCCTAAGGTCTCCATCAAAGCAAACTAGTGCAAGACATAGGTAGAGTCCCATACCCCTACCTAAGTCTAGTTAAACCTTCAAGTCGCCTTAGTTAGTTTATACATCATCAAATAAGGACAAGTGTCACCTTCACACATACTCATTCAAACCATAAAACAAAGATAAGCATTTTAAACTCACCTTTTCTCCCTCAAGCATAGAGCAATCTCATCCAAGCAATCACATCTAAAAGACCACCGGACAAGAAAACATAAGAGAGAGATCTTATAGAGTTAAGTTCTATGGCACGACATTAGAATGATGAAGAAGGGAAACTCTATCGTCCTATAGCCTCTCGTACCATTTGATGTGTCGTGACTCACCACCAATGATACAAGACTCTACTAGACGTGGCAACATGAGACTCTTAGAACCTAAGACCACTTTATAAACCTGATGCTCTGATACCACGTTTGTCACATCCGGGGAAACCCCCTAGAAGTAACACGGCGTACTCGACCTCTCTGAGGTCTTATACAAGCCCATAATTATCACTCATTGCATTAACATCGTAAATTTAGCAGAAAATTTAAAACTTTTCATACCACATCATATGCTAGAAACTTCAACTCATATATGTATAAACCATAAGCCATAATACATTTATAGACCTTAAGTCTCTTTGCCATCTTAAACTCAATAACTTTAGAGTACATTAGGGACATGACCCACAAGACACATTACATAACTATACAATATTTAAAGACATTACATTAAAGTCATAAGTAGGACATCCTTGAAATTTAAGGATTAATTTCATTGAGCTTGGGGATCATCTATCAAGCTCTTCACCATTCAAGACATCTTTAAGCATCCATCACCTACACTTTGTGTAAAAGTAGAGAAGAATAGGATTAGCACAAGAATGTAATAAGTATGACAACCATGCAAAAACATGCATTTAAAAAGGGACATTTTCTTTGAAATTATACTTCATGTCATTTTGAGTAAATCTTCATAAAACCTTTAAGCAATAGCATTTATATCATTTTCACACTGCATGGAATCACAATTAAAGCCACACATCATAAAAAGCACTTATAGAATTTAAGTCCCATTTAGGTCACTTTACAGTGAACTCTATTCTCTTAACAGTGAACTCCTCCTTTATGTTCATTAATCCTCCCAAGTAATCCTTTAGTGATACTTGGTGCAATGCATCACCTTAGAACCACAAGGAAAACCATACAAACAACTAACATAAGCCAAAACGTATCATTATAGAGGTATAGCCCATTACAAGACTCATTCAAGTCAAGACCATAAGACATTACAGTGAACTCCTCGTCAATATGCACATATACTAATTTACTTCATATTGAACCTTATGAAACATAAATCATGCCCCCAATCTAAGTCTACTAGTGCAAAGTACATGTAAGGCCCCATACCTCACACATACTTAGTACACCTATCATGATACCACTAGCCTTTACGTCCAAATCATATATCCACATAGTAAGAGAAGACAACTTCATTTATGTCAAGTAAGACCTTCACCATATAGTCAACGAGATCAACAATATACATAATGACTCATATCATGCACATCCTCATGACAAGTAGACAATTACTACCATACCATGCATGAGGACATATTCATAACCATAAACCTTAGAAACACCTTCCTAGACCTTCCTAAGGAGCTACTTGTGCATTGTCTAGATGGGTTCATTACTTCCACCTATCCTAAGTAACTTACCTTAAGTCCTCCTAGTTAGGATCCTATTCATTTACTTCCATTGTCCATTTTACCTTTAGGGAACTATAACCTCAACCGACATAGACCATGTGATGCTAACATGGAATCCGGTGTCATCAAACCTTACACCGATGGAAGGTGGTCTACCGGCCAAGGTAGAACCCATTATAAACATAGCTTTCTAGGTGGAATCCACTAGCTAGTATCCTATGGTGGCAACATAGTTCAAGAACTAAGAGGTAGATATCCCTATTCATACCATGTGGTTATTTGGTCCGCTCCTCATGGGAATCCCTTTTATGACATATCCCATACGCAAGGGAGTTAACATCACACGAGCAACTTTAGGATGAATCTTTCCTTTTATGGACAAGTCATCATCTCCCATTGTCAAGTTCACTCGGTGCTAAGCTAAGTTCCCTTTATTGAAAAGCCTTTATTACATTTATTTATAAAATATAAGCTTTAGAATATTCATCCCTCATATGCTTATAGCATATTTACGCATCTATCTAGCTTTGGAGTATTGTAGGGAACACTTCTCAATGCCCCTTCATTAACTAGATCATCATTCATGTGTGTGTGTACATACATATATGTGAGCAAACCTTTCACATAACACATAATATCACACATGTTCATATATCAATGCATGAGTCTATAGGCATAACTATATGAGCAATCCTTTCATATAAACCCACTAAGACACTATGCACATTAATACTTCATCATATCATATAAGTCATATTCATAACATGTTCATATATTCATCTTTCACATACATAGAAACCAAACCTAGGAACTATCCTAACAGGGTACACATGTGCATTGCATAGACAAGGTCCCATACCCTTGACCATACTAGTACACCTATAAAGACAACCTAGTAAGGGAAATACAAATCATACTTTCATAAACATCACTTTAACAAACATAGTAGTAGACACTAGTGAATATGAGAACTACCTTTCATTTAGACACAATGACCTATACTACTTGTATCATGCATGTAAAGTGAGTGTGTGTGTACATTGGTCAACGTGATCACATAATGTCTATCAAAACACATTAAGGCAGACACCCTTTTAGATCATAATACTTCATCAAGCATAGGCCACACAACACACAATAACATAGGAGACAAGCCAACTTCCTAATACACTTAAGACTCCTAACTTGTGCTATTCATGCATTCACATAGGGGTACATAGGTAAGGGATTATTAACCCTTTTAACACATCAATGGCAGAACCTATACTTTACCCTAACATGAATATACACATGCTTATACAATAGCCATACAACCTAGATCACAACTAGAATAGGAAAGTAGGCACAAGCTTCTCATAGTATCATCTTAAGCACATATTCATAAGTTCATCAATTTTCCTTCAAGGCCATGGTCAACACATATATAATGACAATAAAGTAAACACCGCCATCATAAGTGGAACATACCACACAATGCCACACAATGCTTCATCAACATTTCTATAAAAAATAGAGAAGTAGAAGAGTAGAGGAAATAGGCATTCTTACCAATTCCTCAACCTTTGATCCTCATTGATCAATACACCCTGTTTATCAATAATTCATATATATGACAGTAGCTAAATGTACTTTAAACATATAAGAAACCATGTACAAGTCGCTACAAGATTATACTATAACATAATACAACACATCAACATACTTGGAAAGTAGAATAACATAGATCATTAGGTAACTTCCCTTGCATTGATTTTTAGATCGTATTTCATACATATTATAAGTCTAAGGCAGTAGCTAAACCTACATTTAACCATATTGAAATCATAATTACATACCTTCAAGATTAAGGTTACAACATAGGCATTTAGGCTTTGCTAGAGTATAGAAGACTTTACAAATACTATGAACTCTCTAAGGCTTTGATCATCATTCATTTTTATCAACAATACACTCATTAGGCAGTATCTAATTAGATAAGAAATCAAGAAGAAATCATGCTTCATCTAATCACAATTCGAGATCCATCACACACTTAACTTTTTGACTTCATAGCCTAAAGGAATCTAGATCAATTCATGCAATACTTTCTTAATTTGATCATTAAGGACTTATACCTACAAAATTCATCCATTATATCACCCTAAAACAGTAGCTACAGCAGTTCATACATAATCAAAACTCTACACAACCGATCTCACAATCGACTTCAAGGCAACATGTAGAAACATAGGCTATTCATGTTCAAATCTTCATATATTTATCCTAATGGACTGATCATTATCAGTTCACCATCAATTAACATAAATAACAATAAACACAAGCAATTCTACGTAAGATAATCACCATTTAAGCAAGAGCAAGCCATAATCACAAAGCCCATGCAAGAGCTAAACCAATTTTGGAAGGAACATGGGTTCATCATGCAATTGGAGTGAAATCACATTCAAATAACTGTATTAACTTCAATTGATCATGATTTAATCATTAAAAATGTTTTGAGAAAGAACCCATGGCTAGATTGGAAGATTGGAAACTTGATCATAAGATTTCTTTGAAAAACATTGAGAAGAACTCTCCAAGTGAATGGTTACTTGAAGATGAAGGATTTATATACCTTTTATTGGTTGAAAACATCTTAAACTTGATAATTCATCCATGGAAAACCCAGCTTGAATCTGTTCTTGAGCTTCACCAACAATGGTGGTTTCTAGAGAGAACATTTTTTTAAGGAAAGGTTCAATTTATGTGAGTTGGTTTGGAAATGGGTTGATCACGTTTTAGATGACTTATATACACCCAAAATTACTTAAATAAACCTATTATAGTCAGGTTAGGATGTGGGGTGAATTTTCCATTCACCCCTTTAATTAACAGCACGCAGGCTGCCAGTTGCAGGCCACCCTCGACGATGGTAATGACGGGACGTCGAGGCCATGAAGGGCCGTTCCTGGCCTCCGTCTCCTAACACTTAGCAAAAGTTGGATTAAGACCTTCCCAAGTCAGGTGTACCTCGATGAGACCTGCTCGACAGGCCGTTGGTGGACCAACGATCCATCGTTGCGTCCGTCAATGGACACTGCCCAGGCAGTGTCTTAGGCAGCTTTGGGTCCTTCTTTTGGGGCCTCTTGTGGGGCCCTTTAGAAGTTGTACCTGGACGTTTACAATGTGATCACGAAATTTAACAATTTATAGACCTTACACATAAATTTCAGCCAAAAACAACACCTAGAAGACGTCCAAACAGGCCAAGCCCCATCATGACACACGTTGAACGTCTTAAGGGCTATCTTTAAAACACCTTAGACGTTCTTGGTCGTTTAACCTCCAAACTTAATGAAACTTCATATAACAACATTAAACATCATAATTATCCATTTAAAGACTTCATAATCTCATGAATCACACATACCCACATAGAACCACATACGAGGCATTTAGGTGACTTAGTCGTCGAACGTTTTGGTCGTCCCTTGATATTCGACTTCCAAATCACTTCAAACTTTGCATACTGACTCTATACCATATAATAAGGCATTTTAGGATCTTATAACCTTAAGACGAACATGTTAGTCTCTATACACCTTATCTCATTTTCGGGGTCTTACAGTACAAGTGTGTACTAACCCCTATACTATTACTATTTTTATAGGTGCAGGTTCTTGAGAAGATTGAAGATTCGTTGAAGTGGTTTGGATTAGCGATCTCCATACTTTGGTAGGTCCTCTTGAGTTCGAGGATGCCTGCGCTTTTATTCCAGCTTAGTACATTAGATATAGCTAGTGGATGTTGTCCCTAGCGTTTCATTTCAAACATTTGTTCAAGCGTTTGTAATAAGGCCGATTTGGCAAACTGTTATTATTACTATGATTCTTTGTTTCAATTGTTTAATCTATTGATAGATTGTTGCTTTAGTTTGAGCTTATTAGAATATCACTCTTATACAATATCATATGAAGTCTAAGTACACTTCAATAAGTATTAAAAAGTTTTAAATTTTCCACAAATTTAACTATATGATTGTCATGAAAGCTAAGAAGAGACTTGTCTGCGACCTCTGAGAGGTTAACGACGCCGGTCTCATCTGGGGTCTAGATTCCGGGTGTGACAATAGAATAGGGACACGACCCTTAACAACATAAAATATAAGTCTAAGCTATTAGATTACATTAAGAACATCTTGATATAGGCAACCCTTGAATCATAATGATCCCTTTAATTCAACTTGGGATATCTATCAAAGCTCTTCTTTTAGGAGACATCCTCTAGTCATCACCACCTACACTTAGTGTAAAAAGATGAAGAAGAATGATATTAGTACAAGAATGCACTAAATATGACAACCATGCAAAAACATGCATTTAAAGAGGACATTTCATTTGAAATCATGCAACATGTCTTTTTAGTAAACTTCATGAACATAGGCATATAAGGTCAATATAGTTAACATACATAACATAGACATGGATACTACTCATAATAGCACATAAAGTTATTTATAATACTTACAAGCATATTTAATACACATCATACATTACCTCTCTTTTATTTTACTTCTTTTCTTAAGTAAACCTCGAGTGTACTTAGTACAATGTATCACTTTGAGGTCTCCTCACAATAGTCTTTCATAAATATGCTTCATAAACAAAACCATATATATTCACAAGTCATAAGCTCATCAAAGACAGCAACTTCACATTAAGACCATCACCTAAGACAACTCCTAAGTCACACTAGTGCAATATGTAGGTAACATCCCATAATGCTACTTCCACCAAGTGTACCTTAGAAGTCACCCTAGACTAGGCATAACATACTCAACAAGTCATAATATATTAATTTACAACTAGACATAAGGCCACATACTTCATATCATCATATAAGAAATCATTCCTTTACTACAATCTTAGTCATAAATCACTTAGTTCATATCATAGGTAAACTACCCTCATAACCCCTCACAAGCTTACTTGTGCAATGTACATATGGAGTCTCATATCCCCACATATACTAAGTAAACCCATTTAGAAGCAATAAGTGTAATTCACATGCATAGTAATATATCATATCTTAACATAACAAGGTCACTTAACATGCATTCATACAAGTCATACATAACATAAGTCTTTACTTCATACGGGTCTCCAATCCTATCCTTTCTTGAAGTCATCAAGTGCAATGTATAGGTAGGGTCCATAGTACTCCCATACAAAGTACACTTCTCAAAGAATTTAGATTAGAGTTCATATTCTTATCTTAGTTAATTTATTAACCTTCGGGAGACATAGCCATAACGGACATAGACCATGTGAGCTACATGGAATCCGGTGTTCTACTCCCACACCGAAAGGAGAGGGTTAACACTTGACGAAGGTGCAACCATTCATACATAGCTTATCCAGGTGGATACCACAAGCTATAACGTACGGGGGCACGTAGTTATAGAACATGGAGATTGCTTCTAGAAACCTTGACTTACTAGCGTGGAGGTTTCCATCTCATGAGACAACATCTGTGTTGGGAACCCGGACTTACTAACATGAATGTTCTCTTTGTGGGAAGCCTGACTTACTAACGTGAAGATCCCACTCTCATTTGTCATGTTCGCTCGGTCTAGGATCTAACTCCCCTTTTTACATATATATAAGCCTTTAGTGTATAATTTCATAAACAAGGCTTGAGGAGTTTGCTCCTTCATACATCATATACTTCAAAGGTATCTAGGGTGAGAATTCTACGTTAACAATAGAACCTACATTATGTGAGAATGCCCTTTCACATCATTATATAATATTCATGCATACATGTGTTTGTGTACATATATGTGAGATCTACCTTCACATAACACATTTAGGAACACATTTTCATAACTTCATTAATCATATACTTTACATGTATAGAAATAGGTAATGGTGCATATGAGAACTATCCTTTCCTTAGTCATCATGAATCTATCGTACTCATAGATACGCATGAATTGTGTGTGTACATTGGTCATTATGATCACATAATGTCTATCACATAGTATTGAGGAAGCCACTATCTAAAGACCACAACACATAAACAACATTCTTCAAGTCAGTCATACAAACATATAGAGTATTGAGGACTATAGACTACACACACTCATATTACATCATAGAAGACAAGGACATATTCAACATTAGAATATAAGATTCCTAACATACTTTGATCACACACTCATATAGGGTTCATATGGGTAGGGGTCATGCTACAAGGATATTTATCACCATTAGCCATATAGACCACATCTAACCCTAACATGATCATCACACATATACATGTAAACATCATCTCCACACGTAGATTAAACAAGTAGTGTAGGAGACTATACACATAACATCACATTACATCAATTCAATTAGACATGATATTAGAATTAAGGCTAAATCATTCAACTTCCTAACTATAAATCATCATATCAATTCATATTGCATATAATGCCTTCAAGTCCATGATCATAACACATAAACATGTAAAATAATGTAAACACCGCCACCATAGGTGGACCATACCAATCAACACGATTCAATGTACATTCTAGGCTAATTAGAAGAAATGAGTCAACTTACCAAATCTCCAAGATTTTGATCGTCTTTGATAATTCCTCCATAATTCATATTCAATTGATATACAAAGTAATAGAAATAAGCAATTCAATACAATCTAATCACAATTCTATAAACATCAAGTCAATATCACAAGACCCATATTATAGGCTAATTTGAAAAATTAGGAGGATCATGGGTTCTTCATAAAATTTGATAGAAATTCATCATAAAATCAGTATATAAACATATATTCATCATTAGAATGCTTTTGAAATCAATTTGAGAATGAACCCATGGCTAGATTGAAAAATAGGATTTTTGACTTAGAATTCATGTTTAGAAAATCATTGAAAGGACTCCATAGATGAATGGTTATCTATGGATGAAGTATCACCATACCTTAAACATTAAAAAGCCCATGAAAATCTGAGAAGAAAGCTCCAAGAACCATATCCATAGCTTGTTCTTGAGCTTGGTCTTCAATGGAGGTTTTGGGGTTTTTGGAAGAGAAGAGAACTCTAGAAATCTGATTTCTTAATAGGTGTTGGGGTTTTGTTTTGGTAAAGGGTTTAAAAAGGTCTTAAAACTGTTAATAAAACATCCCCTAAGTTACCAAAACACCCCCATACGAATTGGTACTCATAGACATGTCAAAATTGACTTAAAAACGACGCAATCGGATCTGGGAGTGGGTTGCGCGTCGCGGATCAGCCTCCCCATTCTGCCCCAAATAAAATTTGAGGCAGTGAGGTGCCTGACAGGCGCGCGTATCTAGGTCAAGGTCTCATTCTTGCTCCTGCACGCTGACTTGGGCAGCCTCTTGTCCATGGTTTGGGTCCTCCTTAGGGGCCCTTCGGGTGGTCCCCGGAGAGTCGTACCCAGACGATTTGACCCTTAGCATGTCTATTAAGGTAATAGGGTAAATTACACTACTTCGCAACTCCAAAAAACACATAAAATCAATCCAAACATACAAGGACTCACTAGCACATCTAAAGACCAACTTTCGAACGTCTTGGACGTTTGATCTGCAAATGACTTCAAATCAAATATGCATACTATAAAACACTTAATTAATATGTTATTAACCTTTTAGGCACATGTGAGGCTCTAGATATCTTAGTTCATTTTGAGGGTCATCACAGTCAACTAGGAACTTACCATCACGTTTTCTACCATATTTTGAACAAGAGGCTTCTCAATATAACAACTACCACTATTCCCCTCTTGGGGCTTGTGAGTAGGCACCTTACCCTTGTTGACCCTTGGAGCATTAGGAGGGACTTGATTGGAAAACCTCTTCTTGAACCTCAAATCTAGTCTTAGAAGAACTCCCATCTTTGATTCTCACCTTCTTCAACTCTCTACAAATTCGCCTAAGCTTTTACTTCTCAATTTGTTCGGCATGAACCATGATAAAAGAGATGTCCATGATAGGAATAAACATAGCCGACCTACATTCATTAACCACAAGGTCGGATATCCCATGCAATTTTGTTTATCTTAGCCCTAGAATCCGCAACCATAGTACGATGATGCTTTGATAGTTGAGTGAACTTGAGGCTATACTCCTTCACGCTCATACCCCCTTGACGAAGGTTAATGAATTCTTGCATTTTCCTCTCCCTTAATTCGAAAGGAAAGAACCTATCAATGAAAGCCATCTTGAAAACTCCCCAAGTAATTCGACCTTCTCTAACCGGTCTATCATCCTTCCATTGCTCATACCAAACTTGAGCCACATCTTTTAGTTGGTAGTCGGCTAGTTTAGCGTTTTCTTGAGAAGACACCCCCATAGTATCTAGTACCTTGAACATTTCATCAATCAACCCTTGTGGGTCCTCCTCTACCTTAGAACCATAGAAAGTAGGGAGATTCATCCTTGTGAAATCCGTAATTCTTGAAGCAGGGGTATTAGCATTGGGGTTCACTTGTGCCCTTGTATCCGTAGAAACTTGGGTAGCCAACACTGGAGTCAAGCTATGCACATTCGTCCTTATCTCAACGTTAGACATAGCCCCTTATTTAATAGGAACTTATGGGTTTTCAGGAGCTTGAGGGGGAACCGTCTCATTCGAATTCTCCTCCTCGGCCCTTCAAGCATTGTTCCTCCTTATATTCATTGTCTATAAGCATAATAAAAGGATTAGAAGAAAGGACTAGATAGAGTTAGACGCTTAGGCACAAATAAGGAATAACAACAGAGTGAAAGTTCCTAAGCATCACATAGTCTCTCATTCATAAGTGTGGCGCGCTTCTCAATTATGAATAAGACCCTACGTAGACGTTGTTTAGTGACACATCAACCCTAAGATTACTCAACCTCATGCTCTGATACCAAGTTTGTAATGACTCAAAGTACCCATTAGTTGTTATCGGCGTCGTCGTCCTCGAAGAGGACTAAGACAAGTCCTTAGCATACATCATAGCACATCATAGGTCAAAAATGCAGAAAAATTTAAAACTTTACATAGTGAAGTGTACTTAGACTTGTTGCGTATTATATATGGAGTTTACATAGACTCCTCGCATACGGAGTTTACATAGACTTCTCTTTTAGAATAAAAAACCATATAAGAGTACAAAGTATTATCTCGCACATTCACCATCTACAAGAGTACAAATGTTTGGACATAGCCAATACAAAACAATACGCCATTATAGGCTTACAATAATTGTCTCAATGATAAGGGATATAATGAATGTTTCTAAACCAAAGCAACATCATAGATATATTGGAACATGGCAACATCCCCGGACACGAGGACTCACCAATGACTTGGGAAAATATCCAAGTCTTCCTTGCAAATTGTCCACGAACTCTTCAACTATCGCAACCTAAAATGTTTGGGAAAAATGGAGAAATATGGGTTATTTTATCACACGTACTAAGTATGGCTTCTATGCAAAAAAAAACATCAATGCATGAGAAAAGGCAAAATTTAGTCAAAACCATGTTTAGTTTTAATTAACTCAACAGACACATAGATGGAACATCATAAGTCAACCCAACATGTAAGCAACTCAAGCAACGCTTGTGCAATGCCAAGAATAGAATCACATAACCACATCCAAGGCTAAGTATCACATTAAGCAATCCACTTCATACTTACAACATAATCTCATATCTTATCATAACATGCTTCATATATCAATACTAGTCATAGCCTATCAACATAATCATAATCATAATAATAATCATAAAAAAACACTACTAGATCAATCCCTTAGGGTCCTACATGTGTAATGTGTAAGAGAAGTCCCATACCCTCCCTCACACTATGTAGTAGCCTTGAACACAACCCTAATAAGAGTCCATATACTTAACTTTTTCATTTACTTTTTACGTTAGGGAAATAATTGGAATAACCGACATGAGACCATATGAGCTATATGGAATCTCGGGTTCTACTCCCACACCGAAAAGAGAGGGTTAACACTTGCCTAAGGTGCAACCTTTCATACATATCTATCTAGGTGGATCTACTAAGCTAGAGTCCTATGTGGACACATAGTTAAAGGTCAAGGAGAATGTTCCTAGAAACCTTGAGTTACTAGATGTGGAGGTTTCCATAACATGAGACAACATATATTTTGGAAATCTGGACTTGCTAAATGTGAAGAAACCCATGCGGGAGGACGGACATACTAAACAAGAGACCTCTATCTCATTTACTTGCCCTTTGGGTGCTAAGCAATTATTCCCTTTAGTAATCATTTTAGTTCATCATACAAGCGCACATTGGTCCCTTCTAGACCCCAATGTAAACATCTTACCATATTATCTCATAGGTCAACACAAGTGAGAACAATCCTTTCAGTTTAGACACCATATAACAAGTGAGTAAACCTTTCACTTAGCACTTTATTAAAATCATCAGAAACTACTATCAATCATATAATATTTGTATCATAACATGCGTACATAATTAATGTATAATTTTATGTCTTAGGGTTAAGGATGAGGAATACTTAGCATCAGCATCACAACCACACATTAGACACAGGAGCATTACTATCTAAGTAACTCATAATTATAACTGAATCCAAGAACAACCAATTAATATACATCTTTGTCCCTTCCAAGAACCTTCATACTTCCATTGCCAAGAGTACATAACCAATTACATAAACAAGGTATATTCAAGAAGCAATTACATAATTAGCAACAATGTAGTCAATCTACATGTTCATAATCCTTACAACTCACCATATTAATTCAAATTTTTCATGAAATTGGGGGAAGACCAGTCTAGGGAAAACTCATAGGAACTCATCAATTAACCATCAATACATACTTAAACAAAAATAATTCATCATAATTCAACAGAATCACAATTTGGTTTTCAAAGAAGACCCATGTGAGAAGAAAAAAAACTAGTTTTAGGAGATTTAGATAGCATTTTTTGGAGGGACCTCTTGGGGAAAACAATCTCAAGAGTGAAAGAAATCATACCTTAAAGATGAATAGCCACCCAATTTGAGTATAACCATGGAGGATTTGGTCTTCTTCTTCAACCTTCAAAGCTTCTTCAATGGAGGATGAATAGAGAGAGAAAGTACAAAGAGGTGAGAGCTTTTGAGTTTGTATGGGGATTATTTTTTTGTGGGAAATTGTGGTGAAAAACTGATTTAAAATCAATATATATCCCTCCCCTACAAAACCTAAAAGATACCTCACTTAAATTGACCTTTTAATGAAGTCAAACTTGAATTTAAAATTTCAGATTTTCATCGGGAACAAGTCTGCGTCACGGAGGTGTTCCCGCATGATTTTTGGAAATCATTTTTGAAATAGTATATTACGCGATGTGACCGCGTCGAATACAAAACTTTTGTCCTTGGGTGTACTAAGTCCGTGATGCGGACTGGCTCCCTCCAAGAGAGAAAGCTTGCTTCCTCTTAGCAGCTTGCTTGGTCCAAAGTTGGGGTCCCTTTGTGGACCCTTAGGGCGATCCATGGGGGGGGGTCGGATATGGATGTTTTCACTGTATATTCATTATTTTACATGTTTGAAGTCTTTTTACAAGTTTTAGACTTCATATAACACTCCTAATCCTTCACTAGATCCATAGACGTTTACAAGTTCAACTTGCCCTAGTTTCTGGACGTCAAGGTTGTTTCTTAGCTTTTGTTTCTAATACCAACTAATTAGGTTTAATACTGTCATTTTATGTCTAAAACATCATTATTCAACATATGAGTCTCTAGTATAGGTCATGGAAATTACGGGGCGTTACAAAGAGTTCACATACCTTGTTATTCCTTGAAGATTGATGGAGGGAAGTGAAGTTCTTGCCACCCTAAAGCCCTTTGACCTTGGTATTCTATGGAGTCTTATTTGGGGAGAGAGAGAGTAGAGAGAATGAAGAGAGATTTGAGTTTGGGAATTGAGTAAGTTGGGTTAGTTTAATTAGGCTTAGGTCTTTATATAGATTGTTAATTAACACAATTAGACATCCCCTAACTCTTAATTAACCAACTAACCAAATAACTTATTAAAAGAACCCACTTAAAATCAAACAGCAAAACACAGACCTGAACAACGAGACCCCGACGTACGGTCTATAGGTCAGTCGACGACCCTTGAACCAACTATCCTGCACAACTGTGGTTCTTGCAAGAGACTGGTCTTTTGGACTAGTCTTTGATTTTGGCTAAGTGTGGGACTACGGAGAAATCGATGCCTCGTCACTCAGACGACGTCTATTTGATTGGCTTTGTAGGTAGCCACTGCCAACACAACCTTTTAAGGTCAATTTGAAGGGTCCTCTCCAAGGACCCTTAGGGTGGTCCTTGTGGAATCGTACCCAGACGTTTCAACCCTAAATATACTCTAAGACTTGTTAGATACCTTTCCACAATGTTTCAACAAATTCTGACTCTTAAAACCCCGTAAAATAGGCAAAGGCACCCTTAGGTCTTGGACTTCGAAGTGTTACATTGTCCTTCTTACAAAAATGAACTACTTCACAAGCCACCTCCAAGTATACTTGTGCAAGGCTAAGGTAGCATCCCATACTACTACCATAGCTAAGTACCTCTCTTTGGTCATTATTGATCATAATCCACTTTCATAATTAAGACTTTAGGTTCATCATAATCATATGAGCACTATGCACCTAGGTCACCTCAAAGCACACTTGTGCAATGCATGCGAGTCATCTCATTCTACCTCACACACTAAGCGTATATTGAAGTCACCCTCTTATCTTTCATTAACTTTAGGTTTCACTGATAGACCTACTTCATATTTACAAGGAACTATCATCTTAATTCAATCATGTAATGGAATGAAACTATAGCCACTATCCAAGCTAACCATAAATCTCATAGGGGTTATGTCATAGGTAGCTTCAAGTCATACTTGTTCTATTTATGGATAGCATCCCGTACTACTATCCACACTTAGTACTTCTATAGACTAACCTAATACAAGATAACTTATCTTGCAGCCTAGTCTATTAAGCTCCACTTACTATCATAATAGACCTACTACCATGGAATACATATCATCATACTAACCAAGCTAACTGAGGAAGGATACAACCATCATAATCATCATGCAACCAATCATGAATATGCAAGCTAATCCATAGGGGAGCATGAATCCTCAACCCTAAGCTACCATGACAAACCTATCGCAAGCTATTTAATGAAATACACCCTACATGCATATCAAGCTAACATTAAGAGAGTATAGGCCTTTCCCCTAAATCTACCATGAAATGGTTTTGTCAAAACCAAGTCAATCTATCATTGTCAAGCTTCCTAGCAACACAATACCAAACTAAACATGAGAAAGTTCACTTCCTCCGTCCCAAGCTACCATGAAGTTCATCACTTCAAGCTACCATGTGTAATTCAACTCAAACTTCAATAAGATTTCAAAATCTCAAGCTACCATGAGTATTTCAACTCAAGCCTCCTTAAGATTTATTGTCTCAACCTACCATTCAGATCTACCATCTCAAGCTATCATGCATTGATCTTATCTCACCAAGTCAACTACATAAGATGTATCTAATAAAAAAAATTAAAGCTATTCTAATTCATCATGTCTTGATTCATTTTAGATTCTTAGGTCAACCTAGAGTCATCTATGAGAGAGAACTTGCTTCCCCTAACTTGTTCATGTCTAAGTGTAAACTTGACCCCCAAATCCCTAGATTCAATGGCCTACAAGCTCTACTATTTAAAGCTAACTTCATTCTATAATGATCCATGTTCAATTACAAGTTAATTCATTCAATTTGATCATTAGAAGGTAAGTCTAGATATACATGATCACGTAGGTCAAATTCCAACTTTACAAGTCAAGACCAGCCTAGATCAATTAGGCCTGGTTCAATTCATATTTAGGTGATTCAATCATGATCTAATTTCATACAATACAATTGAATTAGCAAGTTCAACTTACAACCTTCATCTAGCCTCTAATGGCCTAAAATCACCATGATCACCTTCAACATCAAATACTACAATTCACCATGAAAAATTCATAAAAACATAATGTATTCATCATATGAACATAATTGAATTCTACCCACAATATTGGAATCACAATCAAGCCTTACTCACAATGCAGTCACAACCCTCTCTTGATTGGGGTTCTTTGGATTCACAATTGAGGAAAAGTAGGGGGACTTCATGAATGGAAGAATCCATGGATAAGTAAGATTCACATACCTTATATTAGATCCTTAATCCTATATTGTATCCTTGGTGAAATTCATCCTAAGAGAAGCCTTCAGTTTCTCTTCTTCTATTGTGTTCTTGAGAGGGTTTTGGAGAGGGAGACGTTTTTGATCTTGGAGTCTAATGTCTACATGGGTATCTTATTGTTTAAATACTCATAAAATACCTAAACCACCTTATTTAACTGCCCATTTATTTATTTGTATGTGGGGTTAATTTCCCATTCACCCCATTAATTGGCAGCGAGTTGCAGGAAATTGCAGTCTCCCATCGACGTCTGAAATCGACGGACCGTCGATGGAACGACGGTGGCGTACTGCAGGTCGTCGTTCTTGTCAGAGAGTCCTCATTTGGGGGCTCAAATCCCATGTATAAGTGTGCAGTGACGCCCCCAATTGATGGGACGTAGCTCAAGTGATGGGGCGTCGATGGAAGTCGTCCCTTGACACTGCCAAGTCAGCGCACTTTCCACATTTTGGGTCCTCCTCAAGGAACCCTTAGGTTGTACTTGGGTAGTCGTGCCCAGAAATTTCCACACTAAATACCACCGTCTAGAGTTTAGGAACCTTCCCTATTAATTTGAGCTCAAAACACTACATAAAATCTCGTTAAACATACTCAGGAACGCTAGCACGTTTCAAGGCTAACTTTCAAAGTCTTGGACGTTCTTGAACATTTCACTTCCAAAATCTCCAAAACTCTATATAATGCATCTTAACACTATATTTATTCATTTTAAGACCCTTTTAAGCTCATGACACCACATTTTAGGCTCTACTAGGACCAAAATCATTTTGGGGTCATTACATAGATGATCCTTAAGACTACCAAAGACAAGGATACTTCATTTGATTTTAACAAGTCCACATTTATTACTTAGAAGAAACATTCATGCATATCAGGTCTCCACATGAAAATCATCCTCTAAGAAAATCTCCAAGTTACACTAGTGCAATGTGAAAGTAGCATCCCATACTACAACTTTCACTTAGTGCTCCTTAGGAATCAGTATAGATTGGACACATCACATTCATTAATTACATAGCCTTCATCAACATTAGACACTTTATCAACATGATTCACTAACACTAGTCATGCATTCAACATGCTTCATCAACATATACATAAAGTCAACTTACTTCCTTAACATCATATAGTAACCCATTCATTCATTAACATTACAAGGACACACCAAGACTCCCTCCGAATTCCTACTTTTGCAATGTATGGATGGCGACCAATTCCACCACCTACCCTAAGTATTACACCCTTTGCAATACCTAGTTAATAACATTCATTTTGTGTGGGCTAGCTTTAACAAACATAGACCATGAGAGCTACACATGGAATCCCGGTATTGACCCCTACCGGATGAGGGATCCCCACTTGCCTAAGGTAGCATCATTCTTTATCCTTTACTTGGATATCCAACAGCTAGTCGAATGCGCGAGCATAGTTAAGTTATAAGGATATTTCTTCTAAGTTACTCATCTCAACTAACGAAGAACACTCATCTCAAAAGGTACATTGGATACAAACTCTCTACTCACGAAGAGTATCCACCCCTTCATCAAATCCTCTCTGTGCTAAGCATAACTCCCCCATGGAGTCTTAAACATTCTTTAGATTCATTGAGTATAGGTTAAGGAATAACTATTTAGTACTACATCTCAACTAACGACAAGTACTTATCCATAGAGGTTACTTTTGAATACCACATCAAAACTTACTAAGAGTATACAACCTCCAACCTTTCTTTGGAAAGCTCTTCGAAATAGTGAGGTTTCTACTAAACACTTCATTTCAACTAACGAATAGTGTCTACGCCAAAATCCCCCTTTTTCATTAACTAGAGTTCTTAGGAATAGTAGGGATGGTACTAGATACTTCCTCTCTACTTACGAATAGTGCCTACCCTAATTTCTCCCATTTTCATTCATTAGCTTCATTCTTTCAATCTTAGTATGTGTGTGAGTACATGTTAGAACACCTTTCAAATAATCGCCATCATTCATAACATTGACTTCTAAATATGATTATACTACATTCATCGTAATTCACACACTATCATGCTTCACATTCACATTGCACTTCATTTAGACATAGCATCTTAAAGCATACAATGACAACTTCATAATACATCTCATGTATATACATTATAACATCACTTTAAATTACATTCAATGCCTTCAAGTCCATAATCACAATTCACTATATGTTCATAAACATCAAGTAAACACCGCTACCATAAGTGGACCATAAAACACAAGATCAAATCAATATGAACTAAGCAAGATAGGTCACTTACCCTTCATCCAAGACTTTACCACCTTTTATCAATTCTACATAAAATCATCATAATAAAGCATTAAAAGTCAGTAGGTAATTCACCATACAACATAAGAATCACAACTCTAACATTATCTAACCATATTCATCAAACCCAATTCATAAGTCAAAAATTGAGAATTTGGATGAACATGGGTCCATTGAGTTTTTTTTATCATAAACCATCACTTTAATTGAAAACATCATAATACATCCATTAAAATATTTTCATGCAAAGACCCATTCTTAGAATTCAAAATAGAAGAATTTTGGAATTTGAAACCTTTTTGAAAATCCTTTGGATTGGCTCCTAGAATGAAAGAAAAATCAAGGATGAACTACCATACCTTATTGGAAAACAATCGACAAAATTTGGTTAATAAACAACTAAAAATCTTCAGTCCTAGCTCTACCTTGAGTTCAAGCATCAATGGAGTCTTGAGAGAGTTTTTCTTGGGTGGGAGGTTTTGATTTTGAAAATTGAAGTCTAAAATTAGATATAGGGATATAAACCAACTTAAAATACCTAACAACCCATAAAATAAATGTCTCCTAGTTAATTAGGACATGGGGTGAATTTCCCAATTCACCCATAAGCTGGCCAAAGTTGCAGGTAGAACTGCAGGCTTCAAACGACGGGCACTATGTAGGAGGAGGCGTCTGATCAACGGTCTATCATATATGGTTGTCGTTTGATTCAGAGGCTGTATTTTGGAGGCTAATATTACCATCACCTAAGTGTGGACCTATGCCCCCAAACGACGGGCGTCGATTGACTTATGGAGCATCGACTAGGCTCGTCATTTGGGGAGTGTTTGGCAGCTTTCATGGTAAGTCTTGGGTCCTCTTCAAGGACACTAAGGGTGGTCCTTGGTGAGTCGTACCCGGACGTTCCATCCCTAACCATGAACAAGTAGGTATTAGTATCCTTTCCTCTAAATTTGAACACTAAACTACACATAAAACATGCAAAGGCACACTAGCACATACAAGACTAGTTTCCAAACGTCTTGGACGTTCAACTTCTAAACTCTTTAAAATTGAACCCCTAAGATATTCTCATTATATTAACACGTTATTAACTACTTATTAATTCTTTAAGCACATTATAGGCTCTATTAATCCTCTTTCGTTTTGAGGGTTGTTACATTCTCCCCCACTTGGACAACATTCGTCCTGGAATGATACTAAAACACCTTGAAGGACTAAGAGGCTTCACCGGCAGTTCATAAGCACAACACATCATACAAATAACTTCTAGTCAATGCACCCTATTCACAACACCAACTTCACATACTTATGCTCTGTAAGCAAAAAAATCAATTAGGAACTATTTCCACAATTCAAAGTGCATACATACTTCATCATTTTCATTGCGTTATGGAGTAAATACTTTCTCAAACTTTAAACATGCTCATATTTTCATTATAAGGCTCAACATGCAATAACTTTCAAATCACACATTGGCATATAAGCATAACAATCTTTGAAGCAATTATCATTAGATGCACATTAGTATGAGAAATATGGATTAACTATCAATTTCCCATACATTCTAGGATATAATTAAGAGCATGCAAAGCATTATGCCATCAAGTCACTAATAACATAAGTACACATCCAACTCATACTGAAATACAAGACTCCATGACATAACCAAACTATTAAGATTTTGGTCTCAAGCTTGAGTAAGAACAGAAGGAAAAGATAAAGGCATCAACCACCTTACTGCTCAACCCATTCTCTCCCACTTAGGGTAAACTCATATAAGAACAAATGAAAATTTTTTATAAGAAACTATAACTCACCGGGTCCTTTATTCATGATTAGATCCTTTGTTAGGTTGAAGCACATAAAAATGGTTTTTCCTTTGAGTATTAGGTTCCAGACAATCTTGAGGAGCTTGGTTAGTCTCCTTCCCTTTTACCTTGAGGGCAGGGTAATCTCCTATCTTATGACCCTTGCTACCACTTCAAAAACATCCATCCGTACCAGCAAGACATGTACCCAAGTGTTGCTTCCCATATGTAGCACATCTTGTCCTCTCATAATAGGGTCACCTCCATTCCCTCCTTTGGAATTTTGGTTGGGAACCCTATCCGTGCTCACCATGGAAGAAGTTTTATTATAAAACCTCTTCTTAGACTTAGGTTGACTTGGTTCATCCGACCTAACTGTCTTCCCATCCCTATTCATCTTTCTAAGCTTGGACTCCTCGATTTGTTGAGCATACACCATGAGTCTAGATATATACATATTATTATGGAGCATTGTTGTATGACACTTTTCTTCCACCAAACTAGACACTCCCATCACAAACTTATTCATTCTAGCCCTAGAGTTAGCTACCACTGTAACACTCCGAAAGTCCATGACATAAGCTAGAACCTCACATGATGAAATAAACCTTAAAACACTATTTCTAAGACTAAAATAATTATTATAAACTATTTAGGAAGTTTTAGAGTCAAGGCGACAAGAAACGTCCATGACGTTCGGAAACTAGCTAAATCGAACTAGTTGACATCCCTATGTTTGATGAAGATTTGGGAAGGTCATATGAGGTCCAAAACTTATAAAAAGACTTTAAATAGTTATAATGTAGTACAAAGGGTCCAAACATCCAGTAAAGACTCCCCAAGGACCGCCGAAGGGTCCAGGAGTAGGAACCAAACCTTTGCAAGTAAGCTTCCAAAGCAGCTTGCGGTAGCCTAGAATTGAAGGTCACTGCGCGATGCGCAGCTGACACGTGGGGTGGGAAATTTTGCCTCACGACACGGGAACTCTACGAGGTCCACTGCCTCAACCTGGATTTTAAAAATAAAATGTGAAATTATCCCCGCGACGCACAACCACTTTGAAGATTCCAAGGTTTTTTCTCTTCTAATTGTTTTTCTTCTAAACTGTAAATTGATGATAAATTATGATTAATTATCATTTACTATTAATAATTAAGATTATATTGTTGAGTAATTGATGATAATTTGGACAAATTCATGTGGATCATGTGCCTTTCCCCAAATCCCCCAAATCTTTGATCTTGCTTATAAATTAATGGGAATTGATGAATGCATTGATTCATAGGCTTGTTTTATCTCTTCAAATTCATTCACGGACTGTCTAGAGTACAATATTGTTTGGATTGAATCTATTTCTTGAAGAATTAATGATGAACCCTATTCCCCTAACACTAGGTTATCAATTGAAGATAATTGGGATAGTGATGATGTTCTTCACCTAGTTATTGTATTAATTACTATTGAATGATGTTATTACACCCATTGTTGGGTTGAATTGGATGGTTGATGGTAAAACCTTTGATGAGGGCTTGTGAAGGAGATGGGGTAAGTCTTGTGATCTCAATCCTTTACATAAATTATGATCGCTTATGTTTATTGATGAGGTTATATTGAAGTATACCTTATCAAGAGATTAATTAGGGTTATTATGATTTTTAATTGAAATGTCTTGAATTATGACTTGTGAGTTGTTGGCTAAGATGTAATGACGTAAAGGTGGTGATGAATTTTCCTATGTGCTTTTGTAAATGTGCTAACCTCACATGTGTGAATTTTAATAAAAGTAAAATACTCATACAATTCCTATGGAGCTATGATGATGACTATATGAGGGGTAGACCCTATGACCTAAACTAAGTTAGAAATTTCAGAAGGGACTCTAGCATAGCACTGAGCGAACTAGAACTGAGGAGTGTCCCTTCCCACATAAGGAAGGTAGGATCACTAATGTCTCATTAGATTGGAGACTATAATGCATGTAGCATAAACAGGGTCCCAACTACATCTCCTAGTTCTTGAACTATGTTTCCCCCATAGGAATACTAGCTAGTGGATCCACATAGATGCTATGTTCATTTTTGGTACTACCTTGGCAAGTAGTCCGCCTTCTTTCAGTGTAAGGTTCCATGACACTGAATTCCACATTAGTTCATTTGGTCTATGTTAGTTATGGCAAGATGTTCCCAAAAGGTAAAATGAAGTAATGAAGTGAACTCTAACTAGGATGACCTAAGGGGTTTGACTTATTCTAGGTAGGAGTATGGGACTCTACCTATACATTGCACTAGTTAGCCCTGAAAGGATGTTCTTATGTGGTTATATGCTTATAAATGTTAATGATATGTATATGTTGATCTTACATGTTTATCACATTATGTGATATTGGTTTCACTTATGAACATGTGTCTGGTCTCTATTGCTAAAGTATGATGATATTTACTTTCAATGATATAGTATGTAAAGTTGGGCATTGCTTATAGTTCGTATTGAGTTTATTTGGCTGGGTGAGGTTATGGGGCCTTACTTAGTCATTGCACTAGTGGACTTAATGAGGGTTAATGAGTAACAATCTTACTTAGATTATGATGTTATGAAATCTTATACATGCTTGTTGATATTATAACTTGATGATAGAGTTGTCTATATTATGGCTCAATTATGTTGATATACATGTTAACTTCACTAGACTTGGTATTGTTGGTTTTGTGATGTATACGGTTTTGACTTAAGGAATATGTGCTTATTGACTTGTAATTGTTCTTGAATGTACATAAGGCTTTTCAAAGTAAATTAGCATGCTTTAATGAAATTTCCCCTTGTAGCATGATTTTTAGGTTGTGTGTGCATATGTACCCATACATAGTATAAGTGATGTGCTAACCCCATTTCTCCCTTTGTCCCAAACATTTTAGGTTTCGGTTATTGAAGGGTTCGTAACAATTTTCAAGGAAGTCTTGGAATCATTCTTGAATTGGGTATGTCCTCAAGTCAGAGGATGATGCCTTGTTATTACTCTATCTATGGTTCTTTGTTATAGTCTAAAGATGATCATTTCATTCATGTTGTTTCAAGATATTATTGTAAGCGCTAAGTTGCATTTCTACATTGTGTAAGTTTTTATGCCCATGTTTATTTGACTCCGTTTAGATGGTTTAATTAGAGACATCCGTTATAAAATTATGGTATGTATCTTATATATATATGTTCGATAAAAGTAGAAGACTATGTAATCTTCTTATATGAAGGGTCTATGTATACTCGATATGAATATATTATGTGTAAGCGAGAGGTCTAAGTAAACCTCATGAAGTAGTATAGATGAAAAGTTTTAAATTTTCCACATTTTTAACCTATGAATTTAATGATGAATGCTACGAGGCTAATCCTAGTCCTCTCCGATGACAACGATGCATGTTACATTTAGGGGTACTTCCCGGATGTGACAAACATGGTATCAGAGCATGAGGTTGAATGTCGCTAGAAACGATGTCTCATTAAACCACATCTATGTAGATGTTTATTCATAATTGTGAAGCGTGCCACACGTATGAATGAGATACTGTGTAATGCTTAGAAACTCTCATCTCCTTGTATTCATATGTCGTGCCTCTAGAGTCTTGTTATGTGCTTTAACCTAAACCTTCTATCATGGTTATAGGTATGAACACTCTAAGAGCAGCGGCAAGAAGGGCCGAAGAAGGCATTGCTAATATAGGATCTAATGACAACCAAGCTCCTCCACAAGATAACCAAGTGCCTCCACTTGAATAAGTTGTTATAGGTGATCAAGTTCCGGTTGTTCCTCCACCTATAACAGATTGAGAGATAAGGGCGGATTTTCTCGATTTGGCCCAAGCCATGACCTCATAACCCAAGGACATCACTTCTCAAGTCCAAGCCATGATGGCCCAAGTGAATAAGGATGTTGAACCCTGAGTCTTATAACATTTTGCACTATGGCCTCTCGTTTGAGAGACTATACAATGATGAACCCACCTATGTTCTTCGGTTCAAAATCGAATGAAGACCCTCAAGATTTCCTCGATGAGGTCTATAACATTCTCTATGCTATGTGTGTGACCTCAATTGAGAAGGCCGAGTTGGTGGCCTATCAACTCAAAAATGTGGCCCAAACTTGTTATGTGCAATGGAGTGGTAATAGGACACTTAGAGGTGGTCCGGTGACATGGAAGATTTTCATGAAGGATTTTCTTGATAGTTTGTTTCCAAGGGAAAAGACGGAAGTAAGGTGGAAGAATTCATCAACCTTCGTCAAGGAGGTATGAGTGTGCTTGAATACTGTTTTAAATTTACTAAGTTGTAGAAATATGCTCCTTTTTTTGTTTCCGACCCGAGGGATGAGATGAGCGGCCTTGTAAAGGGAGTGTCTGATGACTTCAAAGAAGAATATCGTTCAGCTATTCTACATGATAATATGAATATTTCTCGTCTCACGGTTCATGCCTAAAAACTGGAAGAGGCAAGCTTAAGAAGAAGAGTAGTGATGCAAATAGGGCAAGGTCATATAATGGTGTTTCTTCAAAGGGTAGTATTGATATCCAAAACAAGCCTAGGTTCAAGAAGAGGTTTTCTAATCAATTTCCTTCCAAATTTCCCAAGACTCGTGATGATAGGGTGTCGAACCCTAAGTCTCAAAAGGGAAGAGGTAATAGGTCACCAAGCAAGAAGCCAACTTGTGGAAAGTGTGGTAAGAAGCATTATGGTGATTGCCTTGTTGGGACGGAAAATTTCTTTTGGTGTGGCAAGAGTGGCTACAAGGTTAGGGATTTCCCTAATTTGAAGGGGAAAGACAAAGGTAGCGGGAAAGCTCAATATAGTGGTTCTAATGTGGATGCTCCAAAGAAGAATCATTTTTATGCACTTAACTTTAAGGGTGAACAAGAGAGTTCTCCCAATGTGGTGACCGGTATGTTACAAGTCTTCTCTATTGATGTTTATGCTTTAATTGATCCGGTTCCTACATTATCTTTTGTTACTCCTTTGGTATTTAGCAAGTTTAATATTTTGCCCGATATCTTGAATGAACCTTTTATGGTGTCCACACGGTGGGTGAGTAGGTGGTTGCAAAGAGGGTATATAAAGATTGTCGTATAATGTTTCCCAATCTAATGTTGAATTAGTAGAACTTGATATGTCGATTTTGATGGAATTTTGGGGATGGATTTGTTTCATGATTCTTTTGCTTCCATTGATTGAAGGACAACAATTGTCAAGTTCAATTTTTCTAATGAACCTGTCTTAGAGTGGAAGGGGGGCAATTATATTCCTTGATGTCGTATTATCTCTTGTCTAAAGGCTTGTAAGATGATCTCTAAAGGGTGTTTATACAATAATGGAAGATCCAAGATTTAGACTTCGAAAATCATCCTATTGAGTCGATCCCCATAGTAAGTGAATTTTCGGAGGTCTTTCCTAATGATATTCCCGGGATCCCTCCCGAACGAGAAATTGATTTTGGTATTGACTTGCTACCGGATAACAACCCCATTTCAATTCCACCTTATCGAATGGCTCCATACGAATTGAAAGAGTTGAAGTCTCAACTCAAAGACTTACTAGACCAAGACCTCATTAGACCTAGTATTTCTCAATGGGGTTTTCCGGTATTATTTGTGAAGAAGAAGGATGGGTCCCTTATACTATGCATTAATTATCTCCAACTCAACAATGTAACAACCCTAAAAAAATGAATAAGACAAATGCTTAAGGTGTCAAGAATGCTTGCGATTAGACCAAGGTTCACACGGATTGATACGCGCAGAACCAAACCTTCGAACCCTTACTACGGCCTATCCAACTAACTTGGGGAGTTAATTGAGCTTGGAAAGGTTGGAACCAACCATGTAGGGCTCTCGAAAACGAAGATTTAATCGAAGGAGTTTTTACCGGACTTAAAAAGAAGAAATCTTGAGTTTTGAGGGTCTAGGGGTAAAATGGTCTTTTCCAGGCCAAGGGTAATATTGTAATTACCCTAAGGAATTAATTAATTACTTAATTAATTTAATTAAAGCATCAATTCGGGTTGGGTCGACCCAAAGTGACCTTTTTTCGCGAAATGGTGTCACTCGAGTTCAAGCCTCATTGGAAGCAACGAATTTATGATTTACTTATTATTAAAATCTGATTTTTTGTAAGGGCAAAATGGTCCTTTCATGTATAATTAATTAAATCAGATTTTAAGTATTAAGGAGAGTCCTAAATTGACTAAGTCATCATCTAATCCTAAACAACTTCACACGTTTCACTCTCTCACGTCTATCACATCTTCACGCTCAAAACTTTCTTGTTTCTCTATGCCAATTAACTTAAAGAACAGAAGCCTTAACAAAAGTTCTTCACACTTGAAGAACTCACGAAAAAGTCTAAGAAAAACAAGTTAATCAAAAACGTTAAGGCAAGGGGAGATTCCGTCGAGTTGGTGGTGAAACTTTAGGTGAGTGGACGTGGTTTTGGAGAAAGATTTGGGCAGCAACTTAACGTTTGAACAAGCAAATTAAGGTATGGGTTTCTTCTCTCTTGGTTCCTTTCCCAAGAGACCCCTTATGATTCAAGATATTCACTCCGAAAACTAGGGCTGTTCACCCCTTTGCATGTCCTTGTCACTAGCTCCCAATGATTCGTAGGTTGGGTTTTGTTTGCTGGTAGATTTAGGAATGTGTGGTGTTTTTGTATTGAATGTGAATATGTTTATGTACGTGAAATCAAGAAAATGACAAGCAATGTGTGATCGGAAAAAAAAATGATGTGTGTGTGTGCACGTTTGGCAGTGAACTTACTTACTGTTGGAATTGTGAATTAGCATGTTTTATCTTGATATTTTATGTGCAAAAATTGTACACAACGTGATGTTCATGGTAGTGAAATGTGGGTGATTTTAATAACAATCTTTTAGCAAAATAAACTTATGAAAGATGCGCCTAAAAATGTGTTAAAATGATTTATGAATGCACCCTATGAATCATGTGAAAATGTTGATGAAAATGAGTTGAAAAATGACCAAAATTTCCAGTAACTATGCAATATTAATTTAGACTAAAGCTTAACAAAGAAATCTGGAAATTTAAATGAATTTTAAAGGGGTGAGGCCACCAGGATTCGAATCTGTGACCTCACCCGTTAGGCTACTGTAAATCGCGAGAAAAAGATGAAAAATAGGACTGGGGGGAATCGAACTCCCGACACTGGATAAGAAAGAGGAGAACAATAACTTAAACAAATAAATGGGAGGCGTGGGAATCGAACCCACAACCTCCAGGTTGCGAAGGAGAGAAGAGAAATGAAAGAAAAAGAAAGTGTGAGGCGTGGGAATCGAACCCACGACCTCAGGGATAGAAAGGGAGGAGCGAAATTATTTAAGAAAATGAAGTGAGGCTATGGGGGCTCGATCCCACAACCGCACTGCCAAAGTGCTTAGCCTAGCGAAATTTCATAAAAAAAAAAATAGGAGGCTGTGGGGGTTCGAACCCACCACCTCACAGCCTCTAGCGAATTTAAATTTAAATAAGGAGGTTGTGGGGGTTCGAACCCACAACCTCCCTTTTCCAGCGTATATAATGAATAAAATAAAAGAGGTTGTGGGGGTTTGATCCCACAACCTCTTGATTTAGGCGATATAGGACTATAGTATTTTGATGAAAAATAAAAAGGGGTTGTAGGGGTTCGAACCCACAACCCTTCGGCCAACTTAAGAAGAAAACCAAGTAGAAAACTAATGATACAATATTAATGTTGGGGTTCAATTTAGAGTCCCAATATCATGGAGATTAAAAATAAAATAAATGAAAAATATAAATGTTATCCAAGTGATTCGAACTTGGGTTTCCTTGCCCAAACTTCCGTATTGATACATAAGTCATACGTGAACAAAATATCCAAGAATAATGCCACCTACTTAGATCGAAATCAAGATCTTGGCATATATACAAGATACATAAGTCTTGTACTACACAATCTTAGGAATGTATGAATCACTTAACGAATTATAAATGAAGCCTCATGGCTTGTGTGTATAGACTCATAAGTCTAGCATACGTTTTAAAGAAGTGAACCTAAGATGTATGTAATGAAATGATGTAACCCTAGAAAGGTTAAGTATGAGTGTAAAACACACTAAATGGCCTAGTGCATTGGCATACAATGAAAATGATTATTATGTAATGAAATGACAAAACCCTAGAAGGGTTAAGTAAGAGTGTGAAACACACAAATGGCCAAGTATATTGGCATATGATGAAATGAACATTCACATAAAATAGGGTGAGTAATTATGAAGAGCAAATGTGCTAATGTTAATGAATGTGGTGACAACATGATAAGAGGATAATGTGAAAGATGAGAGCAATCTCAAATGAGCCTAAGTAAATGTTACCAAAACGTACTCACCTATGAGAGTGTAAAGTTAATGAAGAGACCAGTCTCTATGAACACTCTAATGAAAGTATTGAGATTAACACACTTAATACTAATGATGAGATAAGAAATAATCTATTTAGCTATGATGTCCTCATACTAGAAGCCAGCTTCCATGACATATGAGTTGAATGTAATGGAACTTTATACTGAGCACCGATAGACTAGCTATGAGCGGTGATGCCTTCTTTACAGAAGGGCGGAGGTTCACATAACTCTCATGAGATGAGACTGTCCGGCTTACCGGGTATGGGTCTCCTTATATCTCCTGGTCTTCGAACCTATACTGCTGATATAGGGATCTGGCGGGGTTAAATTCCCATGTACGCTAGCATGTTTTTGGGTCACCTTGGCCGGTGATTCCACCTCTTTTCGGTGTGGGGAGACACTGGATTTCATGATGCTCACATGATCTATGTCGGTTAAAGTTAAAGTTCCCAATGGATGAATGAGGCCAGCCTCAAATGAAGCACATAATGAAATGAATGATACCAAAGGTGTTAGGATAGGATGATCAAGAGGTGAGCTAGATTCAGGTAATGACATTAGGTTATTCTTGATCATTGCACATCAAACCCGATGAAAGTCTTAAACTACACCCTAGGTATAGCTGGTGTTCAGACTGGCCTATGAACGAAATGAAATGAAGTACGTATAATTAAATGAAGCGGACTCTGTGTTTGCTAATGAAGACTCCCTAGTTGAGGTTCCATATGTTGAGCCCTCATTTTGGAAAGTCTTAATGTCAAGTCCATGATTCCAAGGTGTCATGGTATATGAATGAATGATATAAAAGAAGCTATGTCCTATATGTTATGTGCTATGATATGTGCTATGTGTAAGATGTTATGTGTTGTGTGCAATATGATAATTATGATGATGCATGTTACTCTCATGGCATGATTTTCCTAATCCAAATTTGGAAAGCTCACTAATTTCCTAATCAAAATTTGGAAGGTTCACTAACTTTCCTAATCTCAATTTGGCAAGTCCACTAACTTGACTTTCCATAATCATGTTGTTAGGAAAGATCTATCTTTTCTCATGCATGTCTTTGGTGTGTGCATGCATATACCCATATTTAGTACAAGTGTGTACTAACCCTATACAACTCTACAATTTTAGGTGCAGGCACAGGTGGACGCTAGAGCTACAGGTTGACGCTGAAGCTATCTGGACGTCGAGCATTCATCCAGACTTGGTAGGCCCTTATGCTTTCGAGGATGCTGCCATTTATATTCTAGCTTAGTTTTAGAGTTGAGCTAGTGGAGCATGTTCCACTAGTGTTTCTTTCCTGTTTTATTCAGACATTGTATTGGTGCCATTTTGGCAAGTACATCTTTATTACGATATTATACTATTCCTTTCATTTGATGATCTTAATATTAGAGGGTTGATGGTGAACAATTATGTATTAATGAGAATGTTTAATAAGTAAGTTAAGAAAAAAAAAGTTTCAAATTTTCCGCTAAAATTAACTTAGATGAAGTAAGAATGACGTATGTAGGCTTGTCTGCGACCTCTGAGAGGTCAACGACGCCGGTCACGTCTGGGGTCTAGATTCTAGTCGTGAAAAAGTTGGTATCGGAGCACTAGGTTAAATTCCGAGAATAATAAGTTCACATCAACCACATTGAGTAGTTTCTAAGTCATGGTAGTGAAGTGAACCACTATCCTGGATTAGAGACTGCATGATGCGTAGGAAAATTTCCCTTCTTCTGATCTTATCGTGCTTTTCCTAATGTCTGATTTCTTGGTGTTATGAGCGTGTCTAACATCAATTATTATTGTTTTCAGAGAATGAATACTAGAAGGAATGTTGGTCAGAGGAGAGGAGGAGCAGCTGCTGGGAACAATCATGTTCCAACCCACGCTCCCACTGAAAGAGTGGATATACCAGTTAACCCAGTTGGGTTGACTGATGCTGAGGTGAGGGCATCTCTGGCCCAGATGGCACATGCCATTACTATGCAGGCCCAGGGTATGACTGCCCAGGTCAACCGGCAGGATGTTTAGAGGGAGAACCCACTGGTTCATAGCATGGCTGACAAACTGAGAGACTTCACGAGGATGAATCCTCCTATTTTCAGAGGGTCCAAGACTTCAGAGGATCCCCAGGAGTTTGTGGACGAGGTGCATAAGATTATGGGGGCCACAGATACTGAGAACGCTGAGCTGGCTTCCTATCAGCCCAAGGATGTGGCACAGACCTTGTGCAAGATGTGGCAGGATAGTCGAGCTTTGGGTGGAGTTCCAGTCACTTGGGAGCTGTTTAAGACAGCCTTTCTGGAGAGATTCTTTCCCAGAGAAATGAGGGAGGCCAAGGTTGAGGAGTTCATCAACCTTAAGCAGGGATCTATGACAGTCAGGGAGTACTCCCTAAAGTTTGTTAAGCTATCCAGGTATGCTACTTTCCTTAGTATCTAACAGCAAGGGTAAGGTGAATACTGAAGTTTGTTAAATTATCTAGGTATGCTACTTCCCTTGTCTCTAACAGCAGGGATGAGATGAGAAAGTTCTTCACAGGAATCAATGGAGATCTGGAGGAGGAGTGTCGGTCTGCGATGCTCCATGATAATATGGACCTCTCCAGGTTGATGGTGCATGTCCAGCAGGTGGAGGACAGCGGCAAAAAGAGGGGTATTCGTGATGATAGGAGGCCTAAGACTCAAGATCAGGCAGGACCTAGCCATGGAGGCCACAGAAAAAAATTTGGCGTCCGTGAGCAGCCCAGGTTCAAGAAGGGGCAACATAGTTCTCGGAACTCTAACTTCCAGAGGAGTACAACACCTAGAGGAGGCAGACCTGAGCCCAAGAGGGGCAATGGAGGTGAGATGCAGCGTCCTAAAAAGAATTGTGCTAAGTGTGGTCGACCTCACAGTGGAGAGTGCAGACAGGGCACTAATGCCTGCTTCGGTTGCGGTAAGAGTGGGCATATAGTTAGAGACTGCCCATAGAGCAGAGGTCTGGCTGGAGGTAATGATCAGCCTAGGCCTAATCCACAGGGTGCAGCAGCAGCCGAGCCTCCTAAGAGGAACAGGTTCTATGCCCTGAAGGGCAGGGAGTAGTAGGAGAAGTCCGCTGATGTGGTCACAGGTATACTGCAAGTATTCTCAACTTCTGTTTATGCTTTACTTGATCCAGGGTCTACACTTTCCTTTGTAACTCCTTTGCTTGCTCTCACTTTGGAGATATTGCCTGAAGTTCTGCATGATCCTATAGTGGTTAGTACACCTCTAGGAGAGAATGTAAGAACTGATAGAGTATACAGGGATTGTCCAATATTTCTAAGTGGTAAGACTATGTGTGCAGACTTGATTGAGTTACCCATGCATGATTTTGATGTTATTCTTGGCATGGACTGGCTTCACAGTTGTTATGCTTGCTTGGACTGTCGTAGTAGAGTGGTGAGATTTCGTTTCCCTAATGAAGAGGAGATAGTATGAGAGGGGTACAACTCGAGTCCCTAACCTCTTGATTTCAAACTTTAAGGCCAATAAAATGATGTGCAAGGGGTTATTGTGTCATCTTGCGAGTGTTAATGATTAAGATCATGACATTCTTTCCATAGACTCAGTGCCTGTAGTGAATGAGTTCCTAGATGTATTTCCTGATGATTTGCCTGGAGTGCCTCCCCCTCGAGAGATTGATTTTGGTATCGACTTAGAACCCGATACTAAACCAATTTCAATTCCTTCTTACAGAATGGCTCCAGCTGAACTCAAAGAGTTGAAGCTGCAGTTAAAAGATCTCACTGACAAGGGTTTCATTCAGCCAAGCATATCCCCTTGGGGCGCTCCAGTGTTGTTTGTGAAAAAGAAAGATGGAACCCTTAGAATGTGTATCGATTATCGGCAGCTCAACAAAGTCACTATACAGAATAAGTATCCGCTTCCCAGAATATATGATTTGTTCGACCAACTCCAAGGGTCTAGTTTCTTCTCTAAGATTGATCTTCGTTCAGGGTATCATCAGCTTAGGGTTAGGGATGGAGATATCCCAATGACAGCCTTTCGTATCCGTTATGGTCACTATGAGTTCTTAGTAATGGCATTTGGTCTTACGAATGCACCTGCTGCATTTATGGACCTCATGAACCGAGTCTTCCGTGAATACCTTGACTCTTTCATCATATATTCATTGATGACATTCTCATCTACTCTAGGACCAAGGAAGAGCATGAACAACATTTGAGACTAACCTTGCAGGTACTTAGACAACATCAGCTGTATGCCAAATTCAGCAAGTGTGAATTCTGGCTTAGATCAGTGACCTTCCTGGGTCATGTTGTGTACGATCAGGGCGTGGAGGTGGATCCCAGGAAGACCGAGGCTGTGAAGAACTGGCCAAAGCCTCTTACTCCCACTGACATCCGTAGCTTTTTGGGATTGGTTGGTTACTACCGCAGGTTTGTGGAGGGCTTTTCTTCCATTGCTGCCCCATTGACAACTTTGACTAAGAAGAAAGCCAAGTTTGAGTGGACGGAGACATGTGAGAGGAGTTTCCAGGAGCTCCAGTATAGACTCACCTCAGTCCCGGTGCTTACTTTGCCTAAGTGTGGTGAGAATTACACTGTTTACTGTGATGCATCTAGGGTTGGTTTTGGTTGTGTTCTTATGCAGGTTGGTAAGGTGATAGCCTATGCGTCCAGACAGCTCAAGGTTCATGAGAAGAATTATCCCACTCATGACCTGGAGTTGGCAGCTGTGGTGTTTGAACTGAAGCTGTGGAGGCACTACTTGTATGGAGTGCATGTGGATGTATTCACAGACCACAAGAGTCTCCAGTACGTGTTCACACAGAGGGAGTTGAATCTAAGTCAGCGGATATGGTTAGAGCTGTTGAATGATTATGACAAGAATGTTCACTACCATCCAGGTAAGTCTAATGTTGTAGCTGATGCTTTGAGCAGGATGAGCATGGGAAGTAAAACCCACGTTGAGGATGAGAAGAAGGAGATGGTGAAAGATGTACACAGACTAGCCAGACTGGGTGTGCGATTGGTTGACTCTACTAGTGGCGGTGTTTCAGTTCATCCTAGTTCTGAATTATCCTTGGTAGTTGAATTCAAGTAGGGTCAGCATCTAGATCCTTTGTTAGTGGAGATAAAGGACTCAGTGTTGATGAAGATGAATGAGTCTTTCACTTTGGGAGGTGATGGCATACTTAGGTACCAGGACAGGCTGTGTGTACCAGATGTGGATGATGTGTGGACCAGGATTGTTGTAGAGGCCCATGGTTCCAGATATTTCATACATCCAGGTTCGACTAAGATGTATCATGATCTTAAACAGATTTATTGGTGGGACGTCATGAAGAAGGACATTGCAGAATATGTGGCCAAGTGTCCTAATTGTCAGCAGGTTAAGGCAGAGCATCTTAAGCCTGGCGGTCTTACTCAGATTATTAAGGTTCCGACTTGGAAGTGGGAGACCATTAATATGGACTTCGTGGTTGGTCTTTCGAGGACTAGGAGGCAGCATGACTCCATATGGGTTATTGTGGACAAATTAACTAAGTCTGCCCACTTTATCCCTGTGAAGTCTACTTACAGAGCCGAGGATTATGCGAGACTCCACATTGATGAGATTGTGAGATGACATGGGATTCCTTTGTCTACCATTTCAGATAGAGGAGCTTAGTTTACTTCACATTTCTGGAGATCTTTCCAGAAGAGCTTGGGCACGCAGGTAAAGCTTAGCACTGCCTTTCATCCTCAAACAGATGGGCAGGCGGAGCGCACCATTCAGACATTGGAGGACATGTCGAGAGCGTGTGTGATTGACTTCAGAGGTAGCTGGGATGACCATCTGCCTTTGATAGAGTTCTCATAAAATAATAGCTATCACCCCAACATTGGGATGGCACCATTTGAGGCACTGTATGGTCGGAGGTGTAGATCTCCAATTGGGTGGTTCGAGGTTGGAGAGTCATCCATTTTGGGTCCAGAGATCATTCATGAGGCCTTAGAGAAGGTCAGAGTGATTTGGGACAGGTTGGATACTGCTTACAACCGACAGAAGTAATGTGCAGATAACACAAAACGGCCCTTACAGTTTGATGTTGGTGACCAGGTCTATCTGAAGATATCACCTATGAAGGGGGTAATGAGATTTGGCAGGAAGGGGAAGCTGAGTCTGAGGTATGTTGGTCCATATGAGATCCTACAGCGTGTGGGTGAGGTGGCCTATGAGTTAGCATTGCCTGCGGAGCTAGCTTCTGTTCATCCAGTCTTTCATGTCTCTATGTTGAAGAAGTGCCTAGGTGATCCAGCATCGATTCTACCTGTTGAAGGTTTGGGGGTTGGTGAAGACTTGTCTTATGAGGAGGTACCTGTTGAGATCCTAGACAGACACGTTAAGCGGCTAAGGAACAAGGCATTGTGGAGAAATCAACTTGTTGAGGGTGCTACGTGGGAGGCTGAGGCCGACATGAGATCCCGCTACCCTCATCTTTTTAGCTCTTGAGGTTAGACTTCCTACTCTTAAGTCTATGTTTACTTATCTCTCCGTATTTTGTTGCTAATGCTTGACTGTGCATAGTGATTATGTTATGATCTGACTGGCTTTACGATATGTAGTGGTAGTGTCATTCGGAGACGAATGTTCCTAAGGGGGGGATAATGTAACAACCCTAAAAAAATGAATAAGACAAATGCTTAAGGTGTCAAGAATGCATACGATTAGACCAAGGTTCACACGGATTGATATGCTTAGAACCAGACCTTAGAACCCTTACTATGGCCAAGCCAACTAACTTGGGGAGTTAATTGAGCTTGGAAAGGTTGGACCCAACCATGTAGGGCTCTCGAAAACGAAGATTTAATCGAAGGAGTCTTTACCGGACTTAAAAAGAAGAAATCTTAAGTTTTGAGGGTCAAGGGGTAAAATGGTCTTTTCCAGGCCAAGGGTAATATTGTAATTACCCTAAGGAATTAATTAATAATTTAATTAAAGCATCAATTCGGGTTGGGTCAATCCGAAGTGACCCATTTTTGCGAAATGGTGTCACTCGAGTTTGAGCCTCATTGGAAGCAAAGAATTTATGATTTACTTATTATTAAAATCTGATTTTTTGTAAGGGCAAAATGGTCCTTTCATGTATAATTAATTAAATCAGATTTTAAGTATTAAGGAGAGTCCTAAATTGACTAAGTCATCATCTAATCCTAAAAAACTTCACACGTTTCACTCTCTCACGTCTATCACATCTTCACGCTCAAAACTCTCTTGTTTCTCTCTGCCAATTAACGTAAAGAACAGAAGCCTTAACAAAAATTCTTCACACTTGAAGAACTCAAAAAAAAGTCTAAGAAAAACAAGTTAATCAAAAACGTTAAGGCAAGGGGAGATTCCGTCGAGTTGGTGGTGAAACTTTAGGTGAGTGGACGTGGTATTGGAGAAATATTTGGGCAGCAACATCACGTTTGAACAAGCAAATTAAGGTATGGGTTTCTTCTCTCTTGGTCCCTTTCCCAACAGACTCCTTATGATTCAAGATATTCACTCCGAAAACTAGGGTTGTTCCCCCCTTTGCATGTCCTTGTCACTAGCTCCCAATGATTCGTAGGTTGGATTTTGTTTGCTGGTAGATTTAGGTATGTGTGGTGTTTTTGTATTGAATGTGAATATGTTTATGTACGTGAAATCACGAAAATGACAAGCAATGTGTGATCGGAAAAAAAAATGATGTGTGTGCGTGCACGTTTGGCAGTGAACTTACTCACTGTTGGAATTGTGAATTAGCATGTTTTATCTTGATATTTTATGTGCAAAAATTGTACACAACATGATGTTCATGGTAGTGAAATGTGGCTTATTTTAATAACAGTTTTTTAGCCAAATAAACTTATGAAAGATGCGCTTAAACATGTATTAAAATGATTTATGAATGCACCCTATGAATCATGTGAAAACGTTGATGAAAATGAGTTGAAAAATGACCAAAATTTCCAGTAACTATGCAATATTAATTTAGACTAAAGCTTAACCAAGAAATCTGGAAATTTAAATGAATTTTAAAGGGGTGAGGCCACCAGGATTCGAACCTGTGACCTAACCCGTTAGGCTACTGTAAATCGCGAGAAAAAGATGAAAAATGGGGCTGGGGGGATTCGAACTCGTGACACTGGATGAGAAAGAGGAGAACAATAACTTAAACAAATAAATGGGAGGCGTGGGAATCGAACCCACGACCTCCAGGTTGCGAAGGAGAGAAGATAAATGAAAGAAAAAGAAAGTGTGAGGCGTGGGAATCGAACCCACGACCTCAGGGATAGAAAGGGAGGAGCAAAATTAATTAAGAAAATGAAGTGAGGCTGTGGGGGCTCGATCCCACAACCTCACTGCCAAAATGTTTAGCCTAGCGAAATTTCATAAAAAACAAATAGGAGGCTATGGGGGTTCGAACCCACCACCTCACAGCTTCTAGTTAATTTAAATTTAAATAAGGAGGTTGTGGGGGTTCGAACCCACAACCTCCCTTTTCCAGCGTATATAATGAATAAAATAAAAGAGGCTGTGGGGGTTTGATCCCACAACCTCTTGATTTAGGCGAAATGGGACTATAGTATTTTAATGAAAAATAAAAAGGGGTTGTGGGGGTTCGAACCCACAACCCTTCGGCCAACTTAAGAAGAAAACCAAGTAGAAAACTAAAGATACAATGTTAATGTTGGGGTTCAATTTAGAGTCCCAATATCATGGAGATTAAAATCAAAATCAATGAAAAATGTAAATGTTATCTAAGTGATTCGAACTTGGGTTTCCTTGCCCAAACTTCCGTATTAATACATAAGTCATACGTGAACAAAATATCCAAGAATAATGCCACCGACTTAGATCAAAATCAAGATCTTGGCATATATAAAAGATACATAAGTCTTGTACTACATAATCTAAAGAATGTATGAATCACTTAACGAATTATAAATGAAGCCTCATGGCTTGTGTGTATAGACTCATAAGTCTAGCATACGTTTTAAAGAAGTGAACCTAAGATGTATGTAATGAAATGATGTAACCCTAGAAAGGTTAAGTATGAGTGTAAAACACACTAAATGGCCTAGTGCATTGACATACAATGAAAATGATTATTATGTAATGAAATGACGAAACCCTAGAAGGGTTAAGTAGGAGTGTGAAACACACAAATGCCAAGTATATTGGCATATGATGAAATGAACATTCACATAAAATGGGGTGAGTAATTATGAAGAGCAAATGTGCTAATGTTAATGAATGTGGTGGCAACATGTTAAGAGGATAATGTGAAAGATGAGAGCAATCTCCAATGACCCTAAGTAAATGTTACCAAAACGTACTCACCTATGAGAGTGTAAAGTTAATGAAGAGACCAGTCTCTATGAACACTCTAATGAAAGTATTGAGATTAACACAATTAATACTAATGATGAGATGAGAAATCATCTATTGAGCTATGATGTCCTCATACTAGAAGCCAGCTTCCATGACGTATGAGTTGAATGTAATGGAACTTTATACTAAGCACCGATAGACTAGCTATGAGCGGTGATGCTTTATTTAGGGAAGGGCGGAGGTTCACATAACTCTCATGAGATGAGACTGTCGGCTTGCCGAGTATGGGTCTCCTTATATCTCCTGGTCTTCGAACCTATACTGCCAATATAGGGATCTGGCGGGGTTAAAACCCATGTACGCTAGCATGTTTTTGGGTCACCTTGGCCGGTCATTCCACCTCTTTTCGGTGTGGAGGAGACACTGGATTTCATGATGCTCACATGATCTATGTCGGTTGAAGTTAAAGTTCCCAATGGATGAATGAGGCCAGCCTCAAATGAAGCACATAATGAAATCAATAATACCAAAGGTGTTAGGATAGGATGATCAAGAGGTGAGCTAGACTCAGGTAATGACATTAGGTTATTCTTGATCATTGCATAGCAAACCCGATGAAAGTCTTAAACTACATCCTAGGTATAGCTGGTGTTCACACTGGCCTATGAACAAAATGAAATAAAGTACGTATGAATGAATGAAGCAGACTCTGTGTTTGCTAATAAAGACTCCCTAGTTGAGGTCCCATATGTTGAGCCCTCATTTTGGAAAGTCTTAATGTCAAGTCCATGATTCCAAGGTCTCATGGCATATGAATGAATGATATGAAAGAAGTTATGTACTATATGTTATGTGCTATGATATGTGCTATGTGTAAGATGTTATTTGTTTTGTGCAATATGATAATTATGATGATGCATGTTACTCTCATGGCATGATTTTCCTAATCCAAATTTGGAAAGCTCACTGACTTTCCTAATCAAAATTTGGAAGGTTCATTAACTTTCCTAATCTCAATTTGGCAAGTCCACTGACTTGACTTTCCATAATCATGTCGTTAGGAAAGAGCTATCTTTTCTCATGCATGTCCTTGGTGTGTTCTTGCATAAACCCATATTTGGTGCAAGTGTGTACTAACCCTATACAACTCTACAATTTTAGGTGCAGGCACATGTGGACGCTAGAGCTACAAGTTGATGCTGAAGCTATCCGAACGTCGAGCATTCATCCGGACATGGTAGGCCCTCATGCTTTCGAGGATACTGCCATTTATATTCTAGCTTAGTTTTATAGTTGAGCTAGTGGAGCATGTTCCACTAGTGTTTCTTTCTTGTTTTATTCAGACATTGTATTGGTGCCATTTTGGCAAGTACATCTTTATTACGATATTATACTATTCCTTTCATTTGATGATCTTAATATTAGATGGTTGATGGTGAACAACTATGTATTAATGAGAATTTTTAATAAGTAAGTTAGGAAACAAAAAGTTTCAAATTTTTCGCTAAAATTAACTTAGATGAAGTAAGAATGACGTATGTAGGCTTGTCTGCGACCTTTGAGAGGTCAACGACGCCGGTCTCGTCTGGGGTCTAGATTCCAGTCGTGACAAATAAAGTCACTATTAAGAACTAGTATCCTCACCATCGGATTGATGACTTGTTTGATCAACTCCAAGGGGCAAGCTATTTTTCTAAGATTGACTTGAGATCGAATTATCACCAACTTATGGTGAGAGGTGAGGATATACCAAAAACGGCATTTCAAACTAGATATGGTCATTATGAGTTCCTAATAATTTTATTTGGTCTCACTAATTCCCCGACGGCGTTTATTGACCTAATGAATAGGGTGTTTCAAAGTTACCTAGATTCATTTGTCATTGTATTCATTGACGACATCTTTGTATATTCAAATAATGAGGGTGAACACATGGACCATTTCAGTGTCGTATTACAAGTGCTTAAGGAACATCAACGATTTGCCAAGTACAGAAAATGTGAGTTTTGGTTGAGGTCGGTGGCATTTCCTGGTCATATCATCTCTAGTGAGGGAGTTGAGGTTGATCTAGGGAAAACCGAGGTGGTTAAAAATTGTCCTAGGACATTTACTCTAGCCAACATTAGAAGTTTCTTGGGTCTAGAGGGATACTATAGGTGGTTTGTGGATGGTTTTGCATCCATTGCATCTGCCTTGAGTACCTTGACCCAAAAGAGTGTGAAACTAGAGTGGTCGGAGGCATGTGAAAGATTCTTCCAAATTTTGAAAAAGAGGCTTACCTCCGCTCTGATATTGACTTTACCGTAGGGTACCATGGGCTTTGTTGTATATTGTGATTCATCCTAAGTGGGCTTAGGGTGTGTTCTTATGCAACATGGGAAAGTAGTAGCCTATGCTTCTAGAGAACTTAAGCTGCATGAGAAGAATTATCCAACTCATGATCTTGAGTTACTAGTGAAGGTATTTTCCTTTAATAAAAAGGTATGGTGATCCGTCATCGCTAGTTATCCTTCCATCTAGAGAGTTAATCTCAAAGTTTCAAAAGAGATTTCATGATCAAAGTTATTATTCTTCAATCTATCCATGAGTTCTTTCTAAAAAAGTTTTAAATGGTTAAATCGTGATGAATTGATGTTAATGGCTTGGTTTGAATGTGATTTTAATCCAATTGCATGATGAACGCATGTCCCTTCTCAGAAATCGATTTAGACCTTGCATGGTCATTGTGATCATGGCTTGTTAATGGTTGAATTGCGATTCTCTTACATTGAATTGTCCATATCTGCTGTTATTTACGTGAATTAATGATTAATTGATGATGAAGGATCCATGTGGATCAATATATGAAGATTTTAACATGCTTAGCTTAGATTTCCATGATTCACTGTAACATTTTCCTTTTTATGATTTAATGTTGAATTCTAATAGGTGATGATGATTATAGCTACTGTTTTATGTTGATAATATGATTGAATTGTAATTATAAATCATGTATGATCAAACGAAGAAGGATTGACATGAATTGATCTAGTTTATTCTAGCCTATGAGTTGAATGTTGTATTCAACATTATGTGACCTTAATTCTAGGGTAAATAAAGCATGAATTAGACTTGAGTATGATGTCTCTAGATACTACCCTAGATTGATGCTATTAATGAAATATAATTGATGATCAATGCAGGTGAATTTGGTTAAAGACCTATGTCCTCCTACTTTCTAGTATATTGGTGATTTATTGTACTAGTTGTAGCTTGGTCTTGTAGTGTCATAGTCATGGCGTATTTTATTATTAGAGCACCTTTAGCTACTGCCTTGTTATATTAATTGTTTATGAAAAGGTGTATTGATCAATGATGATCAAAGGGTGAGAAATTGGTAAGAATGTTATCTCCTCTACTTTTCTGTATTATTGAAGTTGATGAAGCCTTGCATGGCATTGTGTGGTATGGTCGACTTATGGTGGCGGTGTTTACTTTATTATCATTATATATGTGTTGACTATGTCCTTGAAGATAAATTGATGAATATATGAGTGTGTGGTTATGATGATCATACTATGTGATGTTTATGCCTACTTTCCTATTCTAGTTGTGATTAAGGTTGTATGGCTATTGTATAAGCATGTGTATATCCATGTTAGGGTAAAGTGTAGTTGATGCCATTGATGAATTATAATGGTTAATAACACCTTACCATGTACCCCTATGTGAATGCATGAATAGCCAAAGCTAGGAGTCTTAAGTGTAATATGATGTTGACTTGTCTCCTATGCTAAATGTGTTGTGTGATCTATACTTGAAAGTGCAATGTGATCTTAAGAAGGTGGCTGCCTTAATGTGTTGTTGATGGCCATTATGTGATCATGTTTACCAATGTACACACACACTCACACATTATGCATGCTTACAATGTAGTAAATGTTCATAGTGACTAATGAAAGGTTATCCTTATATTCACTAGTGTCTACTACTATGCATGTAAAGTATATGTATGTGAAGTATGGTATGTATTCCTTACTAGTATTACTTGATAGGTGTACTAGTATGTGCAAGGGTATGGGAACTTTTCTTTTCATTGCACATGTGTACCTTGATAGGATAGTTCCTAGGTTTGGTTTCTATGTGCATGAAAATGAATGTATGGACATGTTATGAATAAGATTTGTATGATATGATAAAAGTATAAATGTACATAGAGTCATAGTGGGTTTATATAAAAGGATTGTTCATATTATTATACCTATAGACTTATGCATATATATATGAATATGTGTGAAATTATGTGTTATGTGAAAGGTTTTCTCACATCTATGTATACACTCACACAAATGTATGAAGATCTAGTTAATAGAGGGGCCTTGAAAGGTGTGCCCGAGAATACTCTAAAACTAGATTGGCGCTTGAATATTATATAAGCATATGAGGATCAAATATCCTAAGGCTATGTTTTATGAAAAAAATAACAATGACTTTTCAATAAAGGGAACTTAGCTTAGCACCAAGTGAACTTGACAATGAGAGGTGTTGACTTCCCTTGGAGGAACATTCACCATTTGTTCCTTATAGAGTGTTGACTTCCCTCAGAGGAATACTCACCTATGGATCCACATGAGGTGTTGACTTCCCTTTGATAAAGGTTCACCCATGTTTTCTCATGAGAGGAGGCCCCAATTTCCCAATGGCATGTAGAGGTATTATACCTATCTCTTGGTTCCATAAACTATTCTTACCACATAGGATCTAGCAAAGTGAATTCACTTAGGATGCTAGGATATATGTTAATGTTCTACCTTGGCTAGGTAGGAACACCTTCCATTGGTGTAAGGCTCTACAACACCAAATTCCATGCTTAGCACATGGTCTTAGTGTCGTTTAAGGCTATAGTTTCCCTAAAGTAAAATGGACAATGGAAGTAAATGACTAGGATCCTCACTAGGATGACTTATGGTAGGTTACTTAGGATAGGTGGAAGTAATGAACCCATCTAGACATTGCACAAGTAGCTCCTTAGGAAGTCCTAGGAAGGTGACCTATTGGGTATGATTATGGATATGTCTTTATGCATGACATTGTAGTACTTGTCTACTTGTTATGAAGATGTGCATGGTATGAGTCTATATGATGTGATATAATCCTTATATGTGTTGGTCTAAACGACTATATGATGAAGGTCTTGTATTGACATGAATTAAGTTGTCTTCACCTACTTGTTCATGTATGAATTGGATGGTACGACTTGTGGGCTTATGATAGGTTTACTAAGTATTTGTGAGGTTATGGGGTTTCACATATACATTACACTGGTAGACTTAGAGTAGGATTATGAGTCATGTCTTATAATGCATTGATGTAAAGTGAAGTTGGTAGATGTGTAAGATGAATGTAGCTTACTGTAATTGTCCTATGGTATTAGCTTAAATATGTCTATGTTGTACGATACTTCCATGATGATATGTGTTGCCTTGTGTAGATTGTATGTATGGTTTCCTTGTGGCTTTAAGGTGATTTATTTCACCAAATATCACTAGAGGGTTACTTGGGAGGTTAATTAATAAAAGAAAGAAATGTTCACTGTAAAGTAGGAATAGCTCACGTAATGTGACTTGAAAATATCTTAAATTCTATATGTTATCTTATGAAATGTTTGGCCTTTGAATATGTTTATATGAAGTATGTGAATGATATAAATGCTATTGAATGAAGGTTTTATGAAGATTTACTCAAAAAGACATGAAGTATGATTTCAAGAAAATGTCCCTTTTAAATTCATGCTTTTGTATGGTTGTCATACTTAGTGCATTCTTGTACTAATCCCATTCTTCTCTACCTTATACACAAAGTGTATGTTATTGATGCTTAAAGGGTGTCTATATTATTGAGGACCTTGATATGTGATTCCCAAGCTCAAGAAAAGGAATCCTTAAATCCAAGGATGTCCTAATGTGATGTCTTACTGTAAAGTGTTTAAAAATTGTACAGTTATGTGTTAAGGGTCGTGTCCATAATGTTTCTAATGTTGATTGAGTCTAAGATGGCAAAGAGACTTAAGGTCTAGTATGTAATATGATATTATATATATATATATATATATATATATATATATATATGAAGTAATGTTTCTAGCATATGATGTGCTATGAAATGTTTTAAATTTTTGGCTAAATTTACTATGTCAATGCGATGAATGATAACTATGGGCTTGTATAAGACCTCCAAGAGGTCAAGTACACCATGTTACTTCTAGGGGGTGCTCCCCAGTTGTGACAAATACGGTATCAGAGCATGCGGTTTATAAAGTTGTTTTAGGTTCTAAAAGTGTCATATTGCCACGTCTAGTAGAGTCTCGTGTTCATAGGTGGTGAGTCGCGATATCATAAAATGATATGAGAGGCTATAGGAAGATAGAATTTCCCTTCTTCATCATTCTCATATCGTGCCATAGAACTTAACTCTATAAGATTCTCTCTCTTATGTTTTCTTGTCCGGTGGTCTTTTAGATGTGATTGCTTGGATGAGATTGTATGTATATGCTTGAGGGAGAAAAGGTGATTTAATGCTTAACTTGGTTTTATGGTTGAATGAGTAAATGTGAAGATGAATCTTGGCATGTTTTAATGATGTGATGCCTTTTATGGCTATGTACGAGACTTATGTGAAATAGCATGTTAAGTTGTAGAATGTGTGTCATGATATAGTTAAGGGATGTTAGAAGTTATTATGGTTGACATGAGTTTCTTTTGGAATGATGTGTTACTATATGGTTTTACATTTTGGTAGATTAATAGTATGATTTGAGCTTGAAATGTGTGGTGAATACCTATGGAAGCATGCTACCCTAAGATTTTCTGTGCTTAAAAGTGTTCAATGTTTCCATTTATATATATGTGGTCCTTTGATAAGTTGACTAGAATGCATTGGAGTCCTTTGTGTAGACTTGATCATAGGTGTGAAGGTAGTATATTTTGTCTTGATAGGGTGATTATGTGGGTTTTAGTGACCTAGAAGTCACCTTACTGTAATGTCTAAAGAAAAAGAAGAAATTTTATGGCTAAGTTTTATTGTTGTTTTCCCCTAATGTTGTATGACCTTGGTGTCTATTGTAGTGTATGAAAATCTTATGTTGTTGAATGGTATGACCTAACTTGATGATTGGGGATAAAGTGCCTAGGTGATAAGGTTTAGAATGCCTTGGTTGACTTATTGTCATTCGTTTTAAAGTGGTAATAACTTTTCAGTGATAAAACATGAATGTTGTTAAGTTAAGATCCTCTTTAGGTTGGGTTAAGTTCGTCTTAATTGAGTTTACCCTAAGTGGGGGATGGTGATGAAATGGTAAGGTTGTAGATACTTTCTACTTGTCCTTCTATTTTTGCTTGAACTTGAAACTAATGAATTTTTAGTAAGCTTTTTCATGAATATAGTCTTGCATAAAGTATGAATTGCATGAACTTAATATGTTTGGTAAGTATTAATCGACATTACCTTAAAGATATCGTGAAAAATTCCAAAGTGCATGAATGGAAACTTTGATTAAATCCATGTTTTCTAATAATTATTGTGCATCTTAACATGCTAATTGTGAATTTGACTTCATGAGGTAAGGTAAGGAACTTGGTTTTAGTCACTTTTGAGGTGTAATGTTTAGCCTTATATTGAAAAGTTGAGCCACTTTAAAATGAAAAATGTTGAGTCTCTTGAAAACTATGTGACTTGTATGGTTTGGGAAGCATGATTTTAGGCTTACTCTTACAATATGAAAGCATGTTTAGCTAAGTGTTCATGTGTGTGCCTATATTTTGTCTTGTTTTTCCGAAATGATGCTTACTGTGAAGGTGAGTACTATGTTAGAAATTGATATTTTGTTAAATGGCTTCCTATTTGTTTTGATGTCTTTGGTGTGAATTACCATTTAGACTTCACTAGGAAGAAAACATGAGCATGTCTTCATTTGAAAAGTTGAGAATCTCTCATTTTAAAAGGAATTGACCTTGTACTTTGCTAAGGTGTGAAGTAATGATACATGTAAGTGTGTTGAGGAGATGTATATTCCTCCATGGACACAACTAAGCATGGCATGGTTGAGTATGACCTCATAGAAATAGGTCTAACTAATATAAAGATCTTTGTTGATTCAATTAACTCAAGACTAGGTGCATTGAAGTATGAGTGTTTAAATAGCTTTTGAGTATTGTTGTAATCTGCCTATGTGTGGCCTTCCAAGATGATCTCTTAATGAATTTAAGTGTCATGACTATGTTGTCATTTGGAGAAGGATGTTTCATCTATAAGCATGATAAGAGCCTTTGTGTTTGATGCATTAAAGAGTGAGTGAATGAAGGTTTTGCTTACTTGTGTGCATTGAGTGCTAAAATGATTTGGAGTTGTGTTGCTTGTAAGTTTGGTGCATTAACTTCTATGTTATTATGTTATGAATGTGATTAACTGCTCTAAGATTCATTGATGTCCTTGTTGTGATTAAAGTGTTTTGAGTGTCATTCGAGGACGAATGTTCCCAAGTGGGGGATATTGTAAAACCCTCAAAATGAGTTAGAGCGTCAAGATCCTAACATTTTCATCTTAAGGATATAAGGTCCTAAAAAGACTTATAATATGTTTTATAGGAAGTTTGTAAAGTTTGAGGTGATTTGGAAGTCAAACGTCAAGGGACGACCAAGACGTTCGACTACTAGTCACCTATGTGTCTCATGTGTTTATACATGATTATAATTGTATGAAATGAGATTACTAAGTCTTAAAATGAGTTATAATGATGTTTATAGACAGTATATGTAGTTTCGTGAAGTTTGGAGGTCAAACATCTAAGAACGTCTGAGACATTCGAAAGTTAGCCCTTGAGACGTTCAAGTGTCTCTTGATGGGGCCTAGAATGTTTGGACGTGTTACGTGTATTTGTTTTGGGTAAAACGGATGTGGTAAGTGTAAAACTTGATAAGGTTTGTATTCACGTTGTAAACGTCTAGGTACGACTTCTAAAGGGCCCCGCAAAAGGGCCCACAAGAAGGACCCAAGGCTGTCGAGACACTGCCTTGGCAGTGTCAATCGACGATCTTAATGCACTCTCCGTTTGTTGACTGACGCCCCGTAGATGGGGAGGCGTTGATGGTAACTTAGACTGGGAAAGACTTGGCCAAATGACAGCCTCAGACACAATCGAAAGAGGGCACAGAATGGCCCGTTGATGGACCAACGCCCAGTCGATTTGGTCCGTTGATGGTGGCCTGCAACTTCTGCCTTGCGCACTATTTTATTAAGGGGTGAATGGGAAATTCGCCCCACGTCCTAACCTGATTATAATTTATTAATTTACCTATTTTTGGGTGTTTTAAGGGATCAAACACGTGAACAACCCATTCCCAATCCCTTCTACACGAAATAAACCTTCCCTCAAAAACCAATTCTCTCTAGAAACCTCCATTGTTAGTGAAGCTCAAGAACAGCTTGGAGAATCGATTCCTACGTTTTTTTCATCAATTTTAAAGTTCTTCATGAATAAAAAGGTATGGTGATCCGTCGTCTTTAGTTATACTTCTATCTAGAGAGTTAATCTCAAAGTTTCAAAAGAGATTTCATGATCAAAGTTCTTCTTCTTCAATCTAGCCATTGTTCTTTCTAAAAATTCTTTAAATGGTTAAATCATGATGAATTGATGCTAATGTATTGGTTTGAACGTGATTTTAGTCCAATTGCATGATGAACCCATGTCCCTTCTCAAAAATCAATTTAACCCTTGCATGGGCATTGTAATCATGGCTTGTTAATGGTTGAATTGCGATTCTCTTATGTTGAATTCTGTATATCGACTATTATTTACGTAAATTAATGATTAATTGATGATGCAGGATCCATTTGGATTAATTTATGAAGATTTTAACATGCTTAGCTTAGATTTCCATAATTCACTGTATCATTTCCCTTTTATTAGTTAATGTTGAATTCGAATAGGTGATGATGATTATAGATACTGTTTTAAGTCGATACTATGATTGAATTGTAATTATAAATCATGTATGATCAAAGTGAAGAAGGATTGTCATGAATTGATCTAGGTTATTCAAGCCTATGAATTGAATGTTGTATTGAACATTATGTGACCTTAATTCTAGGGTAAATAAAGCATGAATTAGACTTGAGTATGATGTCTCTCGCTACTGACCTATATTGATGGTATTAATGAAATATAATTGATGATCAATTCAATTGAATTTGGTTAAAGACCTATGTGCTCCTACGTTCTAGTATATTGGTGATTTATTGTACTAGTTGTAGCTTGGTCTTGTAGTGTCTTAGGCATGGAGTATTTTATGATTAAAGCACCTTTAGCTACTGCCTTGTTATGTTAATTGTTGATGAAAAGGTGTATTTATCAATTATGATCAAAGGGTGAGAAATTGAAAAGAATGTTATCTCCTCTACTTTTCTATATCATTGTAGTTGATGAAGCTTTGTATACTTTTCTATATCATTGTAGTTGATGAAGCTTTGTATGGCATTGTGTGGTATGGTCCACTTATGGTGGAGGTGTTTACTTTATTTTCATTATATATGTGTTGTCTATGGCCTTGAAGGAAAATTGATGAATATATGAGTGTCTGGTTATGATGATGATACTATGTGAAGTTTATGCCTACTTCCCTATTCTAGTTGTGAGTTAGGTTGTATGGCTATTGTATAAGCATGTGCATATCCAAGTTAGGGTAAAGTGTAGTTGATGCAATTGATGAATTAAAATGGTTAATAATACATTACCATGTACCCCTATGTGAATACATGAATAGCCAAAGATAGGAGTCTTAAGTGTAATATGATGTTGACTTGTCTCCTATGCTAAATGTGTTGTGTGATCTATACTTGAAAGTGCAATGTGATCTTAAGAAGGTGGCTGCCTTAATGTGTTGTTGATGGCCATTATGTGATCATGTTTACCAATGTACACACACACTCACACATTATGCATGCTTACAATGTAGTAAATGTTCATAGTGACTAATGATATGTTGTCCTCATATTCACTAGTGTCTACTACTATGCATGTAAAGTATATGTATGTGAAGTATGGTATGTATTCCTTACTAGGATGACTTGATAGGTGTACTAGTATGGGCAAGGGTATGGGACCTTTTCTATTCATTGCACATGTGTACCTTGATAGGATAGTTCCTATGTTTGGTTTCTATGTGCATGAAAATGAATGTATAGACATGTTATGAATAAGATTTGTATGATAAGATGAAGTATAAATTTACATAGAGTCATAGTGGGTTTATATAAAAGGATTGTTCATATTATTATACCTATAGACTTATGCATATATATGAATATGTGTGAAATTATGTGTTATGTGAAAGGTTTTCTCACATCTATGTATACACTCACACAAATGTATGAAGATCTTGTTAATAGAGGGGCCTTGAAAGGTGTGCCCAAGAATACTCTAAAACTAGATTGGTGCTTGAATATTCTATAAGCATATGAGGATCAAATATCCTAAGGCTATGTTTTATGAAAAAAGTAACAAAGACTTTTCAATAAAGGGAACTTAGCTTAGCACCGAGTGAACTTGACAATGAGAGGTGTTGACTTCCCATGGAGGAAGATTCACCATTTGTTCCTTATAGAGTGTTGACTTCCCTTAGAGGAATACTCACCTATGGATCCACATGAGGTGTTGACTTCCCTTTGAGGAAGGTTCACCCATGCTTTCTCATGAGAGGAGGCCCCAATTGACCAATGGCATGTAGAGGGATTATACCTATCTCTTAGTTCCATAAACTATGCTTGCCACATAGGATCTATCAAAGTGAACTCACTTAGGATGCTAGGATGTATGTTAATGTTCTACCTTGTCTAGGTAGTAACACCTTCCATTGGTGTAAGTCTCTACTACACGAAATTCCATGTTTAGCACTCATGGTCTTAGTGTCGGTTAAGGCTATAGTTTTCCTAAAGTAAAATGGACAATGGATGCATACTATGATCCTCACTAGGATGACTTCAGGGAGGTTACTTAGGATAGGTGGAAGTAATGAGCCCATCTATACATTGCACTAGTAGCTCCTTAGGAAGTTCTAGGAAGGTGACCTATTGTGTATGATTATGGATATGTCTTTACGCATGACATTGTAGTACTTGTCTACTTTTTATGAAGATGTGCATGGAATGAGTCTATATGATGTGATCTTATCCTTAAATGCACTATGTTGGTCTAAATGACTATATGATGAAGGTCTTGTATTGACATGAATGAAGTTGTCTTCACCTACTTGTTGATGTATGAATTGGATGGTAAGACTTGTGGTCTTATGATAGGTTTACTAAGTATGTGTGAGGTTATGGGGCATCACATATACATTGCACTAGTAGACTTAGAGTAGGATTATGAGTCATGTATTATAATGCATTGATGTAAAGTGAAGTTGGTATATGTGTAATATAAATGTTGCTTACTGTAATTGTACTATGGTATTAGCTTAAATATGTCTATGTTGTACTATACTTCTATGATGGTATGTGTTGCCTTGTGTAGATTGTATTTGTGGTTTCCTTGTGGCCTTAAGGTTATGCATTGCACCAAGTATCACTAGAGGGATACTTGGGAGGTTAATGAATAAAGGAAAGAAATGTTCACTGTAAAGTAGGAATAGCTCACTGTAATGTGACTTGAAAATATCTTAAATTCTATATGTGATCTTACGAAATGTTTGGTCTTTGAATATGTTTATATGACGTATGTGAATGATATACATGATATTGAATGAAGGTTTTATGAAGATTTACACAAAAAGACATGAAGTATGATTTCAAGAAAATGTCCCTTTTAAATGCATGTTTTTGCATGGTTGTCATACTTAGTGCATTCTTGTACTAATCTCATTCTTCTCTACTTTTTACACAAACTTTTGGTTATGGATGCTTAAAGGATGTCTATATGATTGAGGAGATTGATATGTCATTCCCAAGCTAAAGAAAAGGAATCCTTAAATAAAAGGATGTCATAATGTCATGTCTTACTGTAAAGTGTTTAAATATTGTATAGTTATGCCTCAAGGGCCATGTCCCTAATGTATTCTATTGTTTATTGAGTCTAAGATGGCAAAGAGACTTAAGGTCTTGTATGTAATATGATATTTTATATATATATGAAGTAATGTTTCTAGCATATGATGTACTATCAAAAGTTTTATATTTTCCGCTAAGTTTACTATGTCAATGTGATTGAATGATAACTATGGGCTTGTATAAGACCTAAGAAAGGTCAAGTATGTCACGTTACTTCTAGGGGATGCTCCCCCGTTGTGACAATAACTCTGAATCATCCTTGGTGGTTGAGATGAAGTCTAACAATCACCTTGATCAATCATTGATTGACTTGAAAGAATCGGTTCTTGGTAAGTTTAAAGAGTTATTCTGCTTACGGGGGATGGTGTTTTGAGGTATCAAAAAGGTTGTGTGTTCCCAATGTAGATGATTTGAGAAACCGGATTCATGAGGAAGATCATGATTTCCGTTATTCAATTCATCTAGGCTCTACTAAGTTGTATCATGACCTTAGAGAAGTGTTTTGGTGAGGCGGCTTGAAAAGGGACATAGCTGAATTTGTTGCAAAATGTCCAAATTGCCAGCAAGTGAAAGTTGAGCACCAAAATCCAAGTGGTTTAGTTCAAGAAGTCAAAGTTCCCACTTTTAAATGGCAAGATATTAATATGGACTTCGTAGTAGGTTTGCTTCGGACACAAAGACAACATCACTCTATATTGGTGGTTGTGGATAGGTTGACCAAATCCACTTATTTTATTCCCATCAAGTCCACTTAATCGGCGGAGGATTATGCATGGATCTTCATAGATGAGATTGTGTGTCTCCGTGGTATTCCATCATCCATCATATCAGATATAGGTGCACAATTAACATCTAGTTTTTGGAGGTCATTCCAAAAAGGGTTTGGCACCAAGGTGAAGTTAAGCACCGCTTTTCATCCCAAAATGGAAGCGGAGCATACTATTCAAACCCTTGAGGATATTCTTATAGCTTTTACAATTAACTTCAAGGGAAGTTGGTATAAACACTTGCCTTTGGTTGAGTTTTCTTACAACAATAGTTACCATTCATCTATATCTATGGATCCTTATGAAGCCTTGTATGGTAGGAGATGTAGATCTCCAATTGGATGGTTTGAAGTGGGTGAGTCTTCACTCTTTGGTCCCTATTTGATTTATAATACTTTGGAGAAAGTTCACATGATAAGGAACCGATTGAAAACAGCCTATAGTCGGCAAAAGTCTTATGTCGAGTATAGGAGTAGGGACATAGAATTTGAAGAAGGTGATAAGGTGTATCTAAAGTTTCACCCATGAAAGAAGTGCTGAGATTTGGAAAGAAAAGGAAGTTGAGTCCTCTTTATGTGGGTCCCCATGAAATCTTACAACGGGTTGGCAAGGTTGTATATGAGTTGAGACTACCTAGTGAACTAGCTTTGGTTCATCTGCTGTTCCATGTCTCCATGCTTGAGAAGTGCATTGGTGATCCCGAGTCTATTCTTCTCATTGAGGTTCCAGGTGTGGACGAGAACCTCTCCTATTAAGAGGCTCTTGTGGAAATCGTGGATCGTCAAGTGAAGAAATTGAGGAACAAAGAGGTGGCCTGCGTAAAAGTCCTATGGAGGAACCACCTAGTTGAGGGAGAAACATGAAGTCTTGTTATCCTCATCTCTTTGTTGAGTAAGGTTACTAATTCAAATTAATGATTAAATAATGAATAAATTGAATTTGACTTGTTTTGCAAAGATGTGCATATTTATGATAAAGGTTTTTTTTTGGCTAAAATGAAGTTTCATATGAAAAATGCTCTTTTTGTTCAATTATGACTTATTTGTGTATTTGGTATGTTGTTGCCTATATGAAATGATAGTGAACATTTTGACAGGTTGAGTCTTGGTACAAGTGACTCTATATGTTGTGTTGAACTCATGTTGTTGAGAAGGAAATTCCTAGATTTTATGTGAAGAAATGGATGTTTTGAGTTTCTATGTGTAAATGTCCCGGTTATGTGTTGAATGGAGTAGTGAAGCACTCCTATAAGCTGTTACTCATGATGAGTTATTGAGTCTATCCTTTCCTTTGAAAAGATTTTAGTGTCATTAGAGGACTAATGTTCCTAAGGTTGGGATAATGTAACACTTCGAAAGCCCATGACATAAGCTAGAGCCTCACACGATGAACTCAACCTTTAAACAGTGTTTCTAAGCCTAAAATACTAATTATAAACCATTGGAAGTTTTAGAGTCAAGGCATCAAGAAACGCCCTTGACGTCCGGAAATTAGCTAAATCAAACTAGTTGACGTCCCTATATTTGGTGAAGGTTGGGGAGGGTCATATGAAGTCCAAAACATACAAAAAGACTTTAAATATGTAGAATGTAGTACAAAGGGTCCAAACGTCCAGCAACAACTCCCCAAGGACCGCCCTAAGGGTCAGGGAGGAGGACCCAAACCTTTGCGAGCAAGCTGCCAAAGAAGCTTGCGGTATCGTAGAATTGAAGGTCACTACGCTACGCACAACTGACACGTGGGGTGGCAAAATTTTCCTTGTGAGGTTTACACTCCACGAGTTCCACTGCCTCAACCCAGACTTTAAAAAGAAAATGTGAAATTGATCCCAAGATGCGCAACCACTTCCCAGATTCGTTAATGTCGCATTTTAAGCATTTTGACTTCACAAAAAGACCCATTTAAGTGAGGGGTCTTTTGGGTAATTTATGTGGTTACTATATATTGATTAAGGGTCAGTTTCAAGTCATTTTTAACTTACCAAAACAAAATTCCCAAAACAAAACCCAAAAGTTCTCATCTCTCTACTTTCTCTCTCTATTAATCCTCTATCGAAGGAAGAAGACCAAGTTCTCAACTTTTCTTCTCAAATTTTGTGGATTTAGCTACATGTAACACTCCCAAAGTCCATAACATAATCTATAGCCTTACATGATGAAATAAACCTTAACAAACTATTTCTATGCCTAAATTAATGTTTAAAAGTCATCTAAGAAGTTTTAGAGACAACACGTCAAGGAAAGACCTTGACATCTAGAAAATAGCTAAATCGAACTAGTTGACGTCTCTATGTTTGATGAAGGTTTTGGATGGTCATATGAAGTCCAAAATATGTAAAAAGACTTTAAATAGATAGAATTTAGTACAAAGGGTCTAAACATCTGGTAACGACTCCCGAAGGACCACCTGAAGAGTCCTTGAGGAGGACCCAAACCTTGGCGAGCAAGCTGCCAATGCAGCTTGTAGCAGCCGAGATTTGGAGTCCACTGCGCAACGCGCAGCTATCACGTGGAGTTGAAAAAGTTTCCTCCTGACGCGTGCACTCCACGATGCTCACTGCCTCAAACCGGATTTCAAAAATAAAATCTTAAATTAACCCCGCAACGCGCACCCGCTTTCGAGATTCGTTGAAATCGTATTTCAAGAATTTTGACTTCACAAAAAGACCTAATTAAGTGAGGGGTCTTTTGGTTAATTTAGGGTGTGATTATATATAGACTATGGGTCAGTTTTAAGTCAATTTTCACTCACCTAAATAAAATTCCTAAAACAAAACCCAAAAGCTTTCATCTCTCTCTACTTTCTCTCTCCCAAATTCCTCCATTGAAGGAGGAAGAAAGCTTGAAGAAGAAGACAAATTTCTCTAGGATTTCACTTCAATTTCGTGGATTAATCTTCATTGAGGTATGGGTTCTTCACTCTTTGGATCCCTTTCCCCAAGAGTTCCTTTCAAAGTTGATTTCTAAATTACCCAATTTCATGGTTTTTTTCTATTCTAATTGGTTTTCTTCAAAACTTCAAATTCATGATAAATTGTGATTTCCTATGACTAATTAACTCTATATTGTTGGTTAATTGATGTTAATTGATGCAATTTCATGTAGATCATGTCCCTTTCCCCAAATTCTCCAAATCATGGATCTTGCTTATAAATTGATGGGAGTGAAGAATGTATTGATTATTAGACTTGTTTTATCTATTCTAATTCATTCATGTACTACCTAGGGTAATGTGTTGTTGGAATTGGATCTATTTATTGAATAATTCTTGATGAACCTTATTCCCCTAACCCTAGGTTATTAATTGAAGTTAATTTGGATAGTGATGATGCAATTGACCTAGCTATTGTGTTAATTACTATTGTATGATGGTATTACAACCATTTTTGGGTTGAATTGGATGGTTGATGGTAAAATCATTGATGATGGCTTGTGAAGGATATTGGGTAAGTTTTTATGATCCTTACCTTTACTTCAATTATGCCTACTTCTGTTTAGTAATGAAGTTACATTTAAGTATACCTTATGATGAGATTGATTGGGGTTGGTCTGATGTTGAATTGGAATGTTTTGAATTATGACTTGTTAGTTGTTGGCTAAGATGTAATGACATAAGGGTGGTAACGAATTTGCCTATGTGCCTTGTCATAATATGATTATGTAAATGTGCTAACCTGACATGTATGAATTGTAATGAAAGGACAAATACTCATGCAATTCCTATTGAGTTATGATGATAACTAAATAAGGGGTTGACCCTATGACCTAAACTAATCTATGATTATTAATGAAAGACATTTCAAAAGGGACTCTAGCTTAGCACTGAGTGAACTAGAAGTGAGGAGTGTCCCTTCCAACATAGGAAAGGTAGGATCACAAATGTACTCATGAGATTGGAGACTATAATGCATGTAAGATAAAAAGGGTCCCAACTACATCTCCTAGTTCTTGAACTATATTGCCCCCATAGAAATACCAGCTAGTGGATCCACATAGATTCTATGTTCATGATTTGGTACTACCTTGGCATGTAGTCGCCTTCTTTTGGTGTAGGTTTCATGACACACGATTCCAGATTAAATCATGTGGTCTATATCGGTTAAGGCAAGATGTTGCCAATAGGTAAAATGAAGTAATGAAGTGAACTCTAACTAGGATGACTTAAGGGGTTTGAGTGAGTCTAGGTAGGGGTATGGGACTCTACCTATACATTGCACTAGTTAGCCTTGAGGGAAGTCTTAGAATGATGTTCTTTTGTTGTTATATGCTTATAAATGTAAATGATATGTATATGTTGTTCTTACATTTTGATGTCATTATGTGATATTGTTTTCACTTAACATTTGTTTGGTCTCTATTGCTAAAGTATGATAATATTTACTCTCAATGATATAGTATGTAAATTTGGGCATTGCTTATAGTTCTTATTGAGTTTACTTGGTTGGGCAAGGTTATGGGGCTTATTCATTGCACTAGTGGACTTAATGGGGTTTATTGAGTAATAGTCTCGCTTAGATTATGATGTTATGAACTCTTATACACGCTTGTTGATATTATAACTTGATGATAGAGTTGTCTTGAGTATTCGCTCAATTATGTTGATATGCATGTTGACTTGACTAGACTTGGTATTGTTGGTCTTGTTATGTACATGGTTTTGACATAAGGAATATGTTCTTATAGACTTTTAATTGTTCTTGAATGTACATATTGCTTTTCAAAGTAAATTATCATGCTTTAGTGAAATGTTCCCTTTTAGCATGATTTCTATGTTGTGTGTGCATATGTTCCCATACTTAGTACAAGTGGGTATGTCCTCATGTACGAGGATGATGGTTTGTTATTACTCTAGCTATGGTTATTTATTATAGTCTAAAGATGATCATTTCATTCATGTTATTTCAAGATATTGTTGTAAGCCCTAAGTGGCATTTCTACATTGTGTAAGGGCTTATGCCCATGTTGATTTGACTCCGTTTAGATGGTTGAATATGAGAGATACCTTTTAAGACTATGGTATGTATCTTATATATATATATATATATATATATATATATATATATATATATATATATATATATATATATATATATATGTCATAAAAGTAGAAGACTATGTAATCATATTATACGAAGGGTATATGTATACTCGATATGAATATATTATGTATAAGCGAGAGGTCAAAGTAAACCTCATGAAGTAGTGTAGACTAAATGTTATAACTTTTCCGCATTTTTAACAAATGTAATGATAGATGCTAAGAGGCTAGTCCTAGTCCTCTTTAAGGACGACAACACCGGTTACGTCTAGGGGGTACTTCCCCATTGTGACAACCAGGTTGGGGCATACTTAGAAAATTGGGTGAACTTGAGAGAATATTCCTTCACACTCATTCCCCCTTGACGAAGGTTCATGAATTCCACTAACATTTTCTCCCTCAATTCTAATGGAAAGAACCTATAAATAAATGTCGTCTTAAACACTCCGCAATCTATCGGGCTTGCCCTTACGGATCTTTATTCCCTCCATTGCTCAAACCACACTTGTGCCATCTGTTTAGTTGGTAAGCAGCTAGTTCCTATTTTTCTCTAGAGGTCACACCCATAGAAACTACCACCATGAATACCTCATCTATGAAGCCATGTGGATCCTCATCCACCTTATTGCCATGGAAAGTAGGAGGATTCATCCTCATGAAATCTCAAATTCTAGAAGCGGGAGTACTTGCATTAGGTTGAGGTCCAATTCCTAGGTTAGTTTGGGCCACCACATGATTTGTGACTACTTGAGCTTGAGTCGTCATGAGTTGGGTCAAAGTTTGAAAAGTAACCTGTATTTCCACATTAGACATATACCCTTCAACATTGTGATTTTGGGGCACTTAAGGTACTTGAGGCACTTGAGGGGGGACCTCCTCATTCCCTTGATTAGCTATAGGGACTTGCTAACCCCGGGGATGAACTCTCTCATTCATAACTCCTTTCGCAACCCTCGTTGCGACCACCCTTCTTGTATTCATATTCTATAAACACAAGAGAAAGATTTGGAAAAGACACTTATAACCACAATTATATGGCACGACGCACGAGTAATGAATAAAGTGAAACTGTTATCGTCCTATTGCCTCTCGCTCATTGATGTAGTGAATCACACCGATAAAGAAGACTCTACTAGAGTTGGCTTGTGAGACTTTGGACCCTAAACTATTTCCCAAAACCTTATGCTCTGATATTAAGTTTGTAACGACCGGGAAGCACCCCCTTGAAGTTACACAGTGTACTTGACCTCTCGGAGGTCTTATACAAGCCTCATAGATTTGATTCATCATATCGGTATGAAAAGTAGTGCATAATTAAAACTTTTCACAACATAACTAATAAGATAACTTTTTTATAAAACTAAGGAACGAAGTCTCATCATAACAAGCCAACTTAGACACGTCTTAACATCATAGGGTCACGGACTTTTACATTAAAACAAACATACCAAGTCATATATAATGTCTTTAATGAAAGAAACTTAAAGAAACATATATCATGTCCCCGAACACATAAGGACATACCACTCTTGAGAGAATCAACTTCCCAAGCTTCACCATCTAAGAATCTTCACTTGCCTTCTACCTATGCTTTCAGAGATATAGAAGAGTATGGAGTTAGTACAAACATTGTAATAAGTATGGAAATATGCAAAAACATACTTAAACAGGACATTTTAGTTGAAACATACTTTCATGCTATTTTGGAAAACCATCCTAAATCAAGGATACAAAATATCAAATAAGTCATCATTAGCATACAAGGTAACACTTCCATCATTTTAAACACTTAGCCATTTACATTAAGACATTAATTAGTCATTAAGAAACTCCATATAAAGTTATCCTAAGACTCACCTAAGTAATATATGAAGAGGACGCCCATACACCCTCTTCAATACACACCTAGATGATCCTTAGGACTACCAATGACAAGGATACTTCACTTAAATTTAACATGTCCACATTCATTACTTAGAAGAAACATTAACGCATTTAAGTTCTCCACATGAAGACCATCCTCTAAGACAACCCCCAAGTTACGCTAGTGCAATGTGAAAGTAGCATCCTATACTACTATTTCTACTTAGTGCTCCTTATGAATCACCCTAGATTAGACACATCACACTAATCAATTACATAGCCTTCATCAACATTAGATATTTTATCAACACGCTTCATTAATACTAGTCATGAATTAAATATGCTTCATTAAAATTATACATAAAGTCAACTTAGTTCCTTAACACCATATAGCAACCCATCATTCATTAACATTACAAGAACACAACAAGACTCCCTCCAAATGCCTACTTGTGCAATGGATAAATGGTGTGACATTCCACCACCTACCCTAAATAGTAAACCCTTTGGAAGACCTACTTCATTACATTCGTTTGGTGGGGGCTAGATTTAACCAACATAGACAATGAGAGCTAGACATGGAATCCCAGTATTGACCCTACCGTATGAGGGATCCCCACTTGCCAAACGTAGGGACATTCTTTAGCCTTTACTTGGATCTTCTATAGATAGTCCTATGCAGGCGCATAGTTAAGTGATAAAGAGATTGCTTCTAAGTAACTCATCACATATAACGAAAAGCACTCATCTCAAGAGGTTCATTGGATACAACATCTCTACTTTCAAAGAGTATCCACCGCTTCATCAAATCCTATCGGTGCTAAGCATAACTCCCCCATGGAGTCTTCAACATTCTTTACATTCGTGGACTATAGGATAAGGGATAACTATTTACTACTAAATCTCAACTAACGAAGAGTTTTTATACATAGAGGTTTTTTTAATACCACATCTCAACTTACGAACAGTATCCAACCTCCAACCGTTCTTTGGAAAGCTCTTGGGAATAGTGAGGTTGCTACTTAACACTTTATCTCAACTAAAGAAGAGTGTCCACCCCAAAATCCCCCTTTTTCGTTCACTTGAGTTCTTACGAATAGTAGGGATTGTACTAGACACTTCATCTCTACTTACGAATAGTGTCTACCCTAATTTCCCCCTATTTTCATTCATTAGCTTCACTCTTTCAATCATAGTGTGTGTGAGTACATGTGAGAACACCTTTCATATAATCACCATTATTCATAACATTTACTTCTACACATGATCATACTACATTCATCATACTTCACACATTATCATGCTTCACATTCACATTGCATTTCATTTAGACATAGCATCTTATAGACACACAATGAGAACATCATAATATATCTGATGCATATACATTATAACATGACTTTACATCACATTAAATGCCTTCAAGGAAATAGTCACAATTCACCTATATGTTAATATACATCAAGTAAACACTGCCACTATAAGTGGACCATACCACTCAAGATCAAATCAATAAGAACTAAGCAAGATAGGTCACTTACCCTTCATACAAGCCATTACCACCTTTTGTCAATTCTTCATAAAATCATCATAATAAAGCATAAAAAAGCAGTAGGTAATTCACAATACAACATAAGAAACACAACTCTAACATTATCTAACCATATTCATCAAATCCAATTCATAAGTCAAAAGTTGAGGATTTCCATGAAATGGGTCAATTGAGTTTTTGATCATAAACCAATCACTTTATATGTAAAACATCATAATACATCCATTAAAAAAATTTCATGCAAAGACACATTCATAGAATTCACAATAGAATAATTAAGGAATTTGAAACTTTTTTTAAAAGCCTTTGGATTGGCTCCTTGAATAAAAGAAGAATCAAGGATGAACTACCATGCCTTATTAGAATAAAATCCATGAAATTTGGTGAAGAAACCACTCAAAATCTTTAATCCTAGATCTACCTTGACTTTAAGCTTCAATAGAATCTTGAGAGAGTTTTTCTTGCGTGGGAGGTTTTAATTTTGAAAAGTGAAGTCCAAAATTAGGTTTAGGGATATAAACTGTCACAACCCGAGACCACACCCTAGAAGATAGGGCACAATATCGGATTGTGACGCGGCTTACCCGACCTCATGGAGGTCTCATACAAGCCTCTCATATGATTCATCGCATATACATAATAAAAAGTAGTGCGGAATTAAAAATTTTCATAAAAAAATATCATAGTCTTTAAAAATCTTTCATATAAAAGTAACTAAGTCTCAATATCATCATCTTAAGACACAAGAGTACTTGGGACACGGCCCATACGAAATAGAAAACATACTACTATATTGTCTATTACAATACTTCAATACGAAACATAAAAGACATATATGCCCTCGAGTCAAGTGAGGACATACTTCAACTTCTCTTGAACAATCTTCTAAATCTAAGTCTTCTTCCCGAAAGCTCTTCACCAACCAAGAACTATATAGATAGATAAAAGCATGGAATTAGTACAACCACATGTACTAAGTATGGCTTATGCATAAATATCATGAAAACGGACATTTATTATAAATATGAATCTTTTCATTTAAATATCGTAATATCATCATAAGAACAACATTTAGCAACTTACAATCACATAAGAAAACATTTAACCAAAAAACATAATTTTTGAAGCTACTTTACAATAACCTCATTCATTGTTATAGTGAATTTCTTCACTGTACAGTGAAGTTACTTATCCTTCACTTTAGACACCCTTTAGCATGTAATTACCCCACTCAAAGATATCCTAAGATTCATTCAAGTCACACAAAGAGAGACTGCTCATACACTCTCTCTAGATGTGCCTAAACGACCCTTAAGATTACTTATAATGGGTCACATACACACTTACAAAGCATCATACACATTAATGTAAGATTCTTCTACCAAAGGTGATTCTAAGTCTCACTTGAGTGAGTTGTGAAGCAATCGCCCATACAATCCCTTACACACACACTCAAGAGATCCTATAGACACCCTAGGATAGAATCATTCGCACTAAACACACCAACACATATATGATATGACATTCTCCTTCCAAAGGCTATCAAAAGACCTACTTAAGTAAATCAAGAAGATAACGTCCATGATTGACCTCTTCAAGATTACCTAAATAGTCCTTAAGACTACCTAAGGCTTAGATCATGTCTACAACACCAAACATCTTCCCTAACTAGAGTCATTCTCAAGCCCATAGATAAGACATGAAGAGATCATCCTTTATGCCCTCTGCACAATTTAACTAAGGAATCCTTAAGTCACTTTAGATTAGGTACTTATTCATTTACATACTTTAGCTCATTAAGTCATTAGTTCATTAGTTCATTTAAGAGACATATATCACATAAAGGACATTCAAATAATGGTCTTGGATAAGACCAAGGGAATCTTACTAACATCTTTAAAGACTATTGTGCAATGTCTAGATAGCGTCCCATACCACCACCTAAACCTCATAGAACTTCTCTAATGCTAATAGGTCCCATATGATGAGAATAGGCAATAACCGATATAGACCATGGTAGAAAATCATGGAATACGGAGTGGTAACCTACTCCGATGGAGGATGTTCTACTTGCCAATGGTAGAACATGGACACATCCCATGTAGGCACATGGTTAAGGAATATGAAGGGCATGCTTTGTAATCTACTCTTATTCTTTAACTAGAACTACTTTACTTACCATACTCACTCGGTGCTAGCCTTCGTTGTCATATATTTAATCACAATAAGGTTCATACAAATGGGTTCCATATCAAGTTCATGACCCAATTACATTTACCCTACCAAATCAAGGTCCACTAGGGCTATCTCACTATGGCGACAATAAGCTCATCATGACATTCCTAAGTATTGATATTGTCACACCCGTAATCTAGACCCCAGATAAGACCGGCGTCATTAACCTCTCAGAGGTTGCAGACAAGCCTCTTCTTAGCTTTCGTCACAATCATACAGTTAAATTTGAGGAAAATTTAAAAATTTATTTAAGTATACACAGACTTCATATAACTGCAGAGAGTGATATACTAATAGCTCACCATAAGCAACCATCTATTAATATATTAAACAATTGAAACGAAGAATCATAATAATAATAATAATAGTTTGCCAAATCGGCCTTATTACAAACGCTTGAACAATTGTCTCAAATGAAACGCTTGGGACAACATACACTAGATATGTCTAATGTACTAAAGCTAGAATAATAAATGTAGGCATCCTCGAACTCAATAGGACCTACCAAAGTCTGAAGATCGCTAAATCCAAACCGCTTCAACGAATCTTCAATCTTCTTCAAGAACCTGCATCTATAAAAATAGTAATAATATACGGTGTTAGTAAACACTTGAACTAAGTATGGGTGTATGCACAGAAATACATAAGGACTATCCATGATCAAGGAAAGCTCTTCCTAAAGCAACATGTCGTTTCTGGAAAGTGAAGTCACTATACTTTCCTAATTCGTTATTCGTGAATCATGCTATGAATATGACATGTTCTCATGCATCTAAGGCACACAACTCATTTTCTATATGAACATAAGACCTTGGAATCATGAACATAAATTTATAACAACTCAAGCAAAAGTGAATAAATTTGCTCCTCTTAGGCCGAGAGCTCTTCTTCCCAGCCTTTAGTTTATTTTTTAGTCTTTTCTTCTTCTTGTTGTGTAGTTCAATGATCTCCTTTGATCCTACGTTTTACTTACAAGTGCAATGATTCATTGTAGTCTCATACCTACAATTAACCGAGTAAGTAATCCAAAAGACTAAGGAAATAATTTGTCTACCTTACTCACAAGTTAGATTTTTCATTCTTGTTAAATTGGGCATTAATGTATTTATAAGCCAATCTTTATTGGCTATGCCCATTCTTTGATTATTTGCATAATATATAGGTCTTGGGGCATATATTTATGCTCCAATATTGGCATAAACCAATAACTGTTAAGACTTCATTCTTCTTAAGCTCTTGGTTACTTAGTTCACTTTGAACTTACATTTCTTCTTCTTTGATCGGTTTTTCACTTTGAACATGCTACTTTCATTCATTCTTACTTTCTTTAAAGAAATCTTTAGCATTAACTGATATAGATCATGTGATCTGACATGAAATACAGTGTCTTCCCCACACCGAAAATACGTGGATATCCGGTTAAAGTGAAACCAAGCTCTGTGTTTTCCCCACACCGAAAAGAAGTGGTTCACCGGCTAAAGTGAAGCCAAGATCAGTGTCTTCCCCACCCTGAAAAGAGGTGGTTCACGGCTGAAGTGAAACCGAATACTTTCTTGAGCTTTTAACCGACATAGATCATGTGAGCTAAACATGAAATCCAGTTTATTCCCCACACCAAAAAGAGGTGGTAACACCGGCCAAAGTGAAACCGAATACTACCTAGCATTCTTAGGTGGAGTCATCCACTAGCTTGTCTCTAGCTGGAAACATAGTTCAAAGACTAGGAGACTTTGGAGACCCTTGTCCACCTTGTTGGTGATCTCGTCTCATGAGGCTTACATGTGCTGGCACAAGATCATTGCTAGTCTATTGGTAGTTAGCTCAGATTTATTTTACTTTAAACTTTTAGAGTTGACTCAAACATTATGGAATCTTGATTCTAGTATGAGGTATATTTTGCTCAATGGATTACTGGTCATACCTTTTCTATACTTGATGAATATGAACATAAATCTTACATTATCATCATGGTGCGAGTGAGACTTGTCTCACGGCTTCTAGCAACCTCTTGTGTAAGTATTTTTGACATAATCGTTTAAGTTCAATTGAGGTCTGTCTCACTTCCTTTAACACTCTATATTACGTCAATTTCATAACTTAAGCTTTTAGTTATTTCATTACTCACCTTATCTTGTTCAACGTTAATTGATAGTCTTGTACCATTCTTTATGAAAGTTATAAAGACTTAGTCAATGCTAGTATGATCACAATTCGTTTGAATAGGGTATGTTGGGACTTGTCAAAATGATTGTCATACCCTATGTTATGAGTTCATATTTTTGGACATAATATGTTGGACATAGTTTTACTAGCCAATTTGTTGGCATAATTCAAACTTTCACTAGATACTTATCATAATATTATCACTAGCCATGTAAATTACTTCAAGAATATATTATAGTAATCTATCATGTTAAACAAGCCAACTTTTAACCTTTTATTAGCCTATGAAACAATTCAATGAACAACTTATCACAATTTCATCTTCTCGAACAGAAGTAGGCATTACAACGTTCATCATCTCATGTAAATAATACCCTAAGCATACGGATCTAACATGTAGGTTTCATTCGACATCATAAATCACAGAACCATACACATAATGATCAGTTAGCATCACATACCAACAACATTTTTGAGATTTACATTATATATACTACAAGAATCGGAAATCGGGAGAACTTAGGAGGTGAACATGCGATTCATTGGGAACAACCCTAGTTTTGATATTCTTTATTTCAAAAACTTTGAAAAGCCTCTTCGGGAAAGGAATCCAATAGATAAAACCCATACCTTACTGTAGAATTGAATCTGTGACGATCACTTTGCACTTTGCACGAAAATTTTGAAGAACCGCCTTGAAATCGCCTAAGGTTTTTCTTAGGTTGTTCACTGTTTTTTAGTCGTAGGGTTTACTGATGAATAATGTGAGTCTAAGTCTTTATGAACTGAATATGACTGATTCAACTTAGGTTAAATAACTTAGTTAAATAAGTGAATTAGTTAATTACCAAAATGCCCCTCCTAAATTGACTAAAGATAAGAGAACACTTGACTTAACCAAATTCTGGAAATTGCTTAAAGGTATCAGTTTTGACCATTTCACTTAATTAATTAAGTTGCTAATTCAATTAATTAAGTAACCTAGGGTTATAACTAAACTACCCCTAAGTTTTTAGGACCATAACTAACCCTTTGGACCATCCTAGGTTAGGTACTAGGATGTTTCTTTAGTTAGTTACTCGGTTAGTGTCACCCGATTTGGTCTTAGGATGTCGGGCACACTAGTAAGTTATTTTTTATTAGTCCTATGTTAGTTAGCTAGTTAGGTCAGTTAGTTAGAGCCTAGGACCGGTTAGGAAGCTTGGACCCACGTGGTTGGACCCGTCGCGTGCCTGTCCCCTAACTGCTCTAACCGAATCGGTTAGCTTGGTCTCTCGGACGGTTGCACATGTGTTGCCATGCACTTTCCTAACTAACCACTCTGGAAAGTTCATTTGGAATGTTCACTTATTGTCCCAAGGATCCTCACTATGTCCTTGGGCACTGCTTATTCTACATGATCATTTTAAATGATTATGTGCTATGGTACCTAGGCTTGACACTTGGATGCCTAGTACCTAATGTGAGTGTATGTGAAGAATAATTATATTAGTCTAGGGTCTTCATTGCAGGTACAATTTCTAAACAAGCTTGGATTTTAGTATTTGACATCGACGTGTATTTTAATTTACTTGTGTAGACATTGGCTAACACCCTTAAGCCAATATTCTCTAACATGCCCAATATTTCTCAATATTGGGTATTGGGATGCCTATGTACCCCAATACATATTCTTAAAACCTAATAGGTTCTTCACTAGACAAGTACATTTTCTGGAATGTTACATTATCCCCCCTTTAGGAACATTCATTCCCGAATGACACTACACATCATTTGAATCAAAGAGGGTATTTTCGAAAAACACATTAACATACTTGAAACTATACTCTTTGTGAATATCTGATTCACAACTTACTCTGGATGATGCACATCACTCAAAGCTTATCTAAAGCCTCATATCTGAGGTTGAGGAACTTCCTTCTCAATCTTACTTTAACTCAATGTACATCACAACTCATGCAACACAAAATCACATCAATGCTATACAAAAATAGCAACATGAATGCAAGCATGAACTCATATTAACTCATATAGTGCAAGTATAAAACACATAATCATGGACTTAAAACACCAAAACTGACTAATGCACTAAAATTTATAGTTTCATAAACAAAATCAGACTTAGGAAGACTATATCTAACCTCAAGAACTAAACAAGTGAGGGTAACGGGATCTCATATCGGCCTCAACCTCCCATGTTGCTCCCTCAACAAGATGGTTCCTCCAAAACACCTTTACGGTGGAAACTTCCTTATTCCTTTGTCGCTTCACTTGGCAATCTAAAATTTCAATGGGAACATCTTCATAAGAAAGGTTCTCATCGACTTCTAACCCCTCAACGGGTAGGATGGATGTTGGATCACCTAGACACTTTTTTTGCATCGAAACGTGAAAAAATAGATGAACAGAAGCCAAGTCATTTGGTAACTTGAGTTCATAGGCAACATTTCCTACTCACTGTAAGATCTCGTAAGTACCTGTTTACCTCGGACTCAACTTTCCTTTCTTACCAAACCTCATCACCCCTTTCATAGGTGATATCTTTAGGTATACTTGATCACCTACCTCGAATTCAAGATCTCTTTTTCGGTTATCAGCATAGGATTTTTGATGACTGTAAGAAGTAGCCAATCTTATCCCTTATAATTCTCACCTTTTCCAAAGCCTCATGTATGATCTCAAGGCCAAGGATGGCAGACTCTCCTACTTCAAACCACCCAACTAGGGACCTACATCTCCTACCATACATTACTTCAAAAGGTGCTATCCCAATACTTGAATGGTAGATATTATTATAAGAGAATTCAATCAATGGCAAGTGATCATCCCAACTCCCTTGAAGTCAATAACACATGATCTCAGCATGTCTTCAAGGGTCTGTATGGTACGCTTTGTTTTTCCATCCATCTGAAGGTGAAAAGAAGTGCTGAGCTTCACTTGCGTACCCAAGCTCTTTTTGAAAGATCTCCAAGAGTTAGAAGTAAACTAGGCTCCCCTATCCGAAATGATAGAAAAAGGAATCCCATGCCACCTCACGATCTCATCAATATATAGCTTGGCATAATCTTTGGCTCTGTAAGTAGACTTCACTGGAATGAAGTGAGCAGACTTAGTCATCCTGTCAACAATGACCCAAATGGAATCATGCAGTTTTCAGGTCCTGGGCAAACCAACCACAAAGTCCATATTAATAGCCTCCAACTTCCACGTTGGAATCTCAATCGACTGGGTAAGACCTCCAGGCTTAAGGTGTTCGTCCTTAACCTGTTGGCAATTGGGACACTCCTCCAAAAACTTAGAGATATCTCGCTTCATACCTTCCCACCAATAAATTTCATTTAGATCATGATACATCTTGGTGGAACCTGGATGAATGGAATACCTGGAGCCATGAGCCTCTACAATAATATTAGGCCTCGGATCATCAATATTTGGTACGCACAATCTTCCCTGGTATCTAAGCAAACCATCCACCCCCCCAGGGAGAATGATTCATTCAGCTTACTCAACACCGAATCTTTCAACTCCATGAGTACTGGGTCAAGATGCTGCTTAGCTTTAACATCAACAACAAATGAGGATTCAGAACTAGAATGAACTGTAACACCCCCATTTGGTGTATCTACCAGCCATACACCTAACCTAGCCAATTAGGTACTTCTTTGACCAACTCTTTCTTCTCATCATCGATATGAGACACAATGCCCATGCTCAATCGGCTCAAAGCATCGGCCACTACATTGTACTTACCTAGGTGATAGTGGACACTCATGTCATAATCCTTTAGTTACTCTAGCCATCTTCTCTGACAAAGATTCAATTCCCTCTGTGTAAAAACATACTGAAGACTTTTATGGTCAGTAAATACATCAACATGTAAACCATATAAGTAATGTCTCCAAAGTTTTAACGTGAATACCACAACAGCTAACTCAAGATCATGCGTAGGGTAATTCTTCTCATGGATTTTCAACTGTCTTGATGCATCTGCAATCACCTTATCATTTTGCATCAGAACACATCCCAAACCTACTCCGGAAGCATCACAGTACACCACATACCCTTCACCACTCCTCGGCAATGTGAGAACTAAGGCCGAACTGAGTCGGTCTTTGAGCTCTTGGAAGCTCTTTTCACAAGTTTCAGACCACTTAAACTTCGCCTTCTTCTTTATTAAAGCATATAATGGGGCAGCAATTGTGGAAAAGCCCTCAACAAATCTGCGATAGTAATTAGACAAACCCAAGAAACAACGAATATCGGTAGGAGTGAGGGGTCTAGGCCAATTCTTTACTGCCTCAATCTTTTTCAGATCGACCTCTACACCCTAATCGGTCATAACATGACCAAGGAAGGTCACTAATCTCAACCAAAACTCACATTTGCTGAATTTTGCTTACAACTGATGTTCCCTGAGTACTTGCAGTGTCATTCTCAAATGTTGTTCATGTTCTTCTTTGGTCTTAGAGTATATGAGGATGTCATCTATGACTACTATGGCAAAAGAAGCAAGGTATTCACGGAAGACTCTATTCATAATGTCCATAAACATGGCTGGTGCGTTATTGAGACCAAATGACATCACAAGAAACTCGTAATGACCATACCTAGTACGGAAGGCAGTCTTAGGAACGTCCTCTTGTCTCACTCTAAGTTGGTGATAACCTGACCGAAGATCTATTGTAGAAAAGAAACTTGAACCTTGAAGTTGATCAAATAGATCATCAATTTTAGGAAGAGGGTACTTAGTCTTTATAGTGACTTTGTTGAGTTGCCGATAATAGATGCACATTCTAAGAGTTCCATCCTTTTTCTTAACAAATAACACTGGAGCACCCCATGGGGATATGCTCGGCTGGATGAAGCCCTTATCAAGTAAATCTTTTAACTGCAACTTCAACTCTTTGAGTTCGGCTGGAGCCATTCTATAGGGAGGAATTGAAATTGGTTTGATTTTGGGACCTAAGTCAACACCAAAGTCAATTTCGCATTCAGGAGGGATTCCTGGTAAATCCTCCGGAAAGACATCGTGAAACTCATTCACTATGGACACATAGTCTATGGAAGGAACTTCGTGTTCTAAGTCATTGAATCTGACTATGTGGCATAAATACCTCTTAGATAACATATTATTGGCTCTAAGATTGGAAACTATTTGGGATGTTGGATTTGAACCACGCCCTTCCCATTTTAACTCTAACTCATTTGGACACTGAAACCTTACTACCTTGTGTCGACAGTCTATGGTAGCATAGCATTTATGGAGCCAATCCATACACAAAATTATATCAAAATCAAGCATGGTTAATTCTATTAGGTCAGTATATGTAACTCTATCAAGAACAGTTATTGGGCAATCTGTATATACCCTTTCGGCCCTAATGATGTGTCCTATAGGAGTACTAACTAGAAATGGCTCATGCAAGATCTCAGGAAGCAAGTCAAATTTACTAGCTACTAAAGGAGTAACAAAAAACAAGGTAGATCCTGGATCTAACAATGCATAAGCAGGAAAATAAAAGACAAGCAAGTTACTAGTGACCACATCAGCCGACTTCACTTGCTCTTCTTTTCCTTTCAACGCATAGAACCGGTTCCTCTTGGGAGGCTCGGCTGCAGAGGTAGGATTAGGCCGAGGTTGACTATCTGCCTTGGCCTGATTCTTCACGTGTGGGCAGTCTCTGATCATATGCCTACTCTTGCCGCACCATAGCATGCATTTAAACCTACCATGCACTCACCTCCATGCAAACGGCCACACTTACCACACGACTTTCTATCACGCTGGGCATTTCTATCATTACCCTTCTTGACATTAGTGTTCTTGGAAGCAGTAGGTTTACCTGAGTGTTGGTGCCCTTTCTTGAACTTGGGCCTGTCCTGGACACCGAACGAACTCCTACCTGTCCTAGAACCAGTCTGATCCGAGGGCCTAGACTTCTTGCTTTCTCGGCCTCTCTTTCTCCGACGACTTTCCTCAACCTGCTGTGCATGCACCATCAACCTACCAAGGTCCATGTTATCATGCAACATGGTTTCTCGACAATCCTCCTCCAAATCCTCTGATATACTAGTCACAAACCTGCTCATCTCATCCCTTCTATTGAAAACCAGGGAAGAAGCATATTTTGAAAGCTTAACAAACTTGAAGGAGTATTCCTTGACTGACATACCTCCCTGACGTAAGTTAATGAACTCCTCAACCTTAGCCTCTCTTTGCTCTCTGGTAAAGAACCTCTCCAGAAATGCAGTCTTGAGAACGTCCCAAGTGATGGGGACTTCTCCTGGTGCTCGATCATCTCCCCACATCCTGTACCACACCTTAGCCACATCCTTGAGCTTGTATACAGCCAACTCAGCCTTCTCCTCTTCACTAACACCCATAGCACAGATAATCTTGTGAACCTCGTCCACAAACTCTTGGGGATCCTCATTGGTCTTGGACCCGAAGTAGACTGGAGGATTCATTTTGGTGAAATCTCTTAGTCTACTAGCCATGGTGCTAGCATGCGGGTTCTCCCTGGGAGCACCCTCTCTAGTGTAGTAGGGTGTGATAGCCTATGCCTGAACAGTGATGGCTTGGGATATCTAAACTAGTGCAGATCTGAAATGTCCATCTGCCAACGCAGCTGGGTTGACAGGAACTTGCTCTCTAGCAGGTTGGGCTTGAGGAGGATCTAGGTTTCCTCCAGCAGCTGCTTCTTGAACTCTTCTACCTGGGTTTCTTCTTGTGTTCATTTTCTACACGCACACACAAGAAGGAAGTTAGATGCTAGAATGACACAAAATGTCAAAACTCTAGACAACACAATAAAGAGTAGAAGAAGGGAAAATTCCTAACATCACTTAGTCTCTAAGTCATGACTATGGTGCACTTCACAACCATAAGCTAGAAACTACGCAACGTGGTCGTTTTTTTGCTTTAGTTCCTAGGTAATTTAACCTCATGCTCTGATACAAAGTTTGTCACACCCGGAATCTAGACCCCAGATGAGATCGGTGTTGTTAACCTCTCAGAGGTCGCAGACAAGCCTCTTCTTAGCTTTTATCACAATCATATAGTTAAATTTGCGAAAAATTTAAAACTTTAATGAATTATATATAGACTTCATATAACTGCATAGAGTGATATACTAATAGTTCACCATAAGCAACCATCTATAAATATATTAAACAATTGAAACGAAGAATCATAATAATAATAATAATAGTTTACCAAATCAGCCTTATTACAAACGCTTGAATAATTGTCTGAAATGAAATGCAATGGACAACATCCACTAGATATGTCTAATGTAATAAAGCTAGAATAATAAATGTAGGCATCCTTGAACTCAAGAGAACCTACCAAAGTCTGGAGATCACTAAATCCAAACCGCTTCAACGAATCTTCAATCTTCTTAAAGAACCTTATTTCATTATTTCTTACTTTCTTTAAAGAAATCTTTAACATTAACTGATATAGATCATGTGAGCTGACATGAAACCTAGTGTCTTCTCAACACCGAAAAGAGGTGGATCACCGGTTAAAGTGAAACCAAGCTCAGTGTCTTCCCCACACCGAAAAGAGGTGGTGCACCGACTAAAGTGAAGCCAAGTTCAGTGTCTTCCCCACATCGAAAAGAAGTGTTTCACGGCTGAAGTGAAATTGAATACTTTCTTGAGATCTTAACCAACATAGATCATGTGAGATGAACATGAAATCCAGTGTCCTCCCCACACCGAAAAGAGGTGGTATCACCGGCCAAAGTGAAACCGAATACTACCTAGCATTCTTAGGTGGAGTCATCCACTAGCTAGTCCCTATGCTGGAAACATAGTTCAAAGACTAGGAGACTTTGGAGACCCTGGTCCACCTTGGTGGTGATCTCGTCTCATGAGGCTTACATATGCTGGCACAAGCTCATTGCTAGTCTATCGGTGCTTAGCTCAGATTTATTTTACTTTACAACTTTTAGAGTTGACTCAGAAATTATGCAAGCTTGCTTCTAGTATAAGGTATACTTAGCTCAATGGATGACTGGTCATCCCTTTTCTATACTTGATGAATATGAACTTAAATCTTACATTGTCATCATGGTGCGAGTGAAACTTGTCTCACGGCTTCTAGCACCCTCTTATGTGAGTATTTTTGACATAATCGTTTAAGTACAAGTGAGGTCTGTCTCACTTCATTTAACACTCTATATTAGGTCAATTTCATAACTTAAGCTTTTAGTTATTTCATTACTCACCTTATCTTGTTCAACGTTAATTGATAGTCTTCTACCATTCTTTATGAAAGTTATAACGACTTATTCAATGCTATTATGATCACAATTTGTTTGAATAGGGTATATTAGGACTTGTCCCAATGATTGGCATACCCTATGTTATGAGTTCATATTTTTGGAAAAAATATTTTGGACATAGTTTTGCTAGCCAATTTGGTGGCATAATTCAAACTTTCACTAGATACTTATCGTAATATTATCACTAGCCATGTCAATTACTTCAAGAATATATTATAGTAATATATCATATTAAACAAGCCAACTTCTATCCTTTGATTAGCCTATGAAACAATTCAATGAACAACTTATCACAATTTCATCTTCTCGAACACAAGTAGGCACTACAATGTTCATCATCTCATGTAATTAATACCCTAAGCATACGGATCTAACATGTAGGTTTCATTCGGCATAATAAATCAAGGAAACATACACATAATGATAAGTTAGCACCACATACAAAAAACATGTTCGAGATTTACATTATACATACTACAAGAATCAGAAATCGGGAGAACTAGGGAGGTGAACATGCGATTCATTGGGAACAACCCTAGTTTCGATATTCTTGATTTCAAAACATTTGAAAAGCCTCTTGGGGAAAGTAATCCAAGAGATAAAACCCATACCTTACTGTAGAATTGAATCTACAACGATCACTTTGCACTTTGCACGAAAACCTTGAAGAACCGCCTTGAAATCGCCTAAGGTTTTTCTTACGTTGTTCACAACTTTTAGTCGTAGGGTTTACTGATGAATAACGTGAGTCTAAGTCTTTAGTAACTGAATATGACTAATTCAATTAAGGCTAAATAACTTAATTAACTAAATCAATTAGTTAATTACCAAAACACCCCTTCTAAATTGACTAAAGATAGGATAACACCTGACTTAACCAAAATCTAGAAATTGCTTAAGGGTTTCAGTTTTGACCATTTAAATTAATTAATTAAGTTGCTAATTAAATTAATTAAGTAACCTAGGGTGATTACTAAAATACCCCTAAGTTGTTAGAACCATAACTAACCCTTTGGACCATCCTAGGTTAGGTACTAGGATGTTTCTTTAGTTAGTCACTCAGTTAGTGTCACTCGATTTGGTCTTAGGATGTCGGGAACACTAGTTTGTTATTTTTGTTAGTCCTAGGTTAGTTAGATAGTTAGGTCAGTTAGTTAGAGCCTAGGACCGGTTAGGAAGCTTGGCCGTACGTGGTTGGACCTATCGCGTGCCGGTTCCCTAACCGCTCTAACTGAATCCGTAAGCTTGGTCTCTCGGCCGGTTGCACATGTGCTGCCGTGCACTTTCCTGTCTAACCACTCTAGAAAGTTCATTTGGAATGTTAACTTATTGTCCCAAGGATCCTCACTATTTTCTTGGGCACTGCTTATTCTACATGATCATTTTAAATGATTATGTGCTATGGTACCTAGGCTTGACACTTGGATGCCTAGTACCTAATGTGAGTGTATGGGAAGAATAATTACATTAGTCTAGGGTCTTCATTGCAGGCACAATTTCTAAACAATCTCTGATTGGAGTATTTGACATCGATATGTATTTTAGTTTACTTGTGTAGACATTGGCTAACACCCTTAAGCCAATATTCTCTAACATGCCCAATATTTCTCAATATTGGGCATTGGGATGCCTATGTACCCCAATACATATTCTTAAAACCTAATAGGCTCTTCACTAGACAAGTACATTTTCTGGAATGTTACAGATATGATGTTGTTCCAGCCAATCAACCTTAAGTCCATCATTCATTACTTAAAGGATACCATTAGGGCTTTCGACTTCAAGTTCATAACCTTACCACTTCGTTCAAGGTTTCACATAAAGGACCCTCGTATCATCATTCAAGGTCTCAGCTAACATTCATTCATTCATGACTAGGACTCTTTAAGTTCCTAAGTCAAGACATCACATATTCATATTCATACAAGCATGAAGTAAGGGAGTCTACCTAAACAAGACACCACATTACATCAATTTAGCACTTATAACATACATTCTTTAGACACTTAATAATGACCCTTAATATCATTTATGTCAACCTATTCACTACTTTAACATCATCAACATAACCATTATCGACTCATATAACCAAGTTAGGAAAAACCATGTAACAACTCTAAGACTACACACTTAACACATAGTCATAGCATAACATGATTACCTAATATCATCAATAGACTAATACATAATTTCACATATAGGTAGATATAATCATACATCACCAAATCAACTACACAAATAGTCATATAACTTCAAGTAGTTGCCGACAAGGCCATGATCATCAATGTACTTAAAATAAGCCGACAAGGCCACATCAATTCACATAATACCGCCACCATCAGTGGACCAAACCAATCACAACATAATTGAAATCTAAAATAAAATCATATAAGAAGAAATAGGGAAGCATACCACCTCTTCATCCTCAACACATCAAGCCAATACCAAATCATCCGATTCAACCTCAAAAGGCCCTTACCCATGGCCATGAACATCAATTCAATACATAAACTATAATAATCAATGAAATCTAAACCAATTAAATATAGATTAAACAATCTAATACCAATTAGACATCAATTGAATACAATTCTTATATCATTAGAAAGCCGATAAGAAACTATACATGAATTCATAAACATTAGACCAATATCAAGTAACCCATAAATTAGTCAAAAGCTAGGGTTCATCAATTACATGGTTTCATAGGTAGATTGAGTTAAGATAATATAAATAACAACAATTCAATCACTATTCAATGATTAAAAACCTTTAATGCAAGAACCCATGGTAGAATCATGAAATTGGACAATTCATCTTTTGAAAACTTTAAAAAACATCTTTGAAGTGGGCTCCTTGATGAAACGAGTTTCAAGGATCAAAATTCATACCTAAATGAAGCTAATTCTTCAATTTGATGAAGAATCTCCACTCAATTCGTCACACCAAGCTCTTCCTTGACTTTTGGACTTCAATGGAGTCTTTGGGAATTTCTAAGGGATTTTCAGGTTTTGATTTTGAAGAATGAAATCTTCAATGTGTTTAAGACTTATACACGCACTTAAAATACCCAAAACACCCTTACAGAACCTCCAATACTCCTATTTGGAAGTGAGGTGAAATTAAAACTTCAATCCTCAACTTACTGTGAATTTGCGTGCAGGCCGCAGTGGCCATCAACGGTTGCCCATCGATGAGGCGTAGGTCCACTTACGGGTCGTCCTGGCCTCTGTCGATCGGTTCTGAGACTTGGAACTGGGATATTAGCTCCCCAGTCTAAGTACCAAACGACTCCCACCACCTACGGGGCGTCGACCAGGCCACTGGCCGTCGATTACCATCCGTAGGTGGACTGCGTTGGGCAGTTTTGGCCACTAGTTTGGGTCCTTTCTCAAGGACCCTTGGATGGTCCTTGGGGATGATATCCCGGATGTATCTAACCCAAACATGACTTTATAGGAGTTTAATACCTCTCACATGAATTTAAATCAAAACAAACACGTAAAACTCGATGAAATATGCCTAAACACACAAGGTCATTTCAAGGCACATCTTTTGAATGCCATGGACGTTCTTGAGTGTTTGACCTCCAAACTTCTCAAAACTTGACACACTAACTTTATACACCATTTAAACTCATTTAAAGACCTTAAAACCTCATGAATCACACATAAACACATAGGACCACATATCAGTAACTTAGGTGACTTAGTCGTCGAACGTCTTGGTCGTCCCTTGACTTTTGACTTCCAATGCACCTAATACCTTATACACTGCGTCAATACCATTTAATAGACCTATTAGGACCTTATATAATCTTGACCACAATGTTAGGCTCTAGTTCACCTATGTCATTTTCGGGATCTTACATAAACTAACTTAAAATACCTAAAAATCCCTAAAATAACCGTCTCCTAGTTAATTAGGACGTGGGGTGAATTTCTCAGTTCACCCCTAAGAAGGTCGAAGTTTCAGGCAGAACTGTAGGCTTCAAATAATTGGTATCGTGTATGGGGTGTGATCGACGGTTCGTCTTGCATGGGCGTAATTTGATTTAGAAGCTGATTTTTGAGGTCTAAGCTTCCCACCACTATGCGTGGAGCTATGCCCCCAAACTATGATGCGTCGACTGACTTAAGAAGCATCGACTAGGGTCGTCGCTTGGGTAGTGTTTGGCAGCTTTCATGCCAAGTCTTGGGTCCTCCTCAATGACTCTTAGGGTTTTCCTAGGGGAGTCGTACCCCGACGTTCCAATCCTAAAAATGACTTAGTAGGTAAGTATCATTCCTCTCAATTTTTACACCAAATTGCACATAAAACATGCAAAGGCACACTAGCACATACAACACTAGTTTCCAAATGTCTCTGATGTTCTTTGGCATTCAACTTCTATACTCTTTAAAATTGAACGCCTAAGATATTCTTCATCAAATTAACACATTATTAACCAGGTATTAACCCTTTAAACACATGATAGTCTCTAGTTATACTTTTTCATTTGGAGGGTGTAAGGTCTCTCAAAATGAAGTAAGGTTCTTAGAGCCTCACAGGTGTCTAAAAAGGTTTCAAATATGTTAAATAAGTGTTTTAAAGTATGCATACTTAATTTGAAGTTATTTGGAGGTCAAACGTCCAAGAACGTCTTGAGACGTTCAAAAATTAGCATTTAGATGTAATTTTGTGTTCTAAGCATGTTTTGATGTGTTGCGTGAGTTGTTTGATGCTCAAACTTATGTGTAATGAATCTAGCATGTATACGAGTGTATTTAGGGTCGAGATGTACGGGCACGACTCCCCAAGGGTGTTACACTCTAAATGAACTAAGATATCTAGAGCCTCGCATGTACCTAAATAGGTTAATAACATCTTAATAAAGTGTTTTACTGGTTGTATAATTATTTTTAAGAGGTTTGGAGGTCAAACGTCCAAGATGTTCGAAAGTTAGTCTTTAAACGTGCTAGTGTGTCCTTGTATGTTTGCCTTGTTTTTATGTGGTGTTTGGGGTCTAAACACAGTAGAGGTGACCCTAGTGTCTTAATATACATGTTAAGGGTCAAAACGTTCAGGTACGACTCCATGAGGACCACCCTAATGGTCCTTGAGGAGGACCCAAACGTTGGACAAGGAAGCTGCCCAAGGCAGGGGGCAGAAACAAAAAGTGAAGCCCACCTTGCATCACGCGCCTGGCACTTGGTATGGATGTGCGTCGCGCGAGCTACACTAGGCTCACTGCCTCAAAAATTATTGGAGGCAAGATTTTGGGGTTGCCTCCGTGACGCGCAGCCACTTCCCCAATTTGGTTGTGTCATTTTAAAGTCAAGTTTGACATGTCTAAAAGTCCCAATAAATATAGGGGTTTTTTGGTAACTTTTGGAGACGGTTATAAACTGTTTTTAGGACCTATTTTACCCTTTTCCCAAGTCAAAATCCCAACATCCATTAGGAAATCAAAATCCCCAAAACTCTCTTATCTTCCAAAACCCCCAAAAACCTCCATTGAAGACCAAGCTCAAGAACAAGCTATGGAGGTGGATTCTTGGAGCCTTCTTCTCAGATTTTTGTGGGATTTCTAATGTAAAAGGTATGGTAATCCTTCATCCATACATAACTATTCATCTATGGAGTCCTTTGAAAGGTTTACCAAACATGATTCTAAGTCAAAAAGCCTATCTTTCAATCTAGCCATGGATTCGATCTCAAATTGATTTCAAAAGCATTCTAATGATGAATATATGTTTAGCTACTGATTTTATGATGAGTTTATATCCAATTTTATGAAGAACCCATGATCCTCCTAATTTCTCAAATTTGCCTATAATGTGGGTTTTGTGATATTGATTTTATGTTTATGGAATGGTGATTAGAGTGTATTGAATTGCTTATTGATATTACTATCTATATGAATTGAATATGAATTGTGGAGGAATTACCAAAGATGATCATTATCTTGGAGATTTGTTAAGTTGACTTGTTTCCTCTAATTAGATTAGAATGAATATTCAATTGTGTTGATTGTTATGGTCCACTTATGGTGGCAGTATTTACATTTTTCTACATGTTTATGTGCTATGATCATGGCCTTGAAGGTATTAGATGCAAGATGAATTTATATGATGCTTTCCATGTTTAGGAAGTTGAAGGATTTAGCCTTGATTCTAATATCACGTTCTAAGTGAATTGATGTTATGTGAAGTATATGAATAGCCCTCCAAACTAGTTACATGACCTAGGTGAGAAGATGATGTTATATGTATATGTGTGATGATCATTTTAGGGTTAGGTGTGGTCTATATGGCTAATGATGACAGATATTCTTGTAGCATGACCCTTACCAATATAAAACCCTATATGAATGTGTTATCAAAGTATGCTAGGAGTGTTTTATTCTATTGTTGAATATGTACTTGCCTCCTATGATGTAATGTGAGTGTGTGTATTCAATAATCTTTAATACTCTATATTTGTTTGACTCAAGACTTGAAGAATGTTGTACATGTTTTGTGATCTTTAGAGGGTGGCTTCCTCAATACTATGTGATACCCATTATGTGATCATGTTGACAAATGTACACATGCACACTTCATGCATACCTATGAGTACGGTAAATTCATGATGGTTAAGGAAAGGATAGTTCTCCTATGCATCATAACCTATTTATATGCATGTAAAGTATGTGATTAATAAAGTTATGAACATGTGTGACAAAAGGTATTTATGTTAAGGTAGATCTCACATATATGTATACACACCCACATGCATGTATGAATGAATGTTAATAGTAGTCTAATGAATAAGTGAGTCTCTTGAAATGTATTACGTAATTGTACTCTAAACTAGACTATAGTATTAATATGATATCATTATGTGAAAGGACATCCGCACATACTATAGGGTCTATGATGAAAGTACATTCTCATATTAGAATCCTTTGAGCTATCTGAAGTATGAAGGAGCAATATCCTAAGGCCTTCTTTATGACTTAATGCATTAAAGGCTTAAATATATATTAAAAGGGGATTTGGAGCCTAGCACCAAGTGAACATGACAAATGAGAGTGGGAGATTCATGTTAGTAAGTCCTTCTTCCCACAAGAGAACCTTCACGTTTAGCAAGTCCGGGTTCCCAACATAGACGTTGTCTCATGAGATGGAAACATCCACATTAGAAAGTCAAGGTTTTATAGAAGCAATCTCCTTTTTCCTTAACTACGTGCCCCCGTAGGGTATAGCTTGTGGATGACACCTAGATAACTATGTACGAAAGGTCCTACCTTGGCAAGTAGTACCCTCTCTTTTCGGTGTGGGAGTAGACCAACTGATTCCATGTATCTGACATGGTCTATGTCAGTTATGTCTATGTCTCGCGAAGGTTAAGAAATGAACTAAGATAAGAATATGAATTCTAATAAAATTCCATGGGAAGAGTACTTAGTATAGGGAGGACTATGGACCCTACCTATGCATTGCACTAGATGACTTCAAGAAATGATAGGATTGGATCCTCTTATGAAGTAAAGACTTATGTTATGTATGAATTTTATGAATGTGTGTTAAGTGACTTTTTTATGTCAAGACGTGAATTTTGACTATGCATGTCAATTACAATTATGAATTCTAAATGAGTTTACTTAGTATATGTGGGGGTGTGGAACTCCATGTGTACATTGCACATGTAAACTTGTGAAGGGGTTATGAGGGTGGTTTACCAATGATATGAACTAAATTAGTTATGACTAAGGTTGTAGTAAAGGAAAGAGTCCTTATGTGATGCTATAACGTATGTGGCCTTATGTCTAGTTATGAATGAAAGTGTTATGACTTGTTGAGTATGATATGACTAGTCTAAGGTGAATTCTCAGGAACACTTGGTATGAGTAGTATTATGGGATACTACTTGTACATTGCACTAGTGTGACTAAGGGGTTGTCTTTGATGATGGTTCTTATGTGAAACTTATGTTTATAATGTGCCTAAGAATTGTGAATATATGTGGTTGTGTTTATGAAACATATCTATGAAGGACTATCGTAAGGTGACCTCAAGGTGATACATTGAACTAAGTACACTTGAGGGTTACTTAAGGAAAGAAGTAAGTTAAAAGAGAGGTAATGTATTGAATATATTGAATATGCCTCAAAGTATGATAAATGGCTTTATATGCTATTATGAGTAGTATCCATGTCTATATGATGTATGTGAACTATATTGAGCTTATATGTGGCAATGTTTATGAAGTTTCCTAAAAAGACGTGATCCGTGATTTCTAACTAAATGTACTCTTTAAATACATGTTTTTGCATGGTTTTCATACTTAGTGCATTCTTGTACTAATACCATTCTTCTTCTTTTTTTACACATAGTTTAGGTGGTGATGTCTAGAGGATGTATCCTACGTGAAGAGCTTGGATAGATCTCCCCGTTTCTAGTAAAGGGACCCTTATGATTCAAGGGTTGCCTATGTTAAGATGTTTCATCATGTTGATTTAATAGCTTAGACTTATATTTTATGTTGTTAAGGGTCGTGTCCCTATTCTATTATATTGAGTTGTGTGTTAAGAGGGCAAAGAGACTTACAGTCTACTTATGTACTTATGATTTTATATATATAAATGAATTGTTGTTCTAGCATATGATGTGCTATGAAAGTCTTACATTTTTGCTATTTTCACGATTATGCAATGAAAGATGTCTAAGGGATTGTCTTAGACCTTCGAGAGGTCGACGACGCCATGTGACGATTTGAGGTTACCATAACTTCTAGGGTATACCATTGGGTCATAACAAAGGGCCCCACAAAAGGGTCCTTGAGGAGGACCCAAAGGCTGCCTAGACACTGCCTTGGAACTTAAGCCCCCAAGTGTTGATCCTTGGACAAAAATAACGTTTGCCATCACGGCCCTTTGATGTGTCTACGAGGCATAGCTTTTGGGCTCGACGCAGCCTCCAAGTGCTTGTCATGCATGCTGTTTCATTAAAGGGGTGAATGTGAGATTCACCTCACATCCTAAATTGACCCTAGGCAGTTCATTTATCTATTTTTGGGTATATTAAGTTGCTTATTAACAAGAAAACCCAATTCCCAATTTATTTTTCAAAAATTAGACTTCCCTCTAAAAAAAACCTCTCTAGAAATCTCCATTGGAGATGAAGCTCAAGAACAACTTGTAGATTGGATTGTGATGGTTTCATCGTCAAGCTTTTGTGGTTTTCTCCTATAATTAGGTATGGTTATCCTTCATATTTAGATAACCTCTCATCTAAAGAGTTCCTTCAAAGCTTTTCAATGAAATTTCATGATCAAACCTTTAATCTTTAAATCTAGCCATGGGTTCCTTCTCAAAACGATTTCAAAAGAATGCTTATGATGAAATATGGATTAGCTACTGTTAAAATGATGTTTTTAATCCATTTTCATGATGAACCAATGATCCTTCCCAATTCTCAAATTAGCCTATGATGTGGGCATTGTGATCTTGATTCTATACTAATTGAATTATGATTCTACTTTGTTGAGTTACCTATTGCTTCTGTTTTGTATTCAAATTTATTATGAATTATTGATGAGTGATCAATGATGATCAAGGTTTGGAGATTTGGTAAGTTTGACCTATATTCCTCCACCTATTATAGATTGATGATGTAGCGTACATAATGTGATCTTAATTCTAGGATGGTTGAAGCACGATTTCGTTTATGATTTTGTAACTTTAGGTACTGACCTATGTATGAATTATTGATTAATTATGAGTATTGATCAATGATGATGAAACCTTGGAGAAATTGTAATTTGGCCCTATTTCCTCTACTTCTCTATAGAATTTCTAGTTGAATTGACCTTGAATGGCATTTTGTGGTATAATACACTTATGGTGGCGGTGTTTACCTTCTTGTCAATCTATATATGTGTTTATTATGGCCTTGAAGGCAAGATATGTGTTATGAATGTGTGGTTATGATGATCAAACAATGTAAAGCTATATTCCTAATCTCCAATGCTAATTGATGATCTAGGTTGATGTCTTCTACAATTGAATGAAGTTGTTAGGGTTAGGTGTGGGTTAGGTGCTGCCATTGTTGAAGTGATAATGGTTAATGACCCTTACCTATGAACCCCTATATGAATGAGTGATCCTAGCCAATGTTAGGAGTCTTGAATACAGATGTTGATGTTGCCTTGTCTCCTATGCTATTATGTGGTGTGTGGTCTATGTTTTAATATGCAATGTGGTCTTAAGAGGATGTCTTCCTTGATGTGATGTTGATAACCATTATGTTATCATTTTGACCAATGTACACACATTCAAACCTCATGCATGCTGATAAGTATTGTAGGTTCATGGTGTCTAATGAAAAGATAATTCTCATATGCACTTATGTCTACTACTATGCATGTAAAGTATATGTCTATGAAGTATGAAAGTATCTATTAACTAGGATGACTTGATAGGGGTACTAGTATTAATAAGGGTATGGGACCTTATCTATGCATTGCACATGTGTGCCTTGATAGGATAGTTCCTAGGTTGTTTCTATATTGTTATGACCCAAAGTAACCCCTAGGTGTAACCGGCGTCGTCATCCTCCATGAGGACTAAGACAATCCTCTTAGAATTCATCATAGCAAATCATAAGTCAAAATGGCGGAAAAATTAAAACTTTTGCTTATATAGCATGGAGGTTTACATAGACCTCTACATAGCAAGCATACTTAGGCTTCTCACAATAGATCATCACAACGCATAGGAATTTAGTCTAATACTTTGTCTCATATCAACCATCTAAAAGAAGTCAAACAATCTGGGCAAAGCCCTTATACAAATCTATAGTTGCCACATAGGGCTTACATCAATATCTTCAACAATAGGAACGAAATGAATGTCTACTAGACAATACATGTACTACCAAGATAGAGTGTGTGGTAGCATCCTCGAAATAGAGGGCATACCAAAACTTGGAGATTCTAGTCCAAGCCTTCTTGCTTTAGCCGCAATGATACTTCAACGGCCCGAACCTACAATATTTGGGAAAAGGGGAAGAAATATGGGTTAGTACAAACCACATGTTTCATACATCAACACTTGTCATATCTTACCAACATAATTATAAACATAATCATAATCATAGTCATAGTCATAAAAGAACACTACTAGCATCATCCTATTGGATCCCACATGTGCAATGTGTAAGAGAAGTCCCCACACTATGTAGTAACCTTTAAAACAACCCTAATAGAAGTTCACATACATAACTTGTTCATACTTTTACTTTAGGTAAATAAGTACCATAACCGACATGATACCATGTGAGCTATAGGGAATTCAGTGTTCTACTCCAACATCGAAAAAAGAGGTTAACAGTTTTCTAAGGTGCAACCATTCGTACGTTTGCTATATATGTGGATCAACTAAGCTAGAATCCTATGTGGGCACATAGTTAAGGCACAAGCAGATTGCTTCTGGAAACCTTGACTTACTAACGTGAGGGTTTCCATCTCATGAGACAACACATATATTGGGAATCCGGACTTACTAACTTGAAGAAACCCATGTGGGAGGCCGTACTTACTAACGTGAGACATCCATCTCATTTACATGCCCTTCCAGTGCTAAGCAATTTTTCCAATTAGTAATCATCATATATCATCATACAAGTTCACATTAGCCTCTCCTAGACCCTTAGGTGAACATCTTATCATAATAGCTCATAGGTGATCATAAGTGAGAACTATCCTTTCACTTTTAGACCCAACATTAAAATCATGAGAGACTACATTCAATCATATAATTATCATACCATAACATAATTACATACTTCATAGACAATTCATAGATCTAGGGTTAGGATGAGGGTTCCTTGTCACCAACATCACAACAACACAATTAGCTATAGCATCATTATCACATGAGTAGATTTCACCTTGCATAATTGAGATCAAAGGAGAATCAAGATCATACCGCATTGCCCTCCATGGGACTTCATACTTCAATATCAAAGAAATCACAACCACCATATGAAATAGGGCAATTCTTTAAGTATTAACATAACTAAAATTAAAGTAAAGACATGTTCATCACTCTCAACAATTCACCTGAATCAATCTAAGAAATTAGAGATTTAGGGGAAATACATGGGTCAAAGGAAAACTCATAGGAATTCATCAATTAACCATTAATTCATACTTATGCAACATTAATTCATCATAATTCATTACAATCAACTCACAATTTTGTTTTATTAAGAAGACCCATGTGTGGAGAAAAACCCTTGTTTTGAGGGTTTTAGAAATTATCTTTTGAAGGACCTCTTGGGGAAAGGAATACCAAGAGTGAAAGAAACCATACCTTATAGATGAGAAAGTCACGAAATTGAGTTGGAAACTTTTTCTTGGAGCTCTAATGGTCTTCAATGGAGTTCTGGAGGAAGAGAGAATTTCCGGAGAGAGAGATTTTTTAGTTCAACTTGTGGGACTTTATTAGATTGATAAAATTTACCTAAAACTGACCTTAATACATTATATAGTCACCCATTAAATTACCCAAAAGACCCCTCACTTAAATGGTTTATTTGTGAAGTCAAAACACCCAAAATATGACTTTTTACGAATATGGGAAGTGGCTCCGCGTCGCGAGGCTAACACGCACTTTATTTCCCAAAAATATTTGAGGCAGTGTGGTCCGTGTTGGCTGCACGTCGCACAGTAGCTTTCCAATTCTTGACTTTCGCAGGTGCTTTGGCAGCCTGCCCACCCATGTTGGGGTCCTTCCCAAGGACCCTTCCGGTGGTCCTTGGGTGTCGTTATCGTACGTTTAGACTCTATATACTACCCTATACCTATACAAAGTCTTTTTACAAGTTTTATACTTCATTTTACCCTCCGAAACCTTTCCCAAACATAGGGATGTCAACTAGTTAATTTTCGCTAGTTGTGAGACATTAAGGCCTTTCTTCAATGTTATGGCTCCGAAACTTCTCAAAAAGTTATTTACACTTATTTAGGTCTAAAACCATCATTATTCAACATATTTAGATCTAGCATAGGTCGTGGAAATTTTCGGGTGTGTCAATACTCCCCCCCTTAGGGATATTCGTCCCTAAAGACACTCTAAACCTTCTTATAGGAGGAAAGACTCAAGGATAGCAGCCAACCAACCAACAATATCATAATGAGTCACATCTCATAGGAGGAAATATCAACTCTTTTCAACATATAAACACAACATTAACAAATAGGATCTTAATCCACACATACCATAACAAAACTCATCTTTTCATATCATATAAGGAGATACTACCTTCTCCATTTCAATATGAGCTCAATATGAACATTAAAAGTTGACATGTTGATTTCTTATCAAAACAATATCAATTATGCTCATTATAATTTTCCATGATCACGTATAGCACACAACACATTCAAGTGAAAGCCAACATCATAAACATATTTCATGGAAAGACAAGAACTCAACTTAGGCATGACTTTCTACTACAATATGTATGCACATATTTAGAAAAACATGATAAGTTCAACATTATTTACAATAATTATATAAGGATTTACTAATCTTAATCTTGGCTAGGAGTATGAGGGGGAAATATGAGGATAGAGGGTCTTCATGTCGGCCTGGGCCTCCCATGTTGCACCCTCAACAAGGTGGTTACTGTATAGAACCTTTATGTAGGCAACATCTTTATTCCTCAATTTCTTAACTTGGCGATCCAAGATCTCAACTGGGACCTCCTCATATGAAAGGTCCTTTACCCCCAAACCTTCTAGAGGAAGAATGGACACCGTATCGCCTATACATTTCTTAAGCATAGATACATGAAATACCGGATGAATCATGGCCAACTCATTTGGAAATTTAAAATCATATGCAACACTCCCAATCTCCTACTTCAAACTCAAGGTCCCTTTTTCTATTATCGACATAGGATTTTTGTCGACTTTGAGCCGCTTTTAGTGTATCTCTTATAACTTGAATCTTCTCGAGAGCTTCATAAAATAAATTGGGACCAAGTAGAGCAAACTCACCTACCTCATACCACCCAACCAGGGATCTACACCTCCTCCCATAAAGTGCCTCAAAGGGTGCCATAGAGATAGTAGAGTGGTATCTATTGGTGTGGGAGAATTCTATCAAAGGTAGGTGGTCATCCCAATTACCTTTGAAGTCGATGACGCAAGCCCTCAACATATCTTCAAGGGTTTGTATAGTGCATTCCGCTTGACTATCTGTCTTGGGATGAAAAGCGGTACTAAGTTTCACCTTCGTACCAATCCCACTTTAAAAAGATTTACAAAAATGGAAGGTAAATTGAGTAACTCTATCCGAAATGATGGACAAAGGGGATCCATGCAATCTCACTATTTCTTTGCTGTACAATTTTGCATAATCTTCCGCCGAATATGTGTCTTTGCTGGGAAGAGAATATGCAGACATGGTCAACCTGTCCACAATAACCCATATCGAGTCATGTTGCCTTCGGGTACAAGGCAGCCAAACTATGAAATCCATGTAAATATCCTCCCACTTCCATGTGGGAATGTCTATATATTGAGTGAATCCACCCGGCCTTTGGTGATCCAATTTTACTTGTTGGCAATTCGGACACTTAGCGACAAAATCTGCTATGTCCTTTTTCATACCGTTCCACCAATATGTTTTTCGTAAGTTGCAGTACATCTTTGTGGCACCCGGGTGAATGGAATATCGGGAGCCATGAGCCTCTTCCATGGTTAATTCCCTCAACCCATCCACATCCGGTACACACAATCTTCCTTGGTGCCTAAGAACCCCATCTTCCCCTTGAGAGAAGGACTCATTAGCTTTACGAAGGACCGTTTCCTTAAACTCCATCAATAGAGGATCAAGGTGTTGTTTGGATTTCACCCCAACCACTAGAGATGACTCGGAGTTATGGCGAACCATGATACCACCTTTTAGAGAGTCTTCTAGTCGGACACCGAACCGAGCCAACCTATGAACCTTTCTCACTAGATCTTTCTTATCATCTTCAACATGCATCACAATACCCATGGATACTCAACTCAAATCATCCGCCACGACAATAGCTTTCCCGGGATGGTAAAGGACACTCATATCATAATCCTTTAAAAGCTCTAACAATCTTCTTTGGTGTAAATTCAAGTCTTTTAGGGTGAATACATATTCTAGAATCTTATGATCCGTGAACACGTTAACATATTGTCTCCAAATCTTTAAAGCAAACACCACGGCCTCAAGTTCAAGGTCGTGTGTTGGATAATTCCTCTCATGTGGCTTGAGTTGTCTAGAGGCATACGATATGACTTTGCCACATTGTATAAGCACACATCCTAGACCCACTCGGGAGTCATCATAATGAACCACAAATCCAATGGTACCCTGCGGTAAAGTCAATACCGGAGCGGAGGTGAGTCTATCTTTCAATAATTGGAAACTCTTCTCATAAGATTACGACAATTCGAACTTGGACTTCTTTTGGTTTAAAGTTGTTGATGGAGATGCGATAAGTAAAGAAACCTCAACAAACCTCAGATAGTAGCCGGCCAACCCTAGAAAACTCTGAATGTCGGTAGGACTTAAAGGTCTAGGCCACTATTTGACAACTTCTGTCTTTCTCGAATCGACCTCAATATGCAAGTTTTGGACAATAAATATTCATAGGAATAATAAACATTACATTCTTCACATAACACCTTAAGACCATCCTATAAGGACAACTCTAAATCATACTTGTGAAATATATGAGTAGCATCCGATAATACTAGTCACTCTAAGTATTCCATAAAGTCACCCTAGACTAGGCACGTCCATAATCATTAAGTCTAGACAAGGAAGTAACTTGTAATACAACTGTCACGACCGAGGAGCACCCCCTAGAAGTAATTTAGCATACTTGACCTCTCGGAGGTCTTATACAAGCCCATAGTCATCATTTATCGCATTGTCATAGGTAAATTTAGAGGGAAATTAAAACTTTCATAGCACATCATATGCTAGAACATCACTTCAATTATATGTATAAAATAACATAAGTACATAGTTAGACTCTAAGTCGTTTTCCATCTTAGACTCAACATCATTAGAGTACATTAGGGACAAGACCCTTATAACATAAAACATAACTAACTATTACATGACTTTAGAACAACTCTACATGGGAAATCCTTGAACTTAAGGATCCCTTTTCCTTGAGCTTGGGAAACACATATCAAGTACTTCACGTTAGAGACATCCTTTAAGCATCCATAACCTACACTTTGTGTAAAAAGGTAAAGAATAATGTTGTTAGTACAAGAATGCACTAAGTATGGCAACCATGCAAAAACATGCATTTTAAAGGGGCATTATATTTTGAATCCATGCATCATGCCTTTTTGTGAAAACTGTAACACTCCGGAAGTTCTGTGACTTAGACTAGAGCTTCATCAATTAAATAACATTAAAAATGATGTTTGCAGACCTATATTAATGTAATAATTTCATTTAGCAAAGGTTAGAGCCAAAACGACAAACAAAGATCTTGACGTCTAGAAGCTAGCTAATTTTAACTAGTTGATGTCCCTATGTTTGTAGAAGGTTTTGAAGTATCAAATGAAGACTAAAACTAGTAAAAAGACTTCAAACAGGTAATATGAAGTACAAAGGGTCCAAGCGTTTGGTAATGACACCACAAGGACAACCCGAAGGGTCCTTAAAGAGGACCCAAACATGGGCGAGAAGGCTGTCGAAGCAGCTTGCGAGCAGGCAGATTTTGAGGGGCTGCTGCGCGACGCGCAGCCCACACGAGGGCCACTGCCCCAGGTCAATTTTGGAAATAAAATTTGAAGAAGCCTCGCGACGCGAGCTGAAATGACTCTCACCGCCTCGACCCAAAATTCCGAAAAAATAATTGGAATTGGTCCCGCGACGCGCAGCCACTTTCCCGATTCGTTAAAGTCATATTTTAGGTAATTTAACTTCACAAAAAGACCCATTTAAGTGAAGGTTCTTTTGTGTATTATATGGGACGAGTTTATAATGATTTTAGCTTAGTTTTAGACCATTTTACACACGTCAAATCAAATCAAATGAATTCCTCCCATTTCTCTCAAGAACGCTCTCTTTTCCAAACTACATTGAAGAGAATGAAAGCCTTAAGGAAGAAGAAGAAGACTTCAAGTTTCTCAATCCAAATTCGTGGAATATTTGTCAATAAGGGATAGGTTCTTCACTCTTGGGATTTATTTCCCCAAGAGGTCCTTTCAAAGATAGTTTTCAAGAAATCAAATCCTAGGGTTTTTACTCTACAAAACGAGTTTTCTTCTAACTCTAGATCTTTGACTATCGTTAAAAATAATAATTTTCTATGGCTAATTATGTATGAATTGTTGGATATTTGACTTGTAATGTTTGAATTTCGTGTAAAGAACGTTCCTTCTATAAATGATGGTTTTTATTGGGTTATATCTACTACTTGATAACAGGTTACCGTTGGGATTGGAACTATGACTTGGACGATCTCTTTAATGACCCTTTCACTTATCCTACATTACGAATTGATCTTGTATATCACTTGAAAAGTTTGTATTGGTTATGCTATTGAGTATTTCACTATGTTGTTGGATGATTGTTGTAAATTGAGTGTAAGTTCTTGAATAAGGTTCTTGGAAGCAAGAGGTATATCTTTTAAAGTCGTGATTACTCTATGATGTTGATGTTAGCCTGTAAATGATGTAACAATGCTATTGAAGTATTTATAATGATGCTATGTATATATGTTGGGCTTTGAATATGTTAAATGTGATATCATGGTAAGGATACGATAATGCAAGTTTATGATGTTCTCTTGTATGCCTTACACAAGATGATTATGATATGTTAATCTCACAAACGAAGGTTGGGATTAAAGGAAATTCTCATCATATTCCTAAAGAGCTTATGATCATGTTTATACAAGGAGTTAAGCTCCTATAACTTATGATAAGATTTATGAATAAGTGATGACTTACAGGTTATTCACAAAGGGACTTAAGCTTAGCACCGATGGACAAGATATTAGAGGTGTCCCTTCCCTAATTGGAAGGTAGGTTCACAATGACTCTCATAAGATAGAGGCTGCCATGTAATGTGGAACTATGTGTCTCTAACATATCTCCTAGTTCTTGATCTATGTTGCCACCACAAGAATACTAGCTAGTGGATCCACCTAGAAAGCTATGTTCATGTTTGGTTCTACTTTGGCTGGTAGAACACCTTTTTCAGTGTGGGGTTCATTACACTGAATTCCATGTTTAGCTCACATGGTCTAATGTCGGTTAAGGCGACTTTTCCCTCAAGTAAAAATGAAAGAAAAGTAAATGGACATCGACTAGGGTGACTTGACGAGTCTACTTAGTATAGGTAGGGGTATGAGACTCTACCTAGACAATGCACAAGTTGACTCTAAGGGAAGACCTAGGAGATAGTTTTTATGTGATATGATAACAAGAAAGCTATAATGCTCATGATGCATGATGTTACTTTATATTATGTTTGATGTGCTGATGAACACGTTTATGGTCTATATTACTATATGATATGATGACTACTTATGTTACAAGTTATATGAAGCAAAACTTTACTTTTGGTCTCCTATCTAGTCTACTTGTTTATGTGGGGCTATGGGGCTTCATATGATCATTGCACTTGTAGGTTTGGGATGAGATCATTGATAAGTGTTTTGTATGTTATGTTCATATGATCCATTGAATATGAAATGTTAATAGGATTTTATGATAATATGCCTTTGATTATGATCATGTGTTATGTTGATGAAATCATTTACTTGTATATGCTTGATGGTATTTGCATTGAAGACTTTCATATGACTTAGCATAACTTCCAAAGAAATGGTCCTTTTCATGGATGTCCTTAAATGTGTATGTGCATATAACCATACTTAGTACATATGGCGTACTAACCCCTTACTTTATATTACTAAAACTTTAGGGTCCGGCCATTGAAGATTAAGAAGTTCGATTGAAGAATCTTGGAAACTCTTTCTCCAAGTGTTGGTAGGTTCTCTTGTTTGGGGATGCTATCTTTTCGTTATTATAGCTTATGAAGACTTTAGTAGTTTTTATCAATACTATTTATTCCCTTTATATTCTTTGGAATCTATTGTATTAAGGCCTATATGGCATACTGACATTTTTATTGGCGAAGTCCAACTTGTACTCTTTAGATTGTTTATATGTGAGACAAGTTTTTAGAACAATGTTATATATGTTTCATTCATGTTGCTAAAAGAGAAGCCTAAGTAAGATTCTATGTGACAGGTCTATCTATACTCAACATACATAAGTATGAAGTCTAAGTATATTTCACATAGTATGTAAATGTTTTTAATGCTTCCGCTATTTTTAACTGATGACATGTTATGACGAACGATAAGGGCTTGTCTAAGTCCTCTAAGAGTACGAAGACGCCGGTCGCATCTGGGAGGTGCTCTCCAGATGTGACAAACTTGGTATTATAGCATGAGGTTGAATATCTTTAGGATCAATGTCTCACTAAACCACATTACCTAGTGTCTTCTTAATGATTGTGAAGCGCGCCACAATTATGGACGAGAGGCAATGTGATGATTCGGAAAATTCACTTTTTTGATAATCCCATGTTGTGCCTCTGGATTTTTGACACAATGTGTCTTTTAGTATCTAATCCCTTTCTTGTGGTTATAGGCAATTAACACAAGAAGGACAGCCGCGAGAAGAGTAAGAGAAGAGATTGTGAATGCGGGAGCTACTCCCTAAGGCAATTAAGTTCCTCCTCAAGTTCAAGCTGCTGCAAATGATCAAGTTCGGGTCAATCCTCCGACCATGACGGATGGTGAATTAAGGGCAGCCCTTTTACAAATGGCCCAAGCCATCACCACCCAAGCTCAAGCTATTACGGCACAAGCTAACAGAGAGGTTGTTCCTCTAGAGAACCAACATTCTAGTACTATAACTAGCCGTCTGAGAGATTTCACGAGGATGAATCCTCCTATTTTACTTAGATCAAAAGTTGATGAAGACCCCCAAGATTTCCTTCATGAGGTCTATAAGATCTTGTTTGCTATGGGGGTGAGATTTACGGAGAAGTCTAAGCTTGTTGCCAATAAACTCAAGGGAGTGGCTCAGACATGGTACAATCAGTGGACGGATAGTAGGGCTTTAGTAGGTGGTCCCTTGACTTGGGAGATCTTTATAAAGGCCTTTCTCGACAGATTCTTCCCAGGGGAGCAAAGAGAAGCTAAGGTAGAGGAGTTCATCAACCTTCATCAAGGAGGTATGAGTGTTAAGGAATACTTCATAAAGTTCATTAAGCTGTCTAAATATGCTTCTTTTTTGGTTTCTAATTATGGGTATGAAATGAGCCGTTATGTAACGGGCGTGTCAAAAGAGCTTGAAGAAGAATGTCCTGCATCCATGCTTCATGACAACATGGATATTTCTAGATTAATGGTTCATGCACAACAAGTAGAGGAGAATCGTCTAAGGAAGAGAAACATAAAAGATAAGAAGGCAAGGTCTTTTGAAAGTAGTTCTTCTAAGAGTAGGCTTGATGTTCAAGACAAACCTAAGTTCAAGAAGAGGTTTTCAAACCAAGTCCCTTAAAATTTCTCAAAGAATCTCAATAATAGAGGTTCTAATCCTAAACCTCAAAAGGGGAGAAATGTAGATCCACCAAGATAAAGACCAAATTGTGGTAAGTGTTGTAAGAAACATGTGAGTGAATACCTTGTTGGGACTAATAGGTGCTATGGTTGTGGAAAGGTGGCCATATGGTGAAAGACTATCCTAATGTGAGAATCCAAGGTAAGGGGAATGGACAAGCCCAACCAAGTAGTCCTAGCTCTGAAGCTCCAAAAAGGAACCGTTTCTATGCACTCAAGGCTACGGGTGAACTAGAGAACTCTCTCGATGTTGTGACGGGTATGTTACAAGTATTCTCTATTAATGTTTATTCTTTTCTTGACCCGGTGCTACCCTTTATTTTGTTACACCTTTGGTACCTAGGAAGTTTGAAGTACTTACCGATGTTTTGATTCAACACTTTTCGGTTTGTACCTCAATGGGTGACTCTGTGGTTGCAAAAAGAGTCTATAGGAAATGTCCTGTAATTCTTCCCAATAGAGTTACTCATTTTGATTTGGTAGAACTTGACATGTTTGACTTTGATATCATCTTGGGTATGGATTAGCTTTATGCATGTTTTGCTTACATAGATTCTAGAACAAGGGTAGTGAAGTTTCAATTTCCAAATGAACCCATTCTAGAGTGTAAGGGGGGAAATTATATGCAAATGTGTCAAATTATTTCTTGCTTGAAGGATTGTAGGATGATAGAAAAGGGTTGTTTAGACCATGTGGTGAGGGTTAAAGACCTAGAATGTCAAACTCTTTCTATTGAGTCAGTCCCCATAGTAAGAGAATATCCAGAGATTTTTCCTAATGACCTTCTAGGAATTCTGTCACATCCAGGGAGTACCCCTAGAAGTAACATGGCGTACTTGATCTCTCGGATGTCTTATACAAGCCCATAGTTAGCATTCATCGCATTATCATAGTAAATTTAGGGGGAAATTGTAACAAACCTAAAAATAGATATGCTAAGTAATGCTTAATGTGCCAAGAATGCCAACAATTAGACCAGGGTTCACACAGATTGATGCGCGTAGAACCAGACCTCGGAACCCTTGGTACAGCTAAGCCAACTAACTTTGGGAGTTAGTTGAGCTAGGAAAGGTTGGGACCAACCATGTAGGGCTCTCGAATACGAAGATTTACTCGAAGGAGTCTTTACCGGACTTAAAGAGAGGAAATCTTAAGTTTTGAGGGTCTAGGGGTAAAATGGTCTTTTACAAGGATAAGGGTAATATTGTAATTACCCGAAATATATATTTAATTAATTATTTATTAAGGTGGAGGGGCAAACTGGGGAGAGAGAGACGAAATGGAGCTCTTGAAGTTAAGTCGTGCTCCACCCGGGTTCGAACCTAGGTGGAAGCAATGAATTTATATGATTTTTTATTTAAGCTATTGAATTAATGTAATTAATTAATAATTATTATTCATTAGCTGATTTAAAATAAAAATAAAAATCAGATTTTTAATAATTAACTAAACCTTATTTGACTAAGTCCTAAACTAGACTCCTAAGCCTAATATGACTACCACTCTCTCACGTCTCTCTCTCAACTCTCACGCTCAAACTCTCCCATTCTCTCATTCAAGTTTTTCTCTGCCAAAATAACTTCAAAAACAGTAGGTAAACCAAAGTTTTTCACACTTGAAGAACTCACAACGAAAATTACAAACAAACAACTAATCAAAAATGTTACGCAAGAGGGAGGATTATTCCGTCGAATTGGTGTTGAAGTTGAGGGGATTTGAACGTGATTTTTGGAGAAAGTTTTGGGCAGCAAGTCAAGGTTTGAACTACATAAAAGTTATGGGTTTTCTTCTCTCTTGGTCCCTTTCCCAAGAGACCCCTTAAGATTCAATAAATTCTAATTCGAAAACTAGGATTGTTCCCGTTGCATGTTCCTGTCACTAGCTCCCAATGAATCGTAGGTTGGGTATGTTTGCTGGTAGTTTAAGTATGAAGATTGATGTTCGTGATACTGTGTTCATGATTATGTGTTTAGAATTGTAAGTATGTTAAGTTATGTCAACCGAAAGTATGTGAAAAATGATATGTTTTTATGGTTGAATTTTATGTGCGAATGTTTGTGTAAATCATGAGGTGTAAAAGTGGTGTAATGTTGCTGTATGTAATAGTAATTCTTGGCTGAATGTAATCATAAAAAGATTGCACTTAAAGATTCACCAAATGATCCACGAAATACCTTAAGAATTGACGTATGAATGATGATAAAAAGAAGCTGAAAATAGTGAACAAATTTTTAGCATTTGATAGGTTGGGTTCAGCCAAACAAAGTGGTACAAAATGCAATGAAAAATGAATGTAAAATAAGTGAAATCAGTAAGGATTGAATCCAAGACATCATTACATGAAAGCTACAAAAATATCAATAAAAGATTAAGACAAAAATGGATTGGAAGAGACTAAATTTCCAGCCTGCTGGAAATTGTAGTCTCGGCCAATTTTTAAGAAAATGAGCTTCGTTTAAAACAAAAATTATTTAAAATGTGAGGTAATTGGGGATTGAACCCATGACCTCACTAAATGAAAATTTCATAAAAATTTCATGAGAAAAATGCAAGGAAAAATAGATGTGGTGAGTGGGGATTGAACCTACAATCTCTTGAATGGATGAGAGAGTTAGGAGAAAAATAAAGGAGAAAATAAATGTGGAGAGTGAAGATTGAACCCACAACCTCTTGGATAGGTGAGAAAGTTTAGAAATAAATTAAAATAAAAATAATGAGCTTGTGGGGGATTGAACCCACAACCTCCTTGACTTAAACGAAAAAGGAGAGGAGAAAAAGAAAGGAAATGTTATGGGGTTGATGGGAATCGAACTAGGGTCTCCCGAATCTGAAAAATGCAATTATCAAGTTTAAAATAAGATTAAGTGTTGTCCAAGGGATTCGAAATAGGGTTCCCTTGCCCCAAATTCCGTATTGATACATAAGTCATACGTGAATTAAATGTTCAAGAATAATGCCACCTACTTAGATCGAAATCGAGATCTTGGCATACATACAAGATGCATAAGTCTTGTATCACATAATCTTAGGAAGATATGAATCACTTAGACGATATATGAATGAAGCCTCATGGCTTGTATGTATGGACACATAAGTCTAACATACGTTTAAAAGTAAGTGATCCTAAGATGTATGTAATGAAATGATGAAACCCTAGAAGGGTTAAGTATGAGTGTAAATACACTAAATGGCCAAGTGAATTGGCATATGATGAAATGAACAATGAAATGATGAAATGAACAATGAAATGATGAAATGAACAACGATATGATGAAATGAACAATGAAATGACGAAATGCACAATGAAATGCTGAAATGAACAATGAAATGATGAAATGAACAATGAAATGATGAAATGAACAACGATATGATGAAATGAACAATGAAATGACGAAATGCACAATGAAATGCTGAAATGAACAATGAAATGCTGAAATGAAAGATGAAATGATGAAACCCTAGAAGGGTTAAGTAAAAGTGTGAAACACACTAAATGACCAAGTGCATTGGCATATGATGAAGTGAACATCCACGTAAAAAGGGGTGAGTAATTGTGAAGAGCAAATGTGCTAATGTTACTGAATGTGGTGACAACATGATATGAGGCTAATGTAAAAGATGAGAGCAATCTCAAATGAGCCTAAGTAAATGTTACCAAGACGTACTCACTTATGAGAGTGTAAGATAATGAAGAGACCAGTCTCTATGAACACTCTAATGAAAGTATTGAGCTTAACACACTTAACACTAATGATGAGATGAGAAATCATCTAATGAGCTATGATGTCCTCATACTAGAAGCCAGCTTCCATAACGTATGAGATGAATGTAATGAAACTTTATACTGAGCACCCATAGACTAGCTATGAGCGGTGATGCCTTCTTTCGGGAAGGGCAGAGGTTCACGTAACTCTCATGAGATGAGACTGTCCGGCATGCCGGGTATGGGTCTCCTTGTATCTCCTAGTCTTCGAACCTATACTGCCAATATAAGGATCTGGCGGGGTTTGATTCCCATGTACGCTAGCATGTTTTGGGTCACTTTGGCCGGTGATTCCACCTCTTTTCTGTGTGGGGGAGACACTGGATTTCATGATGCTCACATGATCTATGTCGGTTAAAGTTAAAGTTCCCAATGAATGAATGAGGCCAGCCTCAAATGATGCACATAATGAAATGAATGATACCGAAGGTGTTAGGTAGGATAATCAAAAGGTGAGTTAGATTCAAGTAATGACATTAGGTCATTCTTGGTCATTGCACAACGAACCCAATGAAAGTCTTAAACGACATCCTAGGTATAGCTGGTGTTTACACTGGCCCACGAATGAAATGAAATAGAGTACGTATGAATGAACGAAGCAGACTCTGCGTTTGCTAATGAAGACTCCCTAGTTGAGGTCCCATCTGTTGAGCCCTCATTCCCGGGAAGTCTTAATGTTAAGTCCATGATTCCAAGGTCTCATGGCATACGAATGAACGAAATGAACAACGTTATGTGTTACATGAATTATAATATGTGTTATGTGTACGCTGTTGTGTGCTGTGTGCAGAATGTTAAGTATGATGATGTATGTTATTTTCATGGCATAACTTTCCTATTCCAAATCTGGAATGCCCACTGACTTTCCTATTCCAAATTTGGAAAGCTCATTGACTTTCCTAATCCAAATTTGGAAACTTTTCTAATCTCAATTTGGCAAGTCCACTAACTTGACTTCCAAAAATCATGTTGTTAGGAAAGAGCTATTCTTTCTCATGCATGTCCTTGGTGTGTGCTTGCATATACCCATACTTAGTACAAGTGTGTACTAACCCTATACAAACTCTAGTATTTTAGGTGCAGGCACAGGTGGACGATAGAGCTACAAGATCATCGCTGCAGTTATTCGGACGTCCAGCATTCATCCAGTTTTTGTAGGTCCTTATGCTTTCGAGGATGCTACTGTTTTATATTCTAGCTTAGTTTTAGAGTTGAGCTAGTGGAGCATGTCCACTAGCGTTTCCTTCCTATTTTTATTCAGACTATGTGCCATTTTGGCAATTATACACTTAATAAGAATTGAACTATTTCTTTCAGTTGCTTATCTCTTAATGTTAGATGGTTGATGATGAACAATTACGTATAAATGAGAATGTTTTATAAGTATGTTAAGAAACAAAAAGTTTCAAATTTTCCGCTAAAATTAACCTAGATGAAGTAAGAATGATGTAAGTAGGCTTGTCTGCGACCTCTGAGAGGTCAACGACGCCGGTCTCGTCTGGGGTCTAGATTACAGTCGTGACAAAGTTGGTATCAGAGCCATAGGTTAAATTCCAAGAATAATGAGTTCCATCAACCAGATTGAGTAGTTTCTAAGTCATGGTAGTGAAGTGCACCACTATCCTGGATTAGAGACTGCATGATGCGTAGGAAAATTTCCCTTCTTCTACTCTTTATCGTGCTATCTAGAGCCTTGACACTTTGTGTCATTCTAAATATCTAACTTCGTTCTTGTGTGCGCACTTAGAAGAATACACACAAGAATTAGGATGACCAAGTTGTCTAAGGTGCTAGACTCAAGATCTATGAAGGGGAAGTGATAGAAATGCCCAGCGTGAACGAAAGACGTTTGATAAGAGTGGTTGTTTGCATGAATGTGAGTGCATGGTAGGTTCTAAGCATGCTATGAGTATTGATGAAGAGGAGAAGGCTAAGTTGGCTGCTTACTAGCTCAAGGATATGGCTTAGGTATGGATTACTTCATAAATGCTAGACTACCATAGACTATCGAAACAGGGTAGTAAGGTTAAGTTTCCGAATAAGTTAGAGTTAAAATGAATTCATGTTTGCATGTCATGTTGCGGTTTCTGTATAGCGTGGACATAATTTTTTTGTGTTGCATGAGTTGTGAGGTGCATCAAGTTAAGTGAGATTGAGAAGGAAGTTCCTCAATCTCAAATATGAAGCTTCAGATAAGATTGTGTAATATGCATTATCAAAGTAAGTGTGAAACAAAAATTCACAAAGAGTAAAGTCTCAAGTATGTTTAGATATCTTTGAAAATCACCCTCTTTATCTTAAAATAATGTGTAGTGTCATTCGGGGACGAATGTTCCTAAGGGGGGGATAATGTAACAACCCTAAAAATAGATATGCTAAGAATGCTTAATGTGCCAAGAATGCCTACGATTAGACCAGGGTTCACACGGATTGATGCGCGTAGAACCAAACCTCGGAACCCTTGGTACAGCTAAGCCAACTAACTTTGGGAGTTAGTTGAGCTAGGAAAGGTTGGTACCAACCATGTAGGGCTCTCGAATACGAAGATTTACTCAAAGGAGTCTTTACCGGACTTAAAGAGAGGAAATCTTAAGTTTTGAGGGTCTAGGGGTAAAATGGTCTTTTACCAGGCTAAGGGTAATATCGTAATTACCCAAAATATATATTTAATTAATTATTTAATAAGGTGGAGGGGAAAATTGGGGAGAGAGACACGAAATGGAGCTCTTGAAGTTAAGTCGTGCTCCACCCGGGTTCGAACCTAGGTGGAAGCAATGAATATATATGATTTTTTATTTAAGCTATTGAATTAATGTAATTAATTAATAATTATTATTCATTAGCTGATTTAAAATAAAAATAAAAATCAGATTTTTAATAATTAACTAAACCTTATTTGACTAAGTCCTAAACTAGACTCCTAAGCCTAATATGACTCCCACTCTCTCACGTCTATCTCTCAACTCTCACGCTCAAACTCTCCCATTCTCTCATTCACGTTTTTCTCTGCCAAAATAACTTCAAAAACAGTAGGTAAACCAAAGTTCTTCACACTTGAAGAACTCACAACGAAAATTACAAACAAACAACTAATCAAAAATGTTACGCAAGAGGGAGGATTATTCCGTCGAATTGGTGTTGAAGTTGAGGGGATTTGAACGTGATTTTTGGAGAAAGTTTTGGGCAGCAAGTCAAGGTTTGAACTACATAAAAGTTATGGGTTTTCTTATCTCTTGGTCCCTTTCCCAAGAGACCCCTTAAGATTAAATAAATTCTAATTCGAAAACTAGGATTGTTCCCGTTGCATGTTCCTGTCACTAGCTCCCAATGAATCGTAGGTTGGGTATGTTTGCTGGTAGTTTAAGTATGAAGATTGATGTTCGTGATACTGTGTTCATGATTATGTGTTTATAATTGTAAGCATGTTAAGTTATGTCAACCGAAAGTATGTGAAAAATGATATGTTTTTATGGTTGAATTTTATGTGCGAATGTTTGTGTAAATCATGAGGTGTAAAAGTGGTGTAATGTTGCTGTATGTAATAGTAATTCTTGGATGAATGTAATCATAAAAAGATTACACTTAAAGATTCACCAAATGATCCACGAAATACCTTAAGAATTGACGTATGAATGATGATAAAAAGAAGCTGAAAATAGTGAACAAATTTTTAGCATTTGATAGGTTGGGTTCAGCCAAACAAAGTGGTACAAAATGCAATGAAAAATGAATGTAAAATAAGTGAAATCAGTAAGGATTGAATCCAAGACATCATTACATGAAAGCTACAAAAATATCAATAAAAGATTAAGACAAAAATGGATTGGAAGAGACTAAATTTCCAGCCTGCTGGAAATTATAGTCTCGGCCAATTTTTAAGAAAATGAGCTTCGTTTAAAACAAAAATTATTTAAAATGTGAGGTAATTGGGGATTGAACCCATGACCTCACTAAATGAAAATTTCATAAAAATTTCATGAGAAAAATGCAAGGAAAAATAGATGTGGTGAGTGGGGATTGAACCCACAATCTCTTGAATGGATGAGAGAGTTAGGAGAAAAATAAAGGAGAAAATAAATGTGGAGAGTGGGGATTGAACCCACAACCTCTTGGATAGGTGAGAAAGTTTATAAATAAATTAAAATAAAAATAATGAGCTTGTGGGGGATTGAACCCACAACCTCCTTGACTTAAACGAAAAAGGAGAGGAGAAAAAGAAAGGAAATGTTATGGGGTTGATGGGAATCGAACTAGGGTCTCCCGAATCTGAAAAATGCAATTATCAAGTTTAAAATAAGATTAAGTGTTGTCCAAGGGATTCGAAATAGGGTTCCCTTGCCCCAAATTCCGTATTGATACATAAGTCATACGTGAATTAAATGTTCAAGAATAATGCCACCTACTTACATCGAAATCGAGATCTTGGCATACATACAAGATGCATAAGTCATGTATCACATAATCTTAGGAAGATATGAATCACTTAGACGATATATGAATGAAGCCTCATGGCTTGTATGTATGGACACATAAGTCTAACATACGTTTAAAAGTAAGTGATCCTAAGATGTATGTAATGAAATGATGAAACCCTAGAAGGGTTAAGTATGAGTGTAAATACACTAAATGGCCAAGTGAATTGGCATATGATGAAATGAACAATGAAATGATGAAATGAACAATGAAATGATGAAATGAACAATGATATGATGAAATAAACAATGAAATGATGAAATGAACAATGAAATGATGAAATGAACAATGAAATGCTGAAATGAAAGATGAAATGATGAAACCCTAGGAGGGTTAAGTAAAAGTGTGAAACACACTAAATGACCAAGTGCATTGGCATATGATGAAGTGAACATCCACGTAAAAAGGGGTGAGTAATTGTGAAGAGGAAATGTGCTAATGTTAATGAATGTGGTGACAACATGATATGAGGCTAATGTAAAAGATGAGAGAAATCTCAAATGAGCCTAAGTAAATGTTACCAAGACGTACTCACTTATGAGAGTGTAAGATAATGAAGAGACCAGTCTCTATGAACACTCTAATGAAAGTATTGAGCTTAACACACTTAACACTAATGATGAGATGAGAAATCATCTAATGAGCTATGATGTCCTCATACTAGAAGCCAGCTTCCATAACGTATGAGATGAATGTAATGGAACTTTATACTGAGCACCGATAGACTAGCAATGAGCGGTGATGCCTTCTTTCGGGAAGGGCGGAGGTTCACGTAACTCTCATGAGATGAGACTGTCCAGCATGCCGGGTATGGGTCTCCTTGTATCTCCTAGTCTTCGAACCTATACTGCCAGTATAGGGATCTGGCGGGGTTTGATTCCCATGTACGCTAGCATGTTTTGGGTCACTTTGGCCGGTGATTCCACCTCTTTTCGGTGTGGGGGAGACACTGGATTTCATGATGCTCACATGATCTATGTCGGTTAAAGTTAAAGTTCCCAATGAATGAATGAGGCCAGCATCAAATGATGCACATAATGAAATGAATGATACCGAAGGTGTTAGGCTAGGATAATCAAAAGGTGAGTTAGATTCAAGTAATGACATTAGGTCATTCTTGGTCATTGCACAACGAACTCAATGAAAGTCTTAAACTACATCCTAGGTATAGCTGGTGTTTACACTGGCCCACTAATGAAATGAAATAGAGTACGTATGAATGAACGAAGCAGACTCTGCGTTTGCTAATGAAGACTCCCTAGTTGAGGTCCCATCTGTTGAGCCCTCATTCCTGGGATGTCTTAATGTTAAGTCCATGATTCCAAGGTCTCATGGAATACGAATGAACGAAATGAACAACGTTATGTGTTACATGAATTATAATATGTGTTATGTGTACGCTGTTGTGTGCTGTGTGCAGAATGTTAAGTATGATGATGTATGTTATTTTCATGGCATAACTTTCCTATTCCAAATCTGGAAAGCCCACTGACTTTCCTATTCCAAATTTGGAAAGCTCATTGACTTTCCTAATCCAAATTTGGAAACTTTTCTAATCTCAATTTGGCAAGTCCACTGACTTGACTTCCAAAAATCATGTTGTTAGGAAAGAGCTATTCTTTCTCATGCATGTCCTTGGTGTGTGCTTGCATATACCCATACTTAGTACAAGTGTGTACTAACCCTATACAAACTCTACTATTTTAGGTGCAGGTACAGGTGGACGATAGAGCTACAAGATCATCGCTGCAGTTATCCGGACGTCCAGCATTCATCCGGTTTTTGTAGGTCCTCATGCTTTCGAGGATGCTACTGTTTTATATTCTAGCTTAGTTTTAGAGTTGAGCTAGTGGAGCATGTTCCACTAGCGTTTCCTTCCTATTTTTATTCAGACTATGTATTGGTGCCATTTTGGCAATTATACACTTAATAAGAATTGAACTATTTCTTTCAGTTGCTTATCTCTTAATGTTAGATGGTTGATGGTGAACAATTACGTATAAATGAGAATGTTTTTATAAGTATGTTAAGAAACAAAAAGTTTCAAATTTTCTGCTAAAATTAACCTAGATGAAGTAAGAATGACGTAAGTAGGCTTGTCTGCGACCTCTGAGAGGTCAACGACGCCGGTCTCGTCTGGGGTCTAGATTCCAGTCGTGACAAAAATTTAAAACTTTTCATCGCACATCATATGGTAGAAACTTCACTTCATACTTCATGCCTTTTTGTGAGCATCTTTATAAACCTTTATACAATAAGCATTATATCATTTACATACTTCATAGAAGCATTTTCAATGATCATACATCATATAAAATCACGTTTTACATTCAAGGCATTTTTGACCCATTTTACCATAAGCTATTTCTTCTTCACACTGAATCATTTTGTTCTTACCTTCTTATTTCCCCAAGTAACCCTCTAGTGATAATTGGTGAAATGCATCACCTTAAGGGCACAAGAAAGTTATACATGCAACCTACATAAGCCAACACTTACCATCATAGAACTATAATACATCATAGACATATTTAAGGCAATACTATAGAGACATTACAATGAACTCTATTCACTTTGCACACATACTAATGTCACTTCAAATAGAACCTTATGAGACCTTACTCACAATCCCAATCTAAGTCTACTAGTGCAATGGACATGTAAAGCCCCGTAACCTCACACATACATAGTAAATCTATCATGAGACCATAATCCTTAACATCCAATTCATACATCAACATAGTAAGTAAAGACAATTTCATTCATGTCAAGCAAGACCTTCATCATATAGTTATAAAGACCAACATAATGCATATAAGAACAAGACCACGTCACATACACTCATATAATGCTCATCTTCATAACAAGTAGACATATACTACAAAGTCATGCATAAGGAAGATATACATAGACACATACATTAGAACACCTTCCTAGGACTTCCCTCAAGAGACACTTGTGCAATGCATAGGTGAAGTCCCATACCCCCACCTATACTTAGCAACTACCCTTAGGATATCCTAGTTTACTTTACTTACATTGTCCATTTTACTTTAGGGAAACTATAGCCTTAACCTACACTAAGACCATAGGTGCTACATAGAATTTGGTGTTGTAGAGCCTTACACCAAAGGAAGGTTTTCTTACCTAACCAAGGTAGAACATTAACACATGCTAGCATATTAGTTGATAACACTTGATCCTATGTGGCAAGCATAGTTTATGGAACTTAGAGGTACATGTGAAAACCCTCTTTATGCCAAAATAAGGCATTATGGTTATTCACTTATGGAAACCCTTTTTATGCCTATTGAGGCATTGTGGTTATCCACCTCATGAGGATTATGGTGACCTACCTTCCCACAGTGGTAAGGGATACCCCTCATCTTCAAATTCACTCGGTGATAAGCTAACTTCCCTTCTTTAAAAATCCTTTATTAACTTTACTCAATAAAATTTGGCTTAGGATAGTCAACTCCTCATATGATTAGCTCATAGGTCATAGATGAGAATTCATCAACCTATATCATGTGAGAAACCCTTTCACATGGACATAGCATATGTAAGCACCTATCTAGTTTAGGGTACACTTGAGCACACATTTAAAGGGCTATTGAGTAGATCTTCATACATGTGTGTTTATACTTACACGTGAGCAAACCTTTATCATAACAAAGAAATGTCATACATGTTATTATATAAATGCATAAGTCTATAGGTATAGTTATCCTTTTATATAAACACACCAAGACACTATGCATATTCATACTTCATCAGATCATATACTTAACAATATAGCATATAAGTCATATTCATAACATGTTCATACAGTCCTATTCATCTACTTGGAAGACCAACCTAGGAACTATCCTATCAAGATGATACATCACACAACATCATAGAATAGATAGAATAGCACAAGACTCATTTATTCAAGACTTACAACATCTTAGAGTAATCTCTAGTCTTTATGCTCCTATCTTAGCTTTACATCACATATAACATTATAGGACCTTATCATAGGCATCAAGTACACATTAACGTAACATAACATTCACATGCTCATGACATTAGAAACACAACCTAGATCATAGCTACAATGGTAAACTAGGCATAGGCTTCACATAAGGTGATCATCACTAACATAAACTCATAGTATAATTGCCTTTAAGGCCATGTTCACATCACATATATATTTACAATAAATTAAACACCGCCACCAGAAGTGGAACATACCACACAATGCCATACAAGGCTTCATCAACTACAATAATATAGAAAAGTAGAAGGGAGAGGCATTCTTACCAAGTCATAATCCTTTGATCATCATTGATCAATACACCCTTATAATCATCAATACATTATAGGGCAGTAGATAAATATACATCTAATCATGAAAGAAACCATGTACAAGTCGCTACAAGATCATACTACAATCTAATACAATACATCACATATACACTAGAAAGTAGAGAGTTGTAGATCATCAACCAATTTCACTAGTTTTGTTCATCAATCATATTTCATCAATAATATACATTTAGGGCAGTAGCTAACGAGATAGAACATCATATCCAAATCATGCTTGATTACTTTCAAATATACTTCTTGAAAAGAAGTATAAACGATGTTGTGCACTATATTTACCCAACTATGAGTCGGGGTCGATCCCACAGAGAATATGGAAGAATATTATTAATAGTAAATATTTAACTTGATAGTCGTTATATAAAAGTGGGGTTTTTTACATTAAATAAAAAAAATAGCTTTGAAGTAAGTATTTATTTATATTAAAATTAATAATAATAACTAGGAATGTGTTCCCCAAAAACTCATAACGCGGTAATCAAAGTAATAGTAGTTCTTCCCTAGTTTTATGCATGCAAAGTGATAAGTTATGTATCTCAAAATCATTGGTCCGGAATCTAGAGAATCTCACCTTGTACCTTGGTCCGGCTACGTGTGTATAATTTACTAACCCTTACCTTTGTTTCATATTAAGCATCATAATTGATGCATGACTTAGTTATTACTTCGCACCAATCAACACTAGCCTATTAGATAGTATCCCACTAAATCTATGTTGATAATTCTTTTCTTATTAACTACCTCCTTGGTCCGACAAGTAGCAACAAGGCGAGTTCTAATGCGTGCACTCGTAAAAAAGACTTCTAAACAAAAGAATGATCAATATATGCAATAACCTATTTGAGAATTATTATTCAGCTAGGTTTACTTTGTTAATCATCCATTGTTCCCACAACTCTAGTTGTGGATTTAGTTACCCATACATATAAGAACACAATTCATAGTTGTTAAACAATAAAACATGAACTTACTTTGACAAATCGAACAAAATCCAGAAAATCAACTTGATATAACAAGAAATCACTTCAAACCAAATCCGAAAATGGAATTAATGTCAAAGTTGAAAAACCCAATCTCCAAACACAAACTAAGAACAATAGTAATAGAATCCAACCCCAAAAATGAGGTTTTACACCCTATTTATAGATAAGATTGTCCTAAATTAAAAGAAATTTAAATAAGAAAAGTTGTCCAAAAACGCCGTTGTAATCGAAAACCACCACAGACTGTCCGTCGATGAAACGACGGACCGTCGAATGCCTCCATCAATCAAGACTTAGCATGTTTTTCCTCCTTCAGCTGGCATCCTCTCTGAATCAATCGACGAACCACAGCATGGTCTGTCGATACGTCTACTATTCGTCTTCCTTCTGTTGTTCCATACTTAGACTTTCTTCAACATCAGGAACTGGGACTATATCAAAACTTATCGACGATTCAACAAGACGGTCTGCTGATCAATCAACGGACTATTGATCCTTCTATAGCACCACACTTGATCAGATTTCCCCGAGTTTCTCCAGATGCCTGAACTATCAGTCGACGATCACCATCTATGATTCGTCAATGGAACGACGGACCGTCGATGGCCTTCGTGGATCACCTATGCATTGAATGTAATTTGCCTTCTCCTTTTTGGGTTTGGACATCTTTCTTCGAAAATAAAGATAAAAACATGTTAAAACTACTACAAAAAGTCTCTAGACACATACAAATCTTAAGGGAAAAGCATTTAAAGTACCGTGAAACCACGGTACATCAACACCCTTAACTTAAATTTGTTGTTTGTCCTCAAGCGACGCACCATGATTCAACACAACACTTTGTACAAAAGTATACTCTATTAAGCTTTCGCAATCAAAAGGCTATGAATCCTAACTTTTTATTTGCTTTAGAGCATGCTTCTACTATTTGGTTCGATAAGCTAACTCATGTGGATCAGATCATGACATAAACTCACCATGCACAGACATTTCTACTCTTATGCCTTTCACCAAGGCACCAACTTTTCGATATTGCAACTAGTGCCCTCACTTCAAACGAAATCCTACTTTTTTGCACAGTGATTTTAACTTTGGGTACAAGGATCTATATTCAACACTCAAACTCATAAACAAGTTTAAACATACCTACTACTTGTCTCCATAGGCTTGCCCTTATTTTCACTACATAAGTTCACCATATTAGACTCTAGGATCACGATAGGACTTTCTTAGATCGTAACGTAGGCTCAAGGTCAGGTATGGTACATATGGGTACATTTTAGTGACTTTTTGCCCTCCTTGACATTACCGCTAAGGGTCCTATCTCTTTATTTATCTCTTATGCCCTACTTTTCTTTTCTTTTCATTTTTAGTCACAACTTAGGATTTTGGTCTAAGTCGAGGTGCACATGTCCAAGGAGGGACCAAGGCCAACACATTAAACCCAGGGAATGTGAGTTGGTGATGAAAAGAAAGGTCTATTATAAGCTCAACATATTTGGATCAAAAAGGGATAACACTTTCATTTGGTTCTCTTTATTTTAGTCTAGATGTTTGCTAATTCGAACAAGGGCCTATGACTCTTTCCTTGTCGTCTAACACATATTACTTTTTTGCAGGACCAACCGAGCAAGTTCTAGCTAGGTACCAACAGTTGAACATTTAAAATTCCTCACACTCTCTTGACACCTCATTACCCTATCAGATAGTCGAATTTTCCAGTTTAGGTGTTAGTTTGAGGGTCATGCAGTAAGTGCATCTCTATGTCATGATTAGAGCCAACACATTCAACTTGTTTATACCTAATCATGCAAGCATTTTCATAGGATGGGATATCATTCATGATTAGCCATCATGCTTCATATTTCATGCTTTCATACTTTGTATAAGTTATGACATGTCGGTTCAACAGTAAAGTAATCAGTCCGTTGGGGTAAAAGAGCATAGGCAAGAAAACCCCGAAGAGAGGATCGTGAGTTGGGCTACTTAGACTTCACCCTAACAATCACTTTCCAATTACCCCACCCCCAACAAAATAGCATGCAATTGTCCCCAATGCATAATAAATATAAAGACAGGGTGGTAGGTAAAGAAAACCTGAGGCGCATAGCGGCGATTATCAACAAGAAGGCGGGCCTGGTTTCCCGAAACCCGCAACATCAGTAGTAGGGTCACCCTAAGTTGTACCTGCATCAATCTCTGCACCATCAATGGTGCTCCTCTCTCTGGTCTCTGGTCTGGAACTAGATGCCCCAGCAGCCTACTCTTGAGCCCTCATCTGATGGGTCTCCTCATCAATCAAAGAAGTTCTCCTCGCAGCTGTAAGATATGTCCGCTCCTTCTTCCACGCACGGGCATCCTCTCCCTCAGTGGTGCAGCTGGAACAGTGCCTCTTGTCATGACCACGTGGATTATGCGGTGGCTCGATAGGGGTTGTAAATAGTGCAGCAAGCATTGTGTCCTCCGCTAGATTTACGGGTGCAGAATCGGGATCAGGCCCCCTCATCTCCAGAATGCTGTCAACATCTTCCCGCAAACTCGCCACAACCTCCTGAAGAGTAGTCAAGTCAATAGTGGGGGATGGGCATGCAAGAACCTGCACCTCAAATGCATCAAGGAGCTGGTTAACCGCCTAAATCTTCTGTTCCGTTTGCTAGGCCACCCTCTTTTCAATTCGGTCCTCAACCTCGGCAATGGATTTCTGCATCCACGGCTAGATATGATGCAGTAGGGTGGACATATGGGCCTCTAACTTCTAGACCCTTGCTATCAAGACCAGTGCTGCAGACGGTGGAGTAGACCCGGAGGAACTGGGTGCTCTACTAGTGACATAGGCGGACTCGGCCGGGGTAGTGTCAGTGGGCTCTAAAGTGGCAGCATCATCCCTTGGTATAACACCACCGTATCCTCTAAATTCTCACTCAGCGGCTGAAACTCAACTTTAGGCCCTCTCCGCGATGTTGCTACATGTCCTCATCCCTGATGAGAGTTATATCAATTGTGCCACCCGGAGTGCGAAGTGTATCATAGTGCCAAATGGGCACTTCGGGATCCCTGCATAGAATGAAGATCATACATGCTAATGGGTAAGTAGTGGAGGACTTGGAATCCCTCTCATGTATCACCATGATCAACTGCTTCGCGAAGTCGATCTTCAAATCTGACACCAGGGCTACTACCAGTATCGCTCTATCCCAAGTAAGATCTGTTGCCGTCTGGGATAGGCGGTGGCAGAATAACAGACAGAAGAATTTGGTTGTGAAAGTGAGGTTGGCCTTTCTGATAAGTCCTCTGGGGTCTAACACCCAGTCTGCTCCCTCACTGTCAATGGACAGGTTCTGTACAGACCCCGCTTGGCGGTCTTTCTCTGATCCACGGTCCTATAAAACTGGCCACTATTGACCATATCCCACATGTAATCAAACTCCGGAGTAAGGGGGGCCCGAGTAACATTAGTGGAAGCATCGTATAAGAAACAGCGGATGGTAGTAGGAGAAATGTTTACCCATAGCCTCGGACTAGAACCTTTGTGAGCGGCTCAAGTTTTGCGGGTTTTGCCCGCCTATTAAAAGAGCCTCATAGAGTAGCCACATAGGAGACGTAGAACTCTCGAACCATCTCCTTGCTATACGACCCCATACTCCTAGCCATCCACTCAAGCCTGTGGCGGGTGAACAATCTCTGCATATCAGGGATAGTGTGAAGGCTCCCTGTAAGAACTCTTTGCTCGACTGTCACCAACCGGGTCATCACCCCCTTGTCATTCAGAACCTTTGTGTCCCTGTAAACTTGATAATTACCATCTATGCACCACCGCTTTGGCTCCTTAGGAACCGGTGCAAGGACATCCTCCTGGGGTGTCGGAGCAGACTCCGAACTATGAGCATCATCAGACGAGGCTTGGCAGGCAGGTACCTCTGAGTGAGTGACTCCAGGTGATCCGGAACCGCAGGCAGTGGCCTCATTCGACCACAAAGAGTGGGGCGACTCTGAAACTATTGTAGCTTCGTAGGGAGACGCTCTTTCAAAACCCGAAGCAGACCCAGACGGTGTTCCAGTCTGTATGCGCTCCTGATAAGTTTGGGAGGCATTGACTACACTGGAAGCCACCTTCTGGGGGGTACCTCGAGTGGCTAGTGCAGCTGGTGTAGGGGTGAAGGTGCTTGGGGGAAAAAATTTGAGATCCCGCTCATCTTCGGAAGTGCCAATCATCTGACAGGATGGTGCATCAGACTTGGACCTGCCCCTAGAATAAACGATGTCCGGTTTTTGGAACATATGTACCTTTAAAGTAGTTGTAGTCTCATATATATCTTACTACACACTAAAAACAAATGAAATAGAGAAAGGAAACAAAAAAAATCAAGTTTAGACTTGCAGTACTGGTTGACGGGCACTATCGACGGGCCGTCGATGAATTGACGGACCATCGTTAATGTTTGTCATTGGAAACTTAGGAATTATTTAGATTTTTCATTCTACAGAACTCTCAGATGAAAATGATGGGCGTGCAGAACGGCCCGTCGATCAATCGACGAACCGTAGTCCACTTTCGTCGTCTGACACTTAGAATAATTTTTAAACTCTTTCAAAACAGGATCTTAGTTGGAAACGAACAAATGTGCAATAACGGCCCGTCGATAAGCCGATGGACCGTATTCCACTTCTGTCATCTCAGAGTTAAACAATTTTAAGGTTACTCAATCAATGGACCCCATCAACGGCCTGTCGATGCATCGACAGTCTATTGACGGGGTCTCGTGTTGTTGGCATGAGACAGATTTCAGACCTTGTTTCAACTATCACATTTTGACACCTTTTAGACCCACACAAGTTTACCGAACACATAACAACAATTACAAGACCATTTATTCATCCTTAGAGTTTCGATTTCACAAGGTTCATGCTCTAATTCAAAGATGCTACCAAACCCTAAGTCGAAAAGTCTATACACTTATTTTAAACAGATTACACCACTACCCATTCACTTTCTATCATTCTAAGGGACATTTTACCCAAGTTTTAACTAGCACAAGCATACAATTTTGTCCCTAAGTCAAGACCCACATTCTAAGTTTTGTTTCCAAGAGTGAATGAAAGAGAATTCATCAAGCAAAGGGAATTAAAATACCTGAAGATCGTAGTGGAGTGAATGGGTGGGTGATCTTTGCAACAAGCTACATGCCCGACTTTATACACCTACCGGAGAAGGCAATAGGAACCAAGTAGAATTTTTTTGAAGAACAGGGTTTTTGGAGTTTGGGAGAATTGGGAGTTTGAGGGAATCTCATGAATTTGGAAGGGGGAAATATGGTGTTTTGATGAGAAAGGAAGGAAATAAAGGAAGGCAAACGGTTGGGGAAAGAATTTGAAAATATTTTGGAGGCTAATGAAAAGCTTACTTCTCTTAATATTACCGGTCGGCTCGGGTCACTGGTGCTTTGGACTGACAAAACCCGGTCGACAGACCGTCAACTGGAGCATCTATTGAAACAAGAATTAGAAAATTTTAAAGACATACTTGGGATCTACAGACACCATCGACGGTCCGTCAATTGAACAACAGCCCATCTATGGGGTCCGTATATCTGTGCACCAGACCATTTTTGCAGAATTTTAGTGTTGGTCCCTGCACACTGAACACTCATTAACCTATTCTTTTTGTGTTTTTCTGGACACTTTTGAGACATGGACCTTAAACTAGTCTCTAGCCAACACTAAAAAAATAAAGCATAAGGAAGAGCAAAACAAAACGAAATAAGAGAATGTAACTATTCCTACAAAGAATAGAAAAACCTATTGTTGGCTAGTGGATACACCTTGGTTGCCTCCCAAGAAGCGCTTGATTTAACGTCGCGGCACGATGCAAGATCCGTCATTACTCATACTTTATCAAGGTGATATGCCTTAACCACTTCATGGACACTCTCAGCATGCCCTAGGTATATCTTAATCCTTTGCCCATTGACAGTGAACTTTGCACCCTCCTTGCTCTCCAACTCAACCGCTCCATGTGGAATCACTTTAGTGATAAGGAATGGTCCCATCCACTTGGACTTGAGTTTTCCCAAAATAAGTGTAGCCTAGAGTTGAATAGAAGCACCAAGTCCCCAACCGCAAATTCTGGCTTTTCAATCTTTTGGTCGTGGTACTTCTTCATCTTCTCTTTGTAGATGTATGAACTTTCATACGCTTTTGGGCGAAACTCATCAAGCTCATTTAATTCATTAAATCTCTGTTCCACTGCTTCACTCCAATCCATCTTCAGCTTCTTCATTGACCACATGGCTTGGTGCTCTAACTCGACTACCAAGTGACAAGCCTTCCCATGTACAAGTTGGTATGGAGACATGCCTATGGGGGTCTGGTATTCAGTCCGGTAGGCCCAAAGAGAATCATCGAGCCTCCTTGACCAATCCGTTGTATTAGCATTTACCGTTTCTGACAGAATTTTCTTGATCTCTCGATTGGACACCTCAATTTGTCCACTAGTTTATGGATGATACGGAGTGCCTACATTATGGCGAACCCCATATTTATCCAACCTTTGAACAACTTATTGCAAAAGTGAGATCCACCATCACTAATAATGGCCCTAGGTGTGCCAAATCTGGAGAACATGTTCTTTTTCAAGAATGCATTGACACTCTTCCCTTCATTGTTAGAAAGCGCAATAGCTTCCACCCACTTTGACACGTAGTCCACCGCCACAAGTATATATTTCATCCCATGTGAACTCATAAATGTGCCCATAAAATCAATGCCCCATACATGAAATAACTCAATCACTTGAATGGGATTTAAAGGGAGCTCTTGCCTCTTAGAAATTCCTCCATCTCTTTAGCATCTATCGCATTACATGGCAAACTCGTGAGCATCTTGTTGAATGGTTGGCCAATAGTACCCACAGTGCAAAATCTTGTGGGCAGTCCGGATACCATTATGGTACCCACCCACAGGCGAGGAGTAGCATGCCTCTAAAACACTTAACATCTCAACTTACGGCATGCAACGGCGAATAAGCCTATCAGCACAACTCCAATATAAGTAAGGCTCATCTAAAAAGAACTATTTCACATCCTGCATGAACTTCTTCCTCTGATGGAAGGACAACTCCGATGGGACTATATCACTAGCCAAATAATTCGCAAAATCTGTGAACCATGGAATCAAATCATGAGAAGCGGCCAATACATGCTCATCAGGGAAGGTATCATCGATTTTCTCGCATAACTTCATCCTCTAATCTAGACAAGTGATCGGCAACTTGATTTTCAGTCCCTTTTCTATCTTTTACCTCAAAATCAAACTTTTGCAGTAATAGCACCCATCTAACCAATCGTGGTTTCGCATCCTTCTTTGCCATCAAGTACCTCAAAGTGGAGTGGTCAGTATGCACTATGAATTTCGTGCCAAGAAAATAAGAGGGAAATTTTTCGAACGCAAATACCACCGAAAGAATCTTTTGTTCAGTCACAGTATAGTTCTTTTGTGCTTCATTTAGGTCCTAAATTGCATAATAAATGGGGTGAAGGATTTTATCCCATCTCTGTCCCAATACCACACCAATATCAACCCCACTAGCATCACACATCACCTCAAATGGCTTACTCCAATCTGAGAAAATAATAACGGCGCAGAGAACAACTTCTCATTCAACTCTCCAAATGCCTTCACACAGGATTAATCAAAATAGAATTTACATTCCTTCTCAAGTAATTTGCACATAGGATGTGAAATTTTTGAGAAATCCTCAATAAACCTCCGGTAAGAGCCCACATGTCCCAGAAAACTTCTCACACCTTTTACAGAGATGGGTGGGGGCAGCCTTTCTATAACTTCAACTTTTGATCGATCAACCTCTATCCCCTTATCCGAGATGTGATGGCCCAATACTATACCTTCTTTCACTGTAAAGTGATATTTTTCCCAATTAAGCACAAGATTTCAATATTCACATCTTTTGAGAACCTTGGCAAAGTAACTCAAACACCAATCAAAGGAGTCGCCACCAACCGAAACGTCATCCACAAATACCTCAATAGTGTCCTCCACCATATCAGAGAATATCGACATCATACATCGGTCGAAAGTGGTCTTCTCTTGATCCTCCGGGGCAATAGAGATTTGATTGTAACCCGAATAGCCATCAAGAAAATACTACCACCCTTTTCCTACAAGTCTATCTAATATCTAGTCCATGAAGGTCATAGGGAAATGGCATTCTCAGTCCATGCATTCAACTTCCGATAATCCATACAAAATCTCCATTCGGTCACCGTCCTCATTGGAACAAGCTCGTTCCTCTCATTAGGCACCACTGTCATTCCCCTCTTTTTGGGCACACACTGAACAGGGCATACCCAACTACTATCTGCAATAGGATATATAACTCCGGCATCCAACCACTTAATGATCTCCTTCTTCACTACCCTTGCATAGGTGGATTTAACCATCTCTGGTGCTCAATACTTGGCTTGTGATCGGGAATGAGTTGGATTTTATGTGAAAAAATACCGGGAGGGATCCCAATAATGTCTGCAATAGTCCAACTAATGACTTGTTTACACCTCATAAAAACTTCCATCCGACACTCTACTTGTTGCACATTCAAATCCGCTGCAATGATTACCGACAAAGTGTTATCTCTACCCAAGAATACATACCTCAGATGAGGTGGTAGAACCTTAAGCTATAATTTTGGAGCCTCCTCATTGATGGTCTCACGGGTGGAGACTCGTGATGCTTCATATCTAACTCCAATTTCTTTGGTTTGGATCGATATTAGTTTCGTTCACGTGTCGTAACCAAAGACCCATAATCCTCAATACTATCACTCTAAGAATTAATGATCACTGCCGCTAGTGTCTCAACACCTAGGCGTGTCCGATTTGTACCTCAGACGTACTCTCAACCCTGTAGGATATAGAAGATTCCGTTTAGAGCTCACCACTCTGCTTCGTGGACCTACAAATGTTGAATGTTGCTTCTTCATTTTTCAACCTAAACTTCATTTGCCCTTTCTCCATATCAACCAAGGCGCGAACACTGGAAGGAACGGCCTCCCAAGAATAATAGGGACCTCAGAGTCCACCACACAGTCAAGAATCACATATTTGGCCGGAAATATAAATGACTCCACTTTCACGAGCTTATCATGAAGTATCCCAATGGGACTCTACATTGTTCGATCGGCCATTAGTAATGGTATTTCAGTGGGCTTTGGGTCACCCAAATCCAATTTCTCATAAAATGAAAGAGGCATGAGTTTTATGCAAGCACCTAGATCACATAGTGATTTAGCAAAGTTTAATAATTCGATGGTACATGGAATATTGAAAGAGCCCGGATCTTCCTTCTTCTTCACAAGAGATCTTGTAGCAATAGCACTACAATGTTGCATTTGGCCACCATCCTGAAAACATATCGATCTCTTCTTTGTAACCATATCCTTCATGAACTTAGCATAACCGAGCATTTGTTCCAAAGCTTCTTTCAAAAGGACATTTGGACAACTATTTCAACATAGTGATAAAATGTCTGTATTTATCATCCTCAGTCTTTTTCACCAATCTCTGACATAATGGTGGTGGAGGTCTAGGAATGGGGACCACTTTCTGGGGTACCTCTTCTTCTTTTGCCATTTCGTCCACTAATTGACCACTAGTTTCCACCACCTCTCTGTCTTTTCTCATCTTATCTTCTACCACAGACTACATAGGTGGATCAATAGTTTGCTTACCTCCCCGGCAGTGGCGCTATTCTTGATAACGTTCAAATATACTTCTTGAAAAGAAATATAAGCGATCGTGTAAAATAAATTTACCAAACTATGAGTCGGGGTCGATCCCACAGAGAATATGGAAGAATATTATCGATAGCAAATATTCAACTTGATAGTCGTTATATAAAAGTGGGGGGTTTAAATTTAAATAAAAATTAAAACAATAAAAAATAGTTTTGGACAAAGTATTTATTTATATCCAAATTAATAAAAAATACCTAGGAATGTGTTCCCCATAAGATCGTAACGCGACGATCCTAGTAATAGCAATTATTCCCTAGTGTTATGCATGCAAAGTGATATGTTATGTATCTCTAAATCCTTGGTCTGGCATCTAGAGAATTTCACCTCGTACCTTGGTCCGGCTATGTATGTATAATTTACTAACCCTTACCTTTATTTCATATTAAGCATCATAATAGATGTATGGCTTAGTTATTACTTCGCACCAATCGACAGTAGCATATTATATAGTATCCCACAAAATCTATGTTGATAATTCTTTTTTTTGTCAACTACCTCCTTGGTCTGGCAAGTAACAAACAAGGCTAGTTCTAACGCGTGCACTCGTTAAAAAGACTTCTAAACGAAAGAATTGTCAATACATGTAATAATCTATTTGAGAATTGTTATTAAGCAAGGTCTGTTAATCACTCATGGTTCCCACAACCTAGTTGTGTATTTAGTTACCCATTCATATAAGCACACAATTAATAGTTGTTAAACAATAAAACATGAACTTACTTTGACAATTTGAAGAAAATCCAGAAAATCAACTTGAAATAACAAGAAATCACTTGAAAACCAAATCCGGAAATTGAATTAATGCCAAAGTTGCAAAATCCAATCTCCAAACACAAACGAAGAATAATAGTAATAGAATCCAACCCCAAAAACGAGGTTTTACACCTTATTTATAGAAAACATTCTCCTAAATTAAAAGGAATGAAAATAAGGAAAGTTGTCCAAAAACACGGCTGTAATCGACGACCCCCACAGACGGTCGGTCGATGAAATGATAGACCGTCGACTACCTCTGTCAGTCCAGACTTAGCATGTTTTTCATCCTTCAGCTAGCATCCTCTATGAATCAATCGACGGACCAATAGCACAGTCCGTCGATGCGTCTATGGTTCATCAATGACTTCCGTCATTCCATACTTAGACTTTCTTCAACTTTGGGTACTAGGACCATCGATCTTTCCGTATCCCCACACTTGGTAAGATTTCCCCGAGTTTCTCCAGATGCTTGAACTATCGGTCGACAGTCACCTCTGCACTGAATCTCAGTTGCCTTCTGCGTTGTGGGTTAGTAAATCTTTCCTGCAAAACAAAGATAAAAACATGATAAAACTACTACAATAAGGATCTACACACACAAGTCTTAAGGAAAAAGCGTTGAAAGTACCGCAAAACCACGGTACATCAATGCTTCATCCACCCTAGAATATAGATCACATTATATACTTTACTCTATCAAGTCTATAGGCTAAAAGAACCTAAATCAATCTTTACCAATTCAATTGTTATCTATTAATATTGGATAAATTATACCTAATTATCATCAAATTATACATATAGACAGTAGCAAAGACAATTCACCGTAATCGAGTCACATAACAACCATCCTAACGTCAAGATCAGAAATTACTACATGGTAGTCTATGTAACGCTCCGGAAAAAATGAATATGTCTAGTGAAGAGCCCAGTAAGTCCCTTAGAATGCGTATTGAGGTATATAGGCATTCCAATGCCCAATATTGAGAAATATTGGGTATATCATAGAATATTGGATAAGGGATGTTAGCCAATTTCTATGTATACACAAATAAATAAATAGTAATATTGATCCTCAACTCAATTCATTAAGTAATAGGCATCCCAATGCCCAATATTGAGAAATATTGGGCATATCATAGAATATTGGCTAAGGGGTATAAGCCAATTTCTATGTATACGCAAATAGTTAAAATAACTATATTCTTCATATATGGCCCAATATACATTCTCATCAAGAAATAGGCATCTCAATGCCCAATATTTCTCAATATTGGGCATAGTATAGAAAATTGGCTAAGAGGTGTTAGCCAATTTCTATATATGTATACTCAAGTATTTAAGATATAATCCAAGATTGATGTTCAATAAATGTACCTACAATGAAGACCCTAAGCTAATAAACTATATGTCGTCCAACTCACAAAAGGTATGAGGCATCGAAGTGTCAAGCCTAGATATCATGGCACATGATCAATTAAAAGGATCATCTAAATTAAGCAGTGCCCAAGGACATGGTGAGGGTCCTTGGGACAATAATTAAACATTCTCAAAGGAACCATAAATAATAGTTAGTTAGGAAAGTACAACCAAAACATGTGCAAGCACATGTGCAAGACATGTGAAGAAGCGGACAAATGAGGGGACCACCCTAACCGAATTCGGTTAGGGTAGTTAGGGGGGAAACGTGCACAAGGGACCACTCCATGTGGGGCCTAACTTCCTAACCAATTCTAGACTCCAACATACTGCCCTAAATAGCTAACTAACCTAGGCCCAAACGAAATAAACTAATTAGTGCACCCGACAACCTAAGACTTAACCGGGTGACACTAACCTAGTAACTAGATAAAGAGACCACCTAGTACCTAACCTAGGATGGTCCAAAAGGTTGGTTATGGTCCTAACAACTTAGGGATACATTAGTAATTAACCTAGTCTACTTATTAGTTAATTAATTTATCAGCTTAATTAATTAATTTAAAAGGACAAAACAGAAATTACAAAGCATTTTCCAGATTTCGGTTAAGACAAGAAAAAGACAACCTAGTACCTAACCTAGGATTGTCCAAAAGGTTGGTTATGGTCCTAACAATTTAGGGACACTTTAGTCATTAACCTAGTCTACTTAATTAATTAATTTATCAGCATAATTAATTAATTTAAAAGGACAAAACCAAAATCACAAAGCAATTTCCTGATTTCGGTTAAGACAAGAAAAAGACAACCTAGTACCTAATCTAGGATGGTCCAAAGGATTAGTTATGGTTATAACGACTTAAGGGTATTTTAGCAATTACCCTAGGTCACTTAAATAATTAAATTAGCCATTTAATTAATTAAATTAAAGGGGTCAAACCGAAATTCTTACACTAACCTAGTACAACTCAAGAAACATCCTAGTACTTAACCTAGGATGGTCCAAAAGGGTTAATTTTGGTTCCAATGATTTAGGGGAACTTTAGTAATTACCCTATGTCCCTTAATTAATTAAACTAGCCATTTAATTAATTAACTTAAAGGGGCAAAATGAAATTCTTAGGAAAAATTTTAGATTTGACAAAGTATTGTGTTTTCCTAGTTCTAGTCAATCTAGGAGGGGCTTTTTAGTAATTAGTTAATTAATTTATTTAATTAAATTATTAAAAACTAAGTTGATATGAGTCAAGATCAGTTCCTAAGACTTAGAATCACTTTCAAACTCATAGAAAAGGCGACGCAAAAATAGTAAGCAACGAACGCAAGAAAAAGGCAGAAAAGTTATCGATTTCTCTAGGGCGATTTCAAGGTTTCCTTCAAGTTTTTGTTAAAGGTGATCTTCGTAGATTAAGTTATACTTAAGGTATGGGTTTCTATCCTGTACTTCTTTCTCCTAAATAACTTTCTTTCCAATGATTCAAAGATCTTGAAACTAGGGTTGTTCCCGTTCTCGTCGAACTCCTTGTCCCTAGTATCCGTTTCGATTTCAATGTTGAATAGGTTAGAGATCATGTTGTTGGTATGTGGTGCTGGCTTATTTTATGTGTAATGTTCTTGAATGATGAATGTCGATTAACCTAAGAATTTGTGATCGTATAAAGTTAAATGCTTAAAACGTGAATCATGAATCAACGACGTGTTAGTTACACTCGTAATTGTCTAAGTGTTGGTGTGTTTGTTCGAATGTTGTATTGCTATTTTTGTAACGTTATGAAGATGATAAAGTCATCAAGTATTAATTAGATGTTGTCCAATATGTCTTAAAAACGTTACCCTGAAGTCATGAACTAGGAATGGCTAAGAGAATGATACTATGCTAAGATGTGTCCGAAAATATTAGGTATGAAGATGATTACGGTTTATTGTGCATACCTACTGTTAATGTGACTTGTTGATGATGTTTTGTTCGTTAAATGATCATATTATGCTGTCCAAGATGTCTAAAAACGTTATCACTAAATCCATGAACTAAGATTGGCTGAAAATACATCCCATGAAATCACATCATGAATGAATTGCCAATCTTATGCCAATAAATTGGCTAACACTACATTGTCAAACAAGTTGTAGGGAATTGGCTATAATAAAATTATGTTAAATGACTAAAAAGATTGGCTAATGAATAACATACATATCCAACCAAGCATGAAAGAATGTAAAATTGGCCTTTGCCAATAAAGATGGTTATGTAGTTTAATATCCCAAATCTTGAGCCAATACTAATCATTTGTCAATCTTGTGTAGTTAGAGTATCAAATGATAATATAAGTACTTCTAAAGTAATATCAATGAATCCATAACCAAGGGCATGACATTCATTTGGACAACTCCCGACATGCTCCACAAGAATAAACTATAAACACATGAAACTCATTGAATAAAGTGTTCATCGTCCATAAACGATGATATGAAGCTACTACACTAAAGTAAGTAAGTAACGTGAGTTATAACATAATTAAAGGGGTCTAAATTAAGTAAGTGTCCAGAATGGGGTGTTAAAGAAAGTGAGACAAGTCTTACTTACACCAAATCTAATTTGTTAAAAGAATACTCACGAATGAAGGTGTTAGAATGTGTGAGACTAGTCTCATTAACACCTAAGGATGATATATAAGGACAATTCACATTCATCAATGTAAAGTAAGGATGATATGTAAGGACAATTCACATTTCATCAATGTAAAGTAAGGATGACAAGTCATCAAAAGAGTAAACAAATCTCAATCACACTCTATATGTAAGTGTAAGGACAATTCACACTTAATACGTAAAGAAGAGATGAGAAATCATCTAATGAGCTATGACTACCTCATGCTAGAAGCAAGCTTCGATGATGTATGAGTTGAATGTAAATAGGAACTTTAAACTGACTACCGATAGGCTAGTTATGAGTGGTGATGCCTTCTTTCAGGAAGGGCGGAGGTTTACGTAATTCTCATGAGATGAGACTGTCCACCAAGGTGGGTATGGGTCTCCCTAAATCTACTAGTCTTTGAACTATGTTGCCACCATAGGAACTAGCTTAGTTCGAACCCAATAAGCTAGCATGTTTATGTTTCACTTTGGCCAGTGACTCCACCTCTTTTCGGTGTGGGGGAGACACTGGATTTCATGATGCTCACATGATGTATGTTGGTTAAGGTTGAAGTTCCTCAAAGTATGAAAGATAATGAAATGAACAATACCGAAGGTGTTTGTGCAAGACAATCAGGAGGTGAAACAGATTCAAGTAATGACATTAGGTCATTCTTGGTCATTGCACTTCATGATCCCGATGAGAGTCTTAAACTTCATCCTACGTATAGCTGGTGTTTACATCAGCCTACAAATGAATGAAATGAATAATGTGAAGTACTAATGAACGAATGAAGTAGACTCTGTGTTTGCTAAAGAAGGCTCTCGGGTTTAGGTCCCATATGTTGGGCCCTCACTTATGATGTCTTAATGCTACATCCATGATTCCAAGGTCTCATGGATATGAAATGTATAATATATAAAACATGAAATGTATTTTATGTGAACCTATCGTTGTATCCTGTGTGACATATTCATGGTATGACCTTCCAATTATGAATTAGGCAAGTCTAGAGACTTGACCTCATAAGAAAGCATGTTGATTAGGAAGAGTCATGACTTATAATGACTTCTTATATGATGCCAATAAAGGGAAGTAGAAACATAACGTTAACTAAATAACCCATAACTTCCCTAACATGAAAGTAATGAAATCAATGGCATGACAAATAGAGAATGGCTTATGAAATGTAATGAATATATAGTGTAAGAATGACTCACTATAAGGTAGGGAAATCATTCCTTAGTCCTTGGATTACTTACTTCAATTCATTGTGGGTATGGGACTACAATGAATTATTGCACTTGTAAGTAAAACATAGGACCAAATGAATTATTGAACTACTGAACAAGAACAAGAAAAAGACTGAAAAATAAACTAAGTCCCAAGGAAAGAGCTCTCGGGTTTGGAAGACCAGAATTTACAATCTTCGCTCGAGTTGTTCTACAATTATGTTGATGATACTAATGTCTTGTAATCATATAGAAAATGAATTGTGTACTTTCAATGCATTAAAATACATCATATTCATACCACAATTCACAACTAACGAATTAGGAAAGTTTAATGACTAGACTTTCCAGAAATGGCATGTTGCTTAGGAAGAGTTTTTCTTGATCATGCATAGCTTTATGTGTATGTATGAATACACCCATACTTACTACAAGTGGTGTACTAACCCCCTACTATTTACTATTTTTATAGGTGCAGGTCAGAGGACAGATTGACGACACTTGCAGCGGTTTGGGCTTCAGCGTTTCTCCAAACCATTTGGTAGATCCTCTTGATTTCGAGGATGCTACAGTCTTAGTCTAGCCTTAGATATATACATAGCTAGTGGATGTTGTCCCTAGAGTTTCTTTCACATTTCATTTCGAACCTTTTGATGTAAGGTCGTTTTGGCAACTTAATATATTCTATTCATCGTTTGTTTTGAAATGTTCTTGATATTAGATGGTTGTCTATTGATGTTGAGCTTAGTATATAATGTTTAATACGTAATGACTATATGAAGTCTAATTAAACTTGATACGTTTAAAAAGTTTTAAATTTTCCGCAAATTTAACTAGATGAATGTGATGAATGCAAGATGAGGCTTGTCTGCGACCTCTAAGAGGTCAACGACACCGGTGGCGATTCGGATTCCTTAATCTGGGTCGTTACAAACTTGGTATCAGAGCATGAGGTTAAATTACCTAGGATCTAAAGCTCAACACAACCACGTTATGAAGTTTCTAGCTTATGGTTGTGAAGCGCGCCACAATCATGACTTAGAGACTACGCGATGATAGGAAATTCTCCCTTCTTCTACTCTTTATCGTTCTATCTAGAGCTTTGACACTTTGTGTCATTATAAGTATCTAACTTCCTTCTTGTGTGAACACGTAGAAGAATGCACACAAGAATTAGGAAGGCCAAGTGGTCTAAGGCTCCAGACTCAAGATCTGGCCTTCCCAAGAAGGGAAATGATGGAAATGCCCAGCGTGACCGAAAGACGTGTAGTAAGTGTGGTCTTTCACATGGAGGTGAGTACATGGTAGATTCTAAATGCATGCCACGGGTGTTAATGAAGAGGAGGAGGCTGAGTTGGCTGCATACCAACTCAAGAATATGGTTTAGACATGGATTTGCTTCATAAGTGTTATGCTATAATAGACTATAGAAACAGGGTAGTAAGGCTTCAGTTTCCAGATAAGTTGGGTTAAAATGAGAAGGGTGTGGTTCAAATCCAATAGGCCAAATAATTTCCAATCTTAAACCTAATAAGATGATGTCTAAGGGATATTTATGCCACTTTGTAAGAGTCAAAGACTTAGAACAAGAAGTTCCTTCCATAGAATCTCTGTCTGTAGTAAATATGGGGTTTGGTAAGAAAAGAAAGTTGAGTCTGAGGTATATAGGTCGTTATGACATCTTACAACAAGTAGGTAAAAATACCAAACGACTTGGCTTCTGTTCATCCAGTGTTTCACGTTTTGATGCTTGAGAAGTGTCTAGGCGATCCAACGTCCATCCTACCCGTCGAGGGGTTAGGAGTCAATGGGAATATTTCCTTATGAAGAGGTTCCCGTTGCAATTTTAGATCGTCAAGTAAAGCGAATGAAGAACAAGGAGGTTCTCACCGTGAAGGTGTTATGGAGGAACCACCTGGTTGAGGGGGCAAGATGGGAGGCTGAGGCCGATATGAGATTCCGTTACCCTCACTTTTTCAGTTCTTGAGGTTAGATATACTCTTCCTAAGTCTTGTTTATGTTTAATAAAACTCTAAGTTTAAGTGCTTTAGTCGATTTGGTGTGATAGGTCACTAATCGTATGTCTTATAATAGCACTATGTGAGTTAAAACAAAGTTATGTTTGCATTTCATGTGTTGTTTTTGTGTAGCATAGGCATGTTTTCTGTGTTGCATGATTGGTGATGTGCATTAAGTTAAGTGTGATTGAGAAGGAAGGTCCTCAATTTCAAATATGAAGCTTCAGATAAGCTTGAATGAGATGCATCATCCAAATAAATGTGAATCAGACATTCACAAAAGAGAAACGTTTAAGCATGATAAAGTAACTTTCAAAAATCACCCTCTTTGTTTAAATGATGTGTAAATGTCCTTCGGGGACAAATGTTCCTAAGGGGGGGATAATGTAACGTTCCGGAAAAAATGAATATGCCTAGTGAAGAGCCCAGTAAGTCCCTTAGAATGCGTATTGGGGTACATAGGCATCCCAATGCCCAATATTAAGAAATATTGGGCATATCATCGAATATTGGCTAAAAGGTGTTAGCCAATTTCTATGTATGCACAAATAAATAAATAGTAATATTGATCCTCAACTCAATTCATTAAATAATAGGCATGCCAATGCCCAATATTGAGAAATATTTGCTAAGGGGTGTTAGCCAATTTCTATGTATACGCAAATAGTTTAAATAACTATATTCTTCATATATGGCCCAATATACATTATCATCAAGAAATAGGCGTCCCAATGCCCAATATTGAGAAATATTGGGCATAGTATAGAAAATTGGCTAAGAGGTGTTAGCCAATTTCTATATATGTATACTCAAGTATTTAAGATATAATCCAAGATTGATGTTCAATAAATGTACCTACAATAAAGACCCTAAGCTAATAAAATATATGTCTTCCAACTGAAAAAAGGTATGAGGCATCCAAGTGTCAAGCCTAGATACCATGACACATAATCAGTTAAAATGATCATGTAAATTAAGCAGTGCCCAAAGATATGGTGAGGATCCTTGGGAAAATAAGTAAACATTCCCAAAGGAACCATAAATAATAGTTAGTTAGGAAAGTACAACTAACACATGTGCAAGAACATGTGCAAGACAAGTAAAGAAGCGACCAAAGGAGGGGACCACCCTAACCGAATTCGGTTAGGGTAGTTAGGGGGAAAGCGTGCACAAGGGACCACTCCATGTGGGGACTAACTTACTAACCAATTCTAGACTGTAACATACTTCCCTAAATATCTAACTAACCTAGGACCAAATTAAATAAACTAATTAGTGCACCCGACAACCTAAGACTTAACCGGGTGACACTAACCTAGTAACTAGTTAAAGAGACCACCTAGTACCTAACCTAGCCAAAGGTTGGTTATGGTCCTAACAACTTATGGATACTTTAGTAATTACCCTAGGCTACTTAATCAATTAATTTATAAGCTTAATTAATTAATTTAAAAGGACAAAACAGAAATTACAAAGTAATTTCCAGATTTCGGTTAAGACAAGAAAAAGACAACCTAGTACCTAACCTAGGATTGTCCAAAAAGTTTGGTTATGGTCCTCAAAATTTAGCGATACTTTAGTAATTACCCTAGGCTACTTAATTAATTAATTTATCAGCATAATTAATTAATTTAAAAGGACAAAACCGAAATCACAAAGCAATTTCCTGATTTCGGTTAAGACAAGAAAAAGACAACCTAGTACCTAACCTAGGATGGTCCAAAGGATTAGTTATGGTTATAACGACTTAAGGGTACTTTAGTAATTACCACAGGTCACTTAATTAATTAAATTATCCATCTAATTAATTAAATTAAAGGGTTCAAACCAAAATTCTTACACTAACCTAGTACAACTCAAGAAACATCCTAGTACTTAACCTAGAATGGTCCAAAAGGGTTAATTTTGGTTCCAATGATTTAGGGGCACTTTAGTAATTACCCTATGTCCCTTTATTAATTAAATTATCCATTTAATTAATTAATTTAAAAGGGAAAAACGAAATTCTTAGGAAAAATTTCAGATTTGACCAAGTATTGTGTTTTCCTAGTTCTAGTCAATCTAGGAGGGGCTTTTTAGTAATTAGTTAATTAATTTATTTAATTAACTTATTAAAACCTAAGTTGAATGAGTCAATATAAGTTCCTAAGACTTAGAATCACGTTCAAACTCATAGAAAAGGCGACGCAAAAACAGTAAGCAACGAACGCAAGAAAAAGGCAGAAAATATATCGATTTCTCTAGGGCGATTTCAAGGTTTCCTTCAAGTTTTTGTTAAAGGTGATTTTCGTAGATTAAGTTATACTTAAGGTATGGGTTTCGCTCCTCTACTTCTTTCTCCAAAAGAACTTTCTTTCCAATGATTTAAAGATCTTGAAACTAGGGTTGTTCCCGTTCTCGTCGAACTCCTTGTCCCTAGTATCCTTTTCGATTTCAATGTTGAATAGGTTAGAGATCATGTTGTTGGTATGTGGTGCTGGCTGATTTTATTTTTAATGTTCTTGAATGATGAATGTCGATTAACCAATGAATTTGTGATCGTATAAAGTTAAGTGCTTAAAACGTGAATCATGAATCGACGACGTGTTAGTTACACCCGTAATTGTCTAAGTGTTGGTGTGTTTGTCCGAATGTTCTATTGCTGTTTTTGTAACGTTATGAAGATGCTAAAGTCATCAAGTATTAATAAGATACTATCCAATATGTCTTAAAAACGTTACCCTAAAGTCATGAACTAGGAATGGTTAAGAGAATGATACTATGCTAAGATGTGTCCGAAAATGTTAGGTATAAAGATGATTACGGTTTGTTGTGCATACCTACTGTTAATGTGACTTGTTGATGATGTTGTGTTCGTTAAATGATCATATTATTCTGTCCAAGATGTCTAAAAACGTTATCACTAAATCCATGAACTAAGATTGGCTTAAAATACATCCCATGAAATCACATCTTGAATGAATAGCCAATCTTATGCCAATAAATTGGCTAACACTACATTGTCAAACAAGTTGTAGGGAATTGGCTATAATAAAATTATGTTAAATGACTAAAAAGATTGGCTAATTAATAACATACATATCCAACCAAGCATGAAAGAATGTAAAATTGGCCTATGCCAATAAAGATGGTTATGTAGTTTAATATCCAAATCTTGAGCCAATATTTATCATATGCCAATCTTGTGTAGTTAGAGTATCAAACGATAATATAAGTACTTCTAAAGTAATATCAATGAATCCATAACCAAGGGCATGACATTCATTGGGAAAACTCCCAACATGCTCCACAAGAATGAACTATGAACACATGAAACTCATTGAATAAAGTGATCATTGTCCATAAACGATGATATGAAGCTACTACACTAAAGTAAGTAAGTAACGTGAGTTATAACATAATTAAAGGGGTCTAAATTAAGTAATTGTCCAGAATGGGGTGTTAAAGGAAGTGAGAGAAGTCTTACTTACACCAAATCTAATTTGTTTAAAGAATACTCACGAATGAAGGTGTTAGAATGTGTGAGACTAGTCTCATTAACACCTAAGGATGATATGTAAGGACAATTCACATTCATCAATGTAAAGTAAGAATGATAGGTAAGGACAATTCACATTCATCAATGTAAAGTAAGAATGATAGGTAAGGACAATTCACATTTCTCAATATAATGTAAGGATGACAAGTCATCAAAAGAGTAAATAAACATCAATCACATTCTATATGTAAGTGTAAGGACAATTCACACTTAATACGTATAGAAGAGATGAGAAATCATTTAATGAGCTATGACTACCTCATGCTAAAAGCAAGCTTCGATGATGTATGAGTTGAATGTAAATAGGAACTTTAAACTGAGCACCGATAGGCTAGTTATGAGTGGTGATGCCTTCTTTCGGAAGGGCAGAGGTTCACGTAATTCTCATGAGATGAGACTATCCACCAAGGTGGGTATAAGTCTCCCTAAATCTCCTAGTCTTTGAACTATGTTGCCACCATAGGGAACTAGCTTGGTTCGAACCCAATAAGCTAGCAGGTTTTGGTTTCACTTTGGCCATTGACTCCACCTCTTTTCGGTGTGGGGGAGACACTGGATTTCATGATACTCACATGATCTATGTCGGTTAAGGTTGAAGTTCCTAAATGTATGAAAGATAATGAAATGAACAATACCGAAGGTGTTTGTGCAAGACCATCAGGAGGTGAAACAGATTCAAGTAATGACATTAGGTCATTCTTGGTCATTGCACTTTATGATCCCGATGAGAGTCTTAAACTTCATCCTAGGTATAGCTGGTGTTTACATCAGCCTACGAATGAATGAAATGAATAATGTGAAGTACTAATGAACGAATGAAGCAGACTCTGTGTTTGCTAAAGAAGGCTCTCGGGTTTAGGTCCCATATGTTGGGCCCTCACTTATGATGTCTTAATGTTACATCCACGATTCCAAGGTCTCATGGATATGAAATGTATAATTTATAAAACATGAAATGTATGTTATGTGAACCTATGTGTGTATCCTGTGTGACATATTCATGGTATGACCTTCCTATTACGAATTAGGCAAGTCCAGAGACTTGACCTCCTAAGAAAGCATGTTGATTAGGAGGAGTCATGGCTTATAATGACATCTTATATGATGCCAATAAAGGGAAGTAGAAACATAACGTTAATTAAATAACCCATAACTTCCCTAACATGAAAGTAATGAAATCAATGGCATGACAAATAGAGAATGGCTTATGAAATGTAATGAATATATAGTGTAAGAATGACTCACTATAAGGTAGGGAAATCATTCCTTAGTCCTTGGATTACTTACATCAATGCAGTGTGGGTATGGACTACAATGAATCATTGCACTTGTAAGTAAAACATAGGACCAAATGAATTATTGAACTACAGAACAAGAAGAAGAAAAAGACTGAAAAATAAACTAAGTCCCAAGGAAAGAGCTCTCGGGTTTGGAAGACCATAATTTACAATCTTCGCTCGAGTTGTTCTAAAATTATGTTGATGATACTAATGTCTTGTAATCATATAGAAAATTAATTGTGCACTTTGAATGCATTAAAATACATCATATTCATACCACAATTGACAACTAACGAATTAGGAAAGTTTAATGACTAGACTTTCCAGAAATGGCATGTTGCTTAGGAAGAGCTTTCATTGATCATGCATAGCTTTATATGTATGTATGAATACACTCATACTTAGTACAAGTGGTGTACTAACCCCCTACTATTTACTATTTTTATAGGTGCAGGTCAGAGGACAGATTGATGACACTTGCAGCGGTTTGGACTTCAGCGTTTCTCCAAACTATTTGGTAGATCCTCTTGATTTCGAGGATGCTACAGTCTTAGTCTAGCCTTAGATATATACATAGCTAGTGGATGTTGTCCCTGGAATTTATTTCACATTTCATTTTGAACCTTTTGATGTAAGGTCGTTTTGGCAACTTAATATATTCTATTCATCGTTTGTTTTGAAATGTTTTTGATATTAGATGGTTGTCTATTGATGTTGAGCTTAGTATATAATGTTTAATACGTAATGACTATATGAAGTCTAATTAAACTTCATACGTTTAAAAAGTTTTAAATTTTCCGCAAATTTAACTAGATGAATGTGATGAATGCAAGATGAGGCTTGTCTGCGACCTCTGAGTGGTCAACGACGCCGGTGGCGATTCGTATTCCAGAATTTGGGTCGTTACAGTCTAGCCTTATTTAAAACCTTCAAACTTAACCCTCATGAATCATTTCTTAACAATTCATCTTCAATACACATGATAGACAGTAGGTATAAGCATATTAACATAATTGAATCCCAATTTGATATACATAAGATCAAGATCATAAAGCCATACATAGGCTAAAATCCAGCTTGTGAGAGAGCATGGGTTCATCATGCAATTGTATTGAAAATCATGTACAAATCAGTAGATAATCATAAATACATTAATATTATGCTTTTGAATCAATTTTAGAGAGAACCCATGGCTAGATTGAAGAAGAAGAGATTTGATCACTGAACATCTTTGAAACATTAAAGATGACTCTTTAGATTAAAGATTAACTAGAGATAAAGGATAACCATACCTTTATTAGATGAAGAACCCACTAAAAATTGGTGAATAACCCATGGAAATCCCATCTACAAGCTGACGTTGAACTTCACATTTAATGGAGGTTTCTAGAGAGGATATTTTGGGAGAGGGAGGTTTTGATATTGAATGGAGGATTGGGTATGGGCTATTCACGTTCTTGATAATCTATATATACTTAAAAATAACCAAATAAACCGAGTATGGTAAGGTTATCATGTGGAGTGAATTTCCCATTCACCCCATAATTAGGTAGCGTGCATGACAGTTCTGCAGGCCTGCATCGACGGGCACAGTCGACGCCACGTCGGACTATCGACGGACCGTTTGTGGCCTCCGTCATTTGGGTCTGAGGATGTCATGTGGCTAAGCCTTCTCCAGGATAAGTTTCCATCGATTCCTCCCCATCGACGGGGCGTCAGTCAACAAACGGGGCATCATCTAGCTAAGTCGATTGGCAGTGTCTCGACAGCCTTTGGGTCCTTATTGAGGGCCTCTTGTGGGGCCCTTGGGAAGTTTTACCTGGACATTTACAACTTGAATATACACCTTAAAATGTTGAAGACCTTCCATGCAAGTTTCACCCAAAATGAACACGTAAAACACATCCAAATATGCAAGGCACACTCAAGACACACATGAACGTTTCAAGGGCTAACTTTTGAACGTCTTAGACGTTCTTGGACGTTTGACCACCAAACTTCATGAAACTCCATACACTTCTTATAAACATCATTCTTACTGATTTGAAGACTTCATAGGCCTATCAAACATATAAAATCTCATAGAAACACATAAGGCCCCTTTGGTGACTGGTCATTAGGGACATTAGGGACACGACCCTTATAACATAATATATAACTATATAACTACAAGACTTTAAACATAACTTGACATAGGACATCCTTGAATCTTAAGGACTCCTTTTTCTTGAGCTTGGGAAACACATAACAAGCTCTTCAATCATAAAGACATCATTTTTAGCATCCATAACCTACACTTTGTGTAAAAAGTAGAGAAGAATGGAGTTAGTACAAGAATGCACTAAGTATGTCAACCATGCAAAACACATGCATTAAAAAGGGATATTATTCTTGAAATCATACTTTATGACTTTTTGTGAAAATCTTCATAAAGCCTTCATACAATAAGCATTATATCATTTACATACTTCATATAAGCATATTCAATGATCATACACCATATAAAATCACGTACTACATTTAAGGCATTTTTGACCCATTTTACTGTAAGCTATTTCTTCTTTACAGTGAATCATGTTCTTCTTACCTTCTTATTCCCCCAAGTAACCCTCTAGTGATACTTGTTGACACCCAATTTTGGCCTAACATTTTAAAAAATTTATAATTTTATAGTTTCAGTTTCGATTTGCTAAAATCACATAATTCATATTCGAATCAATTAATTTATTTTGTTTATATTAAGAAGCTCTCTAAATTAATTTATGTGAATTCATCCTATTAATCAATTACTTTAAAACCATTCAAATAGACAAATTTTGGATTTTTTTTGCATTTGTCCCACATCGCTTCCCACATCTATTTTGAACCCAAAATTGGTCCTATATAAGCCCCTCTTCATTACACCAAAGTGGGAAGGAAAAAAGAGGAGACCAAAGAGTACCCAAAAAATTTTCGGGAATTTTTGGTTCCATAGTTTAATATTTTTAAAATATTTTCGCGGCTGTTCGAGTTTGGGGAGGTGGTGGATCGTCTCCGTCAAATTCGCAGTTTCGGTTCGCTGCCCAGAACCAGGTAAATTCTTTCTTAGCTTTGTATTATTTAATTTCTAGCTTTTCTATCTGTTATATGTTAATTAGCTTTGTTTTAGCTTTCGTGCATTAGGTTGTGGTATGACATTTTAGTAGCGTTTCTCTTGTTCCTACTGTTTTATTTACTGTTAGTTGTAAATTTATTTATTTATTTATTTTTCTTTAGTTTTGCTTATGTTTCTTTAGGAATTTATTTGTGTATTAGTTATAGTTTAGGAGTTATGGCCAATGAAAAAACTCTCTGTCGGTTTTGGAGGCCTACGCAATATTAAAAGACGAAATTTTTTAGTTCAAGTTTTAATGCTTGTTATTGTTTAGATTTATTCCATTTTTCTCATTTATTGTTATTGTCTTCAATTGATCCGGATATATTTAGTTGGCGAATATGCTTAGTTATTATTATTAATTATTTATTTTATTATTTATTCCTTGCATTGAATAATAATGTTGTTCATTTTAAAGTGATTTTAGTTAATAATGATGCCCATCTGTTTTGTTGTTACAAGGTCGATTCACTTTTATTATTTTAATATATTATCATTATTATTACTGAGCTATAAATTTAATGACATTATATTCCTTTGTTGATTAGTTTGATGGTCAAAATATATTTGCTTATTTTATTTGTTTCTTCTAGCGGTTTTATATATTCAATTTGTCATTGTCAATAATGTTAGTTGTCTTTACTGTTCATGTTAATTTGACCAACTATTTGAATTCTTTTGAGGGGTTTAACATGAAATGACACATTATAAGGTTATTTCCTTCAATAATTGTTATTATTTCTTTGTAGTTTTTATCTTGGATTGTTTTAGAGACATTTGGTTACTTATCTTGCAGATCTGCACAGAGAACCCAACAAAGGGTGGTTTCCCCCCCCCCCCCTGTTTTCTTATGTATTTGGCTACTATTTTATTTTATTCTTTTTTGTTTATATTTTAATTGTGCCTGGTTATTTTGGTAATATATTGACCTATTTTTATTTTGTGATTTTTTTAGTTAGTATTATTTTTGATTGATTTGTTTGTTTGTTTATTTATTATTATTACTATTGTTTTATTTGTTTTCGTTAAATGTATGAAATTGTGCAGTAATTTTATTTTGTTAATGGCCTTAGTATGATTGCTTTGTAGTACTCTCTCTTGTTGTTAATTAATTAATTATTGAATATTTATAATGCATGTCTACTTTATGCACTTTTTGCATTTGGATTGTTATCTTTATCTTATTATAATATTATTATGCATGATTATTCTTTTATTATCGATCATTTTTATTTAGGTGTGGTAGTTTGCTTTATTATTGATACTATTCTGAGTATTTCACTATTTTTATCTTTTTAATGTCCTATTATATTTGCATGTTAAAAGTGGCCGATGAAGAAATTACCGTCGATTTCCAAGGCCTCCAATGTTAATAAGACGGGTTTTTATTTTTAAGTTATTATTTTAGTTATTCAATTTTATTCATATTTATTTATTACTAATACTTTTACTAAGTGTGTTTACAGGTACCCCAGAGTTTTCATTGAAGTTATTCGAATTAAGTTCGAATTATACTCTTTATTCAATATTTTATATATATTACATTGGCAAACTCTAGGTCATTTTTTTATTTTTTTTATTTTATTATTGGTATATATTGCATGTTTATTATATTTGTACATTATTTTATATTCTCCTCAATTTGAAAGAAAATGAACTTAGTCGGGAACCACATTTATGGATTTCGAAGGATGCCTAATCCCTTCCCTTCGAAATAATTTGAACCCCTTACCTAGAATCAAATTGGTTTCGTAGATCACATAACGGTTTCCTAGTTTTTTCCTAAAATTAGGTGGCGACTCTTTTTAAAACTCATTCATTTTTAAAACTTTTTCAAAATTGAATAAATTCATTATTTTTTGAGTCACCGCGACGTTTTGCCCTATTTGAACAGAGTGGGGATGTAAACAGAATGGCGACTCTGCTGGGGAAAAATAGAGGTTCTAACCATTATGTGTTTATTTTTTCAAATTGAGGATATTATTCTTTTATTGTGTTATTTATTATATCTTGTATATTTTGTTGATTATTTGTATATTGTAGTCAGTATTCATTCATTTTTTTATTGTAAATCTTCATTGCATTTATGACATTTTTCAACATTTATGTATAGTATATTATAGAACGGTTTTGCGGAACCGCAGACCGGACTTTTCTATACTCAACCATTTTTTGGAATAATCGGCAATTTATTGGTTCGTCATGCGTCCAATGGTTGTCGTGAGTTCCAGCCTAAGTTGTCCGCTTGGGTTCCCAGTCATTCAAAGCCCACTCTTAGTCATCTAGTATAGAGCGAAGTCAAGATCTTATATTAAGCATAACACAAGACTCTATGCACATTTGTATAAGACTTGTATTCATTGTTTGTATGCTATGTGATATATTTCAGTTTGTCTTTAATTAAAACAGTATTTATGTGTTTAATTCATTATTTTTGTGATATTTTACATTATCCATTATGAACAACGGAACTAACACTCTTACATTTTGAGTTGTTCTTCTTCACAGCGAAAAATTGATTTATGTTTAATTTAGAAATCATTATTTGTCCGAAGTCGCAAGAGATAAGAGGATTAGCGAAATTCGAGTCCTTGTATTTCATAAGACATTAATAACAAGTCAAAACGATAAATCAGGGGAGTATTTGACTATGAGGTCGCATCCATTTATTTTTATTATTATTATTTTGCATGATGGTCCTGCTCTCACATATTTCTCATATTTTTGTAGGAATACCGTCCCCGACATCAGTCGGGGATGGTCATAACAATGTCTGGATCTCGTGAAAATTGGGAGGAGACAGTTCCAAGAAAACATCCAAAAAGAGTACACGTAGAAATTACTGTGGAAATTCGCAGGTTATATTCAACAGACATTATAAATATTGACGATTAAGAGGCTATAAAACATTTTGGTGCGAAAAAAAAAACACTTCATGACTACAAATTTTAGTGGCGCTAGACCTAGGAATTTCTTTGAGTTGTTTAAATGTTTAAATTATTATAAGTCATATCTGGACGAACTACGCGTACCTGATTCTCATTTTAATGAGATACGTAGGCAACCCTTTTTGGGTTCGGTATTATCTTCAAAAAAAAAATAGTTTGTTAATATTTTCAAAGTTATATCTGCATGAACTACGCACACCTGATTCTCATCTTAATGAGATACGTAGGCAGCCCTTCTCGGGTTCGGTAATCAACAACAAAAAAAAAAGAATAAAATTACTTGTACATACTGTAAGAGTCATGTCTTTAGATCGGTCGTGACCTATGTAGTCAAGAGCATGTAAATATATTTGATATGATGGAAAAGACTGACTTTGCGGTAAACTATAGATTCTCGTGGTACCTCTTATCTGTACTTTTGTGATGCTTGAAAATTCTCTTGCATGCAATCAAGATAAGAATAAAATTAACCTTATGTTTCATGTGCATTGTGTGGTGAGCTTTTGATCAAAGTTCAATTGTGTTACACTGTTGATCTAGAACTTGACCTGAATGTTTTTCGAGGCGAAATCCTGAGTAATGTTTGGTTTGAGAAATGATTGTAGGCCTTTTTTGACCAGATTGTGCCTTTCAAAGCCTACCAAATTACATTAATCCCTAGTTTTCCCACTTTGAGCCTGAAACCTTTCTTTGTACAACCACATCTTAACCACTACCCTTTTAAGTGCTTACAAGCACTATCCTCTCTTGGCCCAACCTTCTTGAGTGCACCAAGAATGTGCAAATTATAAGAGAAGATCCATGTTTGAAATTTCCGAAAGCAAAGATATTGAGTCTCCCAAAGTCAAGAAAACAAAAGACTTCTAGAGAAAAAAAATATAAAGGAAGAAAGAAAAGGTGAAAGAAATAAAGAAAGACAAAAATACCCTTACAAGGTCAATGGAAGGTGGAAAGAAAAATACTCCAACAAAAAGGAGAAAAATTTACAAGAAAGGAGTGAAATAAAAGAAAAGCTCCAAGAAATAAGGACTCAAAAGAAGTCAAAACAAAGAGGGTAAAAAAAAAAAAGAGAAGAATGGAAAAGCTCAAAAAAATGAGAACTCAGAAGAAGTCGAAACAAAGGAAGAAGAAGAAGAAGACGAAAAAAGAGTCAAAAATGAGAATTCAAAAGAAGTTGAAAGGGGGGAGAACAATGAAGAGGATCTAACACAAAGGCGTACCAATCATTAAGAGCACAAGTTTTGGGTGACGCTTAGAAAGGAATTCAGTCACTTTTATCCCAAATAAATATCCTACCCATCCCTAAGACTACGTTACAAGCCAATGACAAGCCCTACATGATCTCATTCCAAATGTTCTCACATTAGTGGAGATTTACATAAGGGTCAAGCATATGGTATCACCGTTGTACGCATTGAACATTCTTGTGAGTGTGAGTGCACTTTGGAAAATGTCCTAAAATTAAATATTTCAAATATGTGTGAAATAGGACAAATCTTTTTCGTGAGGGCACTTGAAACATGAGGATTGATACAATTCAAAACCTTTGTTGAAACAAGATGAACGGATCATGTTGATCCTTAAGTATATTGGAGGTACCACTTGAAGCTGTAGGAATTACTTTAAATTCAATCTTAAAAAAAAAATGAAAAAAAAAATGAGAGATTTACCTGCAATCTTAACTGTTGGTACCAATTGTAGTGAAGGTTTGACTATCTCATCACATTTTTTTTATTTTTCAAAAAGAAAAGAAAAAGTGAAAAAACACTCATTCTTTAATATTTTAAAACCTTTTTAGGAGTCTTTCAATTTTATTTTAAAAATAAAAAATAAAAAAAAATTGCCTTTTGAGCTGTTCATTGTAAAAAATGTCATCGGGTTAATCTCGTATGTGTGAGAGTCATATTTTATAGCATGGATTATTCGTCCAAAAATGTGACATGTTTTTTATAGGCTTTGGATATCACATGCAATATTATTTTCCTATTTCATCATGTTCATATTGTACATTTTCTACTGATGATCTTCTTTCAGATTTTTTGCAGTATTCATCATCTACAAGTTTGGAACTACATTTGACCTGATTCCTGGATCAACAGGATATGTAGGCGCCACGACGGCTCGGTCATATATACTCAGTGTGATTATTATTTCTCCTTACAATAAAAACTGGGACAGAATTTTTGAAAATATCTCAAAAATTCTCAATAGAGGTGTTATCGCCAACAAGTCAAGATTGAAGATCATTTTGAGATTTGCCAAAATTCTAACTGGGACAGAATTTTTGAGGAAGACCTCAAAATTCTGATAAGTACTGCGAGAAGCTTGATAGCAACTACAAAGATCATGCATTGAGAGTTAATATTCATGCATTGCAAAATATCATGCATTGAGAGTCAATATTCATGCATTGCAAAAAATCATGCATTGCGAGTCAATATTCATGCATCGCAAAAAAAAAAAAAAAATATCATGCATCGCGAGTCAATATTCATGCATTGCAAAAGATCATGCATCACAAGTTAATATTCATGCATCGCGAGTTATTATTCACGCATCGCGAGAAGATTTAATGCCTCGCAGAAATTTATGCATCGCAAGAAATTTTCATACCTTGCGGAATTTATGCATCGCGAGAAGATTCCATCTCTCGCAAAATTCATGCATTGCGGGAAGATATTCATGCCCCGCAAAAGATCATGCATCGAGAGTTAATATTCATGCATAGCGGAAAATCATGCATCGCGAGTCAATATTCATGCATAGCGGAAAATCATGCATCGCGAAAGATCATGAATCGCGAGTCAATATTCATGCATTGCAAAAAATCATGCATTGCGAGTCAATATTCATGCATCGCAAAAAAAAAAAATCAAAAAATCAAAAAAAATCATGTATCGCGAGTCAATATTCATCCATTGCAAAAAAAAAAAAATCATGCATCGCGAATCAATATTCATGCAAAAAAAAAAAAATCATGCATCGGGAGTCAATATTCATACCTTGCGGAATTCATGCATCGCGAGAAGATTTCATTCCTCGCAAAAATTTATGCATCGCGAAAAGATTCCATCCCTCGCAAAATTTATGCATTGCAGGAAAATTTGCATGCCCCGCAGAAGATCATGCATTGAGGTCAATATTCATGCATTGAAAAAATCATGCATCACGAGTCAATATTCATGCATTGCAAAAATCATGCATCGCGAGTCAATATTCATGCATTGCGAATTAATATTCATGCATCGCGAGTTAATTCATGCATCGAGAGTTAATATTCATGCATCGAGAGTTAATATTCATGCATCGCGAGAAGATTTCATACCTCGCAGAAATTCATGCATAGCGAGAAGATTTCATACCTCGCAGAAATTCATGCACCGCAAGAAGATTTCATACCTTGCAGAATTTATGCATTGCGGGAAGATATTCATGCCCCGTAGGAAATTCATGCATCGAGAGTCGATATTCATGCATCGAGAGTTAATATTCATGCATCGCAAGAAGATATTTGCATTTGCATTTAAGACGCATCTATTCGGAGGTGAAGGATGTGCACCATATCTTTTCAACGTTCAAGTCGGTGAAAACTTGCGTTGAATGATATTTGCATTTAAGACACATCTATTTGGAGGTGAAGGTTGTGCACTCTATCTATTCAACGTTCAAGTCGGTGGAAACGTGCGTTGAAAGATGTTTACATTTTGTCCTACCGATTGACATACATTCAAAATCCTATCGATGGATCATCATTTATTTTTCATTCGTCCTACCGATGGACATACATTTCAAATCCTACAGATTGATCATCATCTTCATTCGTCCTACCAAGGGACCTGTATTTATCTCCATTTATCGTATCATAAGAGATGCTGCCCTTTTTCTTTTAGTTTTGCCTATATAAATGAGTTTTATCTTTGTTTTTTTTAGAACATTCTAGAGGATGCACTTTCAGAGGACCACATGTGCGAATTACTTCAACAAGGACGCAACATATCATAAAACCTTTTGGAGATAAGTCTGGGATTGACTTCCACCACATTCAACCGCACTTCTCTACAAAGGTCATGTGTTCGGTCAAAATTGGGTTTGTCAATTTTTGTTGTCCACGATTTCTTTCATCAAACATACACAACGAAAGGGACAGCTGTTGACACCCAATTTTGGCCTAACATTTTAAAAAATTCATAATTTTATAGTTTCAATTTCGATTTGCTAAAATCACTTAATTCATATTCGAATCAATTAATTTATTTTGTTTAGATTAAGAAGCTCTCTAAATTAATTTATGTGAATTCATCCTATTAATCAATTACTTTAAAACCATTCAAATAGACAAATTTTGGATTTTTTTTGCATTTGTCCCACATCGCTTCCCACATATATTTTGAACCCAAAATTGGTCCTATATAAGCCCCTCTTCATTACACCAAAGTGGGAAGGAAAAAAGAGGAGACCAAAGAGTAGCCAGAAATTTTTCGGGAATTCTTGGTTCCATAGTTTAATATTTTTAAAATATTTTCGCGGCTGTTCGAGTTTGGGGAGGTGGTGGATCGTCTCCGTCAAATTCGCAGTTTCGGTTCACTGCCCAGAACCAGGTAAATTCTTTCTTAGCTTTGTACTATTTAATTTCTAGCTTTTCTATCTGTTATATGTTAATTAGCTTTGTTTTAGCTTTCGTGCATTAGGTTGTGGTATGACATTTTAGTAGCGTTTCTCTTGTTCCTACTGTTTTATTTACTGTTAGTTGTAAATTTATTTATTTATTTATTTTTCTTTAGTTTTGCTTATGTTTCTTTAGGAATTTATTTGTGTATTAGTTATAGTTTAGGAGTTATGGCCAATGAAAAAACTCTCCGTCGGTTTTGGAGGCCTACGCAATATTAAAAGACGGAATTTTTTAGTTCAAGTTTTAATGCTTGTTATTGTTTAGATTTATTCCATTTTTTCTCATTTATTGTTATTGTCTTCAATTGATCCGGATATATTTAGTTGGCGAATATGCTTAGTTATTATTATTAATTATTTATTTTATTATTTATTCCTTGCATTGAATAATAATGTTGTTCATTTCAAAGTGATTTTAGTTAATAATGATGCCCATCTGTTTTGTTGTTACAAGGTCGATTCACTTTTATTATTTTAATATATTATCATTATTATTACTGAGCTATAAATTTAATGACATTATATTCCTTTGTTGATTAGTTTGATGGTCAAAATATATTTGCTTATTTTATTTGTTTCTTCTAGCGGTTTTATATATTCAATTTGTCATTGTCAATAATGTTAGTTGTCTTTACTGTTCATGTTAATTTGATCAACTATTTGAATTCTTTTGAGGGGTTTGACATGAAATGACATATTATTAGGTTATTTCCTTCAATAATTGTTATTATTTCTAAGTTGTAGTTTTTGTCTCTAGATTGTTTTAGGGACATTTGGTTACTTATCTTGCAGATCTGCACAGAGAACCCAACAAAGGGTGGTTTCCCCCCCCCCCTGTTTTCTTATGTATTTGGCTACTATTTTATTTTATTCTTTTTTGTTTATATTTTAATTGTGCCTGGTTATTTTGGTAATATATTGACCTATTTTTATTTTGTGATTTTTTTTAGTTAGTATTATTTTTGATTGATTTGTTTGTTTGTTTATTTATTATTATTACTATTGTTTTATTTGTTTTCGTTAAATGTATGAAATTGTGCAGTAATTTTATTTTGTTAATGGCCTTAGTATGATTGCTTTGTAGTACTCTCTCTTGTTGTTAATTAATTAATTATTTAATATTTATAATGCATGTCTACTTTATGCACTTTTTGTATTTGGATTGTTATCTTTATCTTATTATATATTATTACGCATGACTATTCTTTTATTATCGATCATTTTTATTTAGGTGTGGTAGTTTGCTTTATTATTGATACTATTATGAGCATTTCACTATTTTTATCTTTTTAATGTCCTATTATATTTGCATGTTAAAAGTGGCCGATGAAGAAATTACCGTCGATTTCCAAGGCCTCCAATGTTAATAAGACGGGTTTTTATTTTTAAGTTATTATTTTAGTTATTCAATTTTATTCATATTTATTTATTACTAATACTTTTACTAAGTGTGTTTACAGGTACCCCAGAGTTTTCATTGAAGTTATTCGAATTAAGTTCGAATTATACTCTTTATTCAATATTTTATATATATTACATTGGCAAACTCCAGGTCGTTTTTTTATTTTTTTTATTTTATTATTGGTATATATTGCATGTTTATTATATTTGTACATTATTTTATTTTCTCCTCAATTTGAAAGAAAATGAACTCAGTCGGGAACCACATTTGTGGATTTCGAAGGATGCCTAATCCCTTCCCTTATAAATAATTTGAACCCCTTACCTAGAATCAAATTGGTTTCGTAGATCACATAACGGTTTCCTAGTTTTTTCCTAAAATTAGGTGGCGACTCTTTTTAAAACTCATTCATTTTTAAAACTTTTTCAAAATTGAATAAATTAATTATTTTTTGAGTCACCGCGACGTTTTGCCCTATTTGAACAGAGTGGGGATGTAAACAATACTTGGTGCAATGCATCACCTTAAGGCCACAAGAAAATCATGCATACAACCTACATAATCCAACACGTACCATCATAGAAGTATAATTCATCATAGACATATTTAAGTCAATACCATAGAGACATTACAGTGAACTCTATTCACTTTGCACACATACTAATTTCACTTCAAATAGAACCTTATGAGACCTTACTCACAATACCAACCTAAGTCTACTAGTGCAATGCACATGTGAATCCCCATAACCTCACACATACTTAGTAAACCTATCATCAGACCACAAGCCTTAACATCCAATTCATACATCAACATAGTAAGTGAAGACAAATTCATTCATGTCAAGCAAGGTCATCATCATATAGTTATTAAGACCAACTTAGTGCATATAAGAACAAGACCACATCACATCGACTCATATCATGTTCATCTTCATAAAAACTAGACACATACATCAAAGTCATGCATAATGAACATATACATAGACACATACATTAGAACACTTTCCTAGGACTTTCCTCAAGAGCCACTTATGCAATGCATAGGTGAAGTCACATACCCCCACCTACACTAAGCAACTACCCTAAGGTTATCCTAGTTAGGGTCTTTACTTTACTTCCATTGTCCATTTTACTTTAGGGAAACATTATCCTTAACCGACACTGAGACCATGGGTGCTACATGGAATTTGGTGTTGTAGAGCCTTACACCAAAGGAAGGTGTTCTTACCTAACCAAGGTAGAACATTAACACATGCTAGAATATTAGTTGATATCACTTGCTATATTCTATGTGGCAAGCATAGTTTATGGAACTTGGAGGTATATGTTAAAACCCTCTTTATGCCAGAATGAGGCATTATGGTTATTCACTTATGGAAACCCTTTTTATGCTTATTGAGGCATTGTGGTTATCCACCTCATGAGGACTATGGTGACCTACCTTCCCACAATGGGAAGTGTCACCCCTCATCTTCAAATTCACTCGGTGCTAAGCTAAGTTACCTTCTTATTAAAAAGCCTTTATTAACTTTAATTCATAAAATTAGGCTTAGGAGAGTTAACTCCTCATATGCTTAGCTCATAGCTCATAGATGAGAATTCATCAACCTATATCATGTGAGAAACCCTTTAACATGGACATAGCATATGTAATCACCTATCTAGTTTAGGGTACACTTGAGCACACCTTTCAAGGCCCCTCTATTGACTAGATCTTCATATGTGTGTTTGTATACTTACATGTGAGCAAACCTTTCACATAACACATAAATATCACACATGTTTATATATCAATGCATAAGTCTATAGGTATAACTATATGAGAAATCCTATCATATAAACACACAAACACACTATGCACCTTCATACTTTATCAGATCATATACTTAACACCATAGCATATAAGTCATATTCATAACATGTTCATACAGTCTTATTCATGTACTTGAAGACCAACCTAGGAACTATCCTATCAAGGAACACATGTGCAATGCATAGACAAGGTTCCATACCCTTGCCCATACTAGTACACCTATCAAGTGATCCTAGTGTATGATACGTCACACAACATCATAGAATAGATAGCATAGCACAAGACTCATTTATTCAAGACTTACAACATCTGAAAGTAAGATCTAGTGTTTATGCTCCTATCTTAGCTTTAAATGACTTATATAATTATAGGACCTCATCATAGGCAGCAAGTACACATAAACTTAACATAACCAATTACATGCTCAAGACATTAGCAACACATCCTAGATCATAGCTTGAATAGCAAACTAGGCATAGGCTTCACATAGGGTGATCCTCACCAACACACATTCGTAATATAATTGCCTTTAAGGCCATGTTCACATCACATATATATTTACAATAAAGTAAACACCGCCACCATAAGTGGACCATACCACACAATGCCATACAAGGCTTCATCAACTAAAATAATATAGAAAAGTAGAGAGGGAGGGCCATTATTACCAAGTCATCATCCTTTGATGATCATTGATCAATACACCCTTTTCATCATCAATACATTATGGGGTAGTAGCTAAATATACATTTAATCATGAAGCAAACCATGTACAAGTCACTACAAGATCATACTACAATCTAATAAAATACATCACTTATATACTAGAAAGTAGTGAGTTATAGATCATCATCCAATTTACCTAGTCTTGTTCATCAATCATATATTATCAATAATATACATTTATGGCAGTAGCTAAGGAGATAGAACATCATATCCAAATCATGATTCATCCACCCTAGAATATAGATCACAACATCTACATTACTCTATCAAGTCTATAGGCTAGAAGAACCTAAATCAATGTTTACCAATTCAATTGTTATATATTCATACTGGATCAATTATAGCTAATTATCATCACATTACACATATAGCAAGTAGCTAAGACAATTCACCATAATCGAGTCACATAACAACCATCCTAACGTCAAGATCACAAGTTACTACATGATAGTCTAGCGTTATTCAATACTTCAAACTTAACCCTCATGGATCATTCCTCAACAATTCATCATCAATACACATGTTAGACAGTAGGTATAAGCATATTAACATAATTGAATCATAATTCAATATACATGAAATCATGATCATAAAGTCATACATAGGATAAAATCGAGTTTGTGAGAGAGCATGAGTTCATCTTGCAATTGGATTGAAATCACGTCCTAATCTGTATATAATCATCACTACATTAATATTATGCTTTTGAAATAAATTTGAGAAAGAACCCATGACTAGATTAAAGAAGAAGATATTTTATCATGGAACTTCTTTGAAAACATTGAGGAGGACTCTCTAGATGAAAGATTAACTAGAGATAAAGGATCACCATACCTTTATTAGATTAATAACCCACTAAAAATTGTTGAAGAACCCATGGAAATCCCATTTATAAGATGACCTTGAACTTCACCTTCAATAGAGGTTTCTAGAGAGGATATTTTGGGAGAGGGAGGTTTTGATTTTGAATGGTGGATTGGGTATGGGCTATTCACATTTTTGATCATCTATATATACTTAAAAATAATCAAATAAACCAAGTAGGGTCATTTTAGCACATGGGGTGAATTTCCCATTCACCCCATAATTAGGCAGCGTGCATGGTAGTTCTGCAGGCCTGCATCGACAGACACAGTCGACGCCACATTGGCCCATCGACGGACCATCTGTGTCCTCTGTCGTTTGGGTATGAGGCTGTCATATGGCTAAGCCTTCTCCAGGCCAAGTTTCCATCAACGCCTTCCCATCGACGCGGCGTCAGTCAACAAATGGGGCGTTGTTTGGCTCTGTCGATTGACAATGCCAAGGCAGTGTCTCGACAGCCTTTGGGTCCTTCTTGAGGGCCTCTTGCGGGGCCCTTAGGAAGTTATACCCAGACATTTACAACGTGAATATACAACTTAACATGTTGAAGACCTTCCATGAAAGTTTTACCCAAAATGAACACGTAAAACAAATCCAAACATGCAAGGCACACTCAAGACACACATGAACGTCTCAAGGGCTAACTTTCGAACGTCTTAGACGTTTAACCTCCAAACTTCATGAAACTACATAACACTGATTATAAACATCATAATTACTCATTTAAAGACTTCATAGGCCAATGACACACATAAAAGCTCATAATAACACATAAGGTGTCACGACTGGAATCTAGACCCCAGACGAGACCGGCGTCGTTGACCTCTCAGAGGTCGCAGACAAGCCTACTTACGTCATTCTTACTTTACATAGGTTAATTTTTAGCGGAAAATTTGAAACTTTTTGTTTCTAATCATTGATTACTAAACATTTCTAATACATTCATAATTTGTTCAACATCAACCATCTAAACATTAAGAGATAATCAAATGAAAGGAATAGTTCATTAAACATAATTGTATAATTGCCAAAATGGCCCAATACATAGTCTGAATAAAATAAGAAAGAAACGCTAGTGGAACATACTCCACTAGCTCAACTCCTAAACTAAGCTAGAACATAAAATAGTAGCATCCTCGAAAGCATGAGGACCTACCAAAGCCGAATGAATGCTGGACGTCTGGATAACTACAACGATGATCCTATAGCTCTACCGTCCACCTGTGCCTCCACCTAAAATAGTAGAGTTTGTATAGGGTTAGTACACACTTGTACTAAGTATGGGTATATGCAAGCACACACCAAGGACATGAATGAGAAAGAATAGCTCTTTCCTAACAACATGATTTTTGGAAGTCAAGTCAGTGGACTTGCCAAATTGAGATTAGGAAAGTTAGTGAACTTTCCAAATTTGGATTAGGAAAGTCAGTGAACTTTCCAAATTTGGATTAGGAAAGTCAGTGAGCTTTCCAAATATGGATTAGGAAAGTCATGCCATGAAAGTAACATGCATCATCATACTTATCACATATACTCACAGCACATAACATTTACACATAGCACATATCATATAACATACAGTACATTTTACATGTAGCACATAACTTCGTTCATATCATTCATTCATATGCTATGAGACCTTGGAATCAAGGACTTGACATTAAGACATCCCAGAAATGAGGGCTCAACATATGGGACCTCGACTGGAGAGTCTTCATTAGCAAACACTGAGTCTGCTTCATTCATTCATACGTACTTCATTTCATTTCGTTCATAGTCCAGTGTAGCCACCGGTTATACCTAGGATGTAGTTTAAGACTTTCATTAGGTTCGTTGTGCAATGACCAAGAACTACCTAATGTCATTACTTGAATCTAACTCACCTTTTGATTATCCTATCCTAACACCTTTGGTATTCATTCATTTCATTATGTGCATCATTTGAGTCTGGCCTCATTCATTCATTGGGAACTTTAACTTTAACCGACATAGATCATGTGAGCATCATGAAATCCAGTGTCTCCCCCACACCGAAAAGAGGTGGAATCACCCACCAAAGTGATCCAATAACATGCTAGCATACATGGGAACTTATCCCCGCCAGATCCCTATATTGGCAGTATAGGTTCGAAGACTAGGAGATATCAGTAGACCCATACCCGGCAAGCCGGACAGTCTCATCTCATGAGAGTTACGTGAACCTCTGCCCTTCCCGAAAGAAGGCATCACCGCTCATAGCTAGTGTATCGGTGCTCAGTATAAAGTTCCATTACATTCATCTCATACGTCATGGAAGCTAGCTTCTCGTATGAGGACATCATAGCTCATTAGATGATTTCTCATCTCATCATTCGTATTGAGTGTGTTAAGCTCAATACTCTCATTAGAGTGTTCATAGAGACTGGTCTCTTCATTATCTTACACTTTCATAGGTGAGTACGTATTGGTAACATTTACTTAGGCTCATTTGAGATTGCTCTCATCATTTACATTAGCCTCATATCATGTTGTCACCACATTCATCATTATTAGCACTTTTGCTTTTCATAGTTATTCACCTCTTATTACGTGAATGTTCGTTTCGTCTTATGCCAATGCACTTGGCCTTTTTGGTGTGCTTTACACCCTTACTTAACCCTTCTAGGGTTTCATTATTTCATTGTTCATTTCATCATTTCATTGTTCATCCCATCATATGCCAATGCACTTGGCAATTTAGTGTATTTTACACTCATACGTAACCCTTCCAGGGTTCATCATTTCATTTCATACATCTTAAGTTCACTTACTTTTGAACGTATGTTAGACTTATGTGTCTATACATACAAGCAATGAGGCTTCATTCGTAGTTCATTATGTGACTCATACATTCCTAAGATTTTATAGTACAAGACTTATGTATCTTGTATATATACTAAGATCTTGATTTCGATCTAAGTAGATGGCATTATTCTTGGATGATTTGTTCACGTATGACTTATGTATCAAACAGAAGTTTGGGTAAGGAATCCCAAGTCTTGAATCAATTGGATATCATTTATATTTTTAATTGATTTTATTCTAATATTCATAACATTTTAACTCTAAGTCAAATCACAATATTAACATTGAAGGATTACTTTTCTATTTAACCTTATTCTTGAATTGGCCGATGGGTTGTGGGTTCGAGCCCCCACAACCCATTTTCATTTTTCATTAACATAATATTCTCCCATGTTTCTTAAACCAAGAGGTTGTGGGATCAAACCCCCACAACCTCTTTTATTTTACTCCTTAATTCGCCCCAAGTAGGGAGGTTGTGGGTTCGAACCCCAACAGCCTCCTTACTTTTATTTAATTTTCGCTAGGGCTGTGAGGTTGTGGGTTCGAACCCCCACAACCCCATATACATTTTTCTTTCTTTATTTTCGCTAGGATGAGGGCATTGGCAGTGAGGTCGTGGGATCGAACCCCCACAGCCTCACTTGCTTTATTAAATTATGTTCGCCTCCTCTAGTTCCAGCCTTGAGGTCGTGGGTTCGATTCCCACGCCTCACATCTTTTATTTTCTTTATTCTCCCTCTTCCTTGCTTCCCACAAGTCGTGTGTTCGATTCCCCCCCATCCCCATTTTTTTTTTATTCATTTCGTGGGCAGCAGCTAAGGGGTTCGAATCCCCTTAACCCCAACACATTTTTTTTTTAAATTTCAGCCTTGAGGTCATGTGAGGTCTTGGGTTCGATTCCCCTTCACCTCACCTATTTTAATCCCTTTTAAAACCCTTTCAAAGTCTCCAGAAACTGCCCGAATTTAACATCAAAATCTAGAAATTTTGATTACCATTTTGCAGCCTATTTTTCTCCACTTTTTAACGTTAAAAATTCATGCATTTGGAGTAGTGTTTACTGAGTCCTTTAGGTGAATTTTCATGGACATATTTGGCCAAGAATTCTTCATTTAAGTTCAGCCACTTTACACTTAATTGAACATCATCATTTGCATAAGTTTATACACTTAAATGACACCCAAAATCATATCAAACTTGAAGCCATAAATCAACACTCATTTACAGTAAGTTTACAATAAACTTTTTCACATACTCACACATATTTTTGGCAACAAAGCTTGTCATTCATATGATTCCAAATACATGTTCATGAAAACACATTGCAACACCTAATTGCTACCAGCAAACATACCAACCTACGAATTCGTTGGGAGCTAATGACAGGGACATGCAACGGGGAAAACAACCTTAGTTTTGAGCCGAATATTCTGAGTCCTAGGGGTCTCTTGGGAAAGGGACCAAGAGTAAGAAGACCCATATCTTAGTTTCCTTGTTCAAACACGAATTTGATGCCCAAAGAACCTCTCCACAAATCAGTCCAAGCTTTCTCAATCGTCCACACTACTCGACAACCACCTCTCTTTGCTTTATCGTTTGGTTACTTGTTTTTCTTAAATATTTCGTGTGAGTTCTTCAAGTGTGAAGAACTCTTGATAAATTTTCAGTTCTTCACCTTCCTTTGGCAGAGAGAAACGTGAGAGTAATTGAAAAACTGAGAGAGATATCGTGAGAGAGAGAGAGTAGCTTTAAGATAGGAGTTTTGGTTTGAGAATTAGTCAAACTAGGACTCCTTGCTAAATTAATAATTAAAATCTGATTTTTTTCCTTTTCTTAATCTGATAATATTTATTATTTAATTAAGTTAATTCATTAAATTAAATAAAAGCAAGTTAAATCCTTGCTTCTAGTGGGGCTGGAACCCGAGTGGCTCCCATTTGCGAAAATGGGTCACTTCGGGTTGCCCCACCCGAATTTCTTCCTTCAATTAAATTAATTAATTAAATAATTAATTTGCCAGGGTAATTACAATATTAACCCTGGCCTAAAAAAGACCATTTTACCCTTGGACCCTCAAAACTTAAAATTTCTTCTTTTGAGTCCGGTAAAAACTCTTTCGATTAAATCTTCGTTTTCTTGAGCCTCACATGGTTGGTTCCAACCTTTCGAAGCTCAATTAACTCCCCAAGTTAGTTGGCTTGGTCGTAGTAAGGGTTCTGAGGTCTGGTTCTACGCGTATCAGTCTGTGCAAACCTTGGTCTAATCGCAAGCATTCTTGACAACCTAAGTCTTGATCCTATTCATTTTTAGGGTTATTACATAAGGCCCCTTTGGTGACTACTCGTCGAACGTCTTGGTCGTCCATTGACGTTTGACTTTCAAATGACTTCAAACTTTAGACACTGCCTCAATACAACATTATCAAAAATTTTAGGACCTTATACCCTTATGACGAACATGTTATTCTCTAGACACCCTAACTCATTTTGGAGGTCTTAAGAGTTCCTCCCTAACGGGAAATTGACTTTGGCATTGATTTGGTACCAGATACGAACTCCATCTCAATTCCTCCATATAGGATGTGTAACGACCCAAAGTAACCCATAGAAGTTAGAGCACTCTTATATCGCCACACAACATCATCGACATCTCGGAGGTCTAATACAAGCGCTTAGATATCTTTCATTGCATAATCGTAATAAAAATAACGGAAAACTTAAAACTTTTCATAGCACCTTATATGCTAGAACAAAACTTCATATATATATATATATATATATATATATATATATATATATATAATAACATAGATACATAGGTATAATCTAAGTCTCTTTGTCATCTTAAGACATAACTCAATAGATTAGAATAGGGACACGACCCTTAATACCATAAAATATAAGTATAATCTATTAAATCAACTTAAAAACATCTTAAAATAGGTAACCCTTGAATCATAAGGTCTCCTTCACTTGAACATGGGAGATTTATCCAAGCTCTTCACTTAGGAGACATCTTCTAGCCATTAACACCTACACTTTGTGTAAAAAGATGAAGAAGAATGGTATTAGTACAAGAATGCACTAAGTATGACAACCATGCAACAACATGCATTTAAAGAGGACATTTAGTTAGGAATCATGCATCATGTCTTTTTAGTGAACTTCATAAACATAGGCACATCTAAGCTCAATATAGTTCACATACATCATATAGACATGGATACTACTCATAATAGAAGATAAAGCCATTTATCCTACTTTGAGTCATATTTAATGCATACAATACATTACCTCATCTTTTATCTTACTTCATTACTTAAGTAACCCTCAAGTGTACTTAGTAAAATCTACCACCTTGAGGTTATCTTATAAAAGTCTTTCATAGATATCATTCGTAAAACAACCACATATATTCATAAGTCTTAAGCACCTCATAGACATAAAATTCACATAAGAACCATCACCGAAGACAACTCCTAAGTCACACTTGTGCAATGTGTAGGTAGCATCCCATAATACTACTTCCACCAAGTGTAGAAGTCACCATAGACTAGGCATATCATACTTAACAAGTCATAACACTTTTCTTTTATAACTATACATAAGGCCACATACTACATAGCATCATATAAGGACTCATCATACTTCATAACATCATAGGAAGACATCATCATACCTCCCACACTTCAGTCATAAACTCACTTAGATTATACCATAAGTAAATCACCCTCATAACCCTTCACGAGCTTACTTGTGCAATGTACACATGGAGTCTCGTACCCCCACATATACTAAGTAAACCTATTTAGAAGTCATAACTGTAATTCACACACATACATATAATTCATGTCATAGTCATAGCAAAGTCACTTAACAATGCATTCATACAATCCATACATAACATCAGATAAGTCTTACTTGTATATATGTACTGATATTATCCTTTCTTGAAGTTTACTTGTGCAATGCATTAGTAAGGGCCATAATTCTGCCTATACTAAGTAATCCTCTCAAAGAGTTGTGATTAGAGTCCATAATCTTATCTTAGTTCATTATTTACTTTGGGAGATTTAGCCATAATCAACATAGACCATGTGAGCTACATGGAATCTGGTGTTCTACTCCCACACAGAAAAAGAGACGGTTAACACTTGCCTAAGGTGTAACCAATCGTACATAGCTATATAAGTGGTATCCACAAGCTATAACCTATGCGGGCACGTCGATATGGAACATGGAGATTGCTTCTAGAAACCTTGACTTACAAGCGTGGAGGTTTCCATCTCATGAGACAACATCTATGTTGGGAACCCGGACTTATTAAACGTGAAGGTTCTCATTTGTCATGTTCACTCGGTGCTAGGCTCTAACTCCCTTTTTAATATATATTTAAGTCTTTAATGTATTAAGTCATAAAAAAAGGCCTTAGGAGCTTGCTCCTTCATACATCATATTGCTCAAAGGATTCTAAGATCAGAATGTCCTTTCATCATACACCCTAATTCATGTGGGAATGTCCTTTCACATATTCATACAATCATACGTCATGTGTGTGTGCATACAATGTGAGATCTGCCTTCACATAACACCTCTAATCACACATGTTCATAACTTCATTAATCATGTACGTACATGCATAAAAATAGGTAATGATGCATAGGAGAACTACCATTTGCTTAATCATCATGAATCTACCCTACTCATAGATATGCATGAAGTGTGTGTGAGTACATATGATCAACATGCTCACATAATGGCTATCACATAGCATTGAGGAAGCCACCCTCTAAGGATCACAACACATGTACAACATTCCTCAAGTCTCAAGTCATACACACATATATTGTATTAAGGACTATAGACTACACACACTCACATCACAACATATGAGACAAGAATATATTCAATCACTAGAATAGAAGTCACCTAGCATACTTTGATTACACATTCATATAGTGTTCATATAGGTAAGGGTCATGCTACAAGAATATCTTTCATTATTATCCATATAGACCACACCTAACCCTAACATGATGATCACACATATACATATAACATCATATCCACACCTAGGTCATGCAACTATTTTAGAGGGCTATTCATATAGTTCACATAACATCAATTCACTTAGAACATGATAATTAGAATCAACGCTAAATCCTTCAACTTCCTAAACATGGATATCATCATATAAATTTATCTTACATCTAATGCCTTAAAGTCCATGACCATAACACATAAACATGTACAAGAATGTAATCACCGTCGCCATAAGTGGACCATACCAATCAACACAATTAAATATACATTCTAAGCTAATTAGAGGAAATAAGTCAACTTACCAAATCTCCAAGCTAATGATCATATTTGATCATTCCTCCACAATTCAAATTCAGCTGATATAGATAGTAATAGCAATAACCAATTCAATACAATCTAATAACAATTCTATAAACATGAAATCAAGATCACAAGACCCACATTATAGGTCAATTTGAGAAATTAGGAGGATCATGGGTTCGTCATGAAATTGGATAGAACTTCATCATAAAATCAGTAGCTAAACATATATTTATCATTACAATGCTTTTGAAATCACTTTAACAATGAACCCATGGCTAGATTGAAATATAGGATTTTTGACTTAGAATCATGTTTGGAAAAAGCTTTGAAAGGACTCCATAGATGAATGGTTATGTATTGATGAAGGATCACCATACCTTTTACATTAGAAATCCCATAAAATCTTAAAATAAAGCTCCAAGAATCCACCTCCATAGCTTGTTCTTGAGCTTGGTCTTCAATGGAGGTTTTGGGGTTTTTGGAAGAGAAGAGAGCTTTGGGGATTTTGATTTCTTATTGGGTGTTGGGGTTTTGGCTTGGAAAGCGTTTAAAAAGGTCATAAAAACAGTTAATAAAGGTCCCCCTAAGTTACCAAAACACCCCCTTACTCATTGGGACATTTAGACATGTCAAAATTAACTTAAAAACGATGTAACCGGATCTGGAAAGTGGCTGCACGTCGCGGGGAAGCCTCTGAATTTTGCCTCAAATAATTTTTGAGGCAATGAGCTGCATGCTGGGTGCACGTCGCACAGGCAGGCCCAAATCTTGGTTCTGCTCGCTGCCTTGGGCAACCTCCTTGTCCAACGTTTGGGTCCTACTTGGAGGCCCGTAGGGTGGTCCCCGAGGAGTCGTACCCGTACGTTTTGACCCTTAACATGTTTATTAAGATACTAGGGTCACATGCACTGTTTCAACTCCAAACAACACATAAAAACAAGGCAAACATACAAGGACTCACTAGCACGTCTAAAGACCAACTTTCAAACGTCTTGGACGTTTGACCTCCAAATGACTTCAAATCAAGTATGAATACTATAAAACACTTAGTTAACCTATTATTAACCTTTTTAGTGTCATGACCTGAAAGTACCCCCTAGAAGTTAGGGAAAACCTTTGAATCGTGACCGGGCGTACTTGACCCTCTCAGGTCTCGTACAAGCCCTCTAACTAGTGTTCATAACATAAAACATGAAAAGTAGTGGGAAATTAAAACTTTTCATGATAGCAATAATAAAATAAGTCTTTTCATAAATACTAGGAAATCTTGTCGTCACAAGCCAACTTAAAGACACAACTTAGAATCTTAGGGACACGACCCTTTACAATAAAAAGGAAATACAAATTATGTCTTAATAATGAAATTAAGAGACATAAACTATGTCCTCGAATATATGAGGACATACCCAATTCTTGAGAGATAGAATTCCCAAGCTTCAACTCCGATCCTCCAAAAGGCTTCCAACCTATACTTGTTGACACCCAATTTTGACCCTCTCCGGTAAGAATTAATTCATGAGCTTCTTAAATTTTCAAACAATTTAAAATAATTAGTTTTATAAATTTAGGAAAAAATATAAAGTTTGCGTTATTTTGAATAATTTTTGTCGTTTCTTAAATTTTTTAGATAATATATATATTTTACATAATTATCTATATAATTAGTATATTTTATGATTATTAAAAAAAAACATCTCAAAAATATTTTAAATTTAGTGAGTAGTCTTTTAAATTAGTTTAGTTTAAATCATGGTTATATTTTTGAATCACTAGTTTACGATTAAATTAATTATTTTATTTTTTTGTTAAGATTAAGAAGCTAGTTAATTAATTAATATTAATTTATCTTATTTAAGATTTAGCCAAATTTATTAATGTAACACAATTTGGCTATTTCTTAAATTTAATCCATCTTAGACTTCCAACTTAACTCAACTTTGAGAAACATTTGGGCCAAGATCCAATTCAATTTTCAGCAGCCCATTCCATATTTCCCAGCCCATTCTTCATAATTACCTTCAGTAGCCCATTCCATATTTCCCAGCCCACTAATTCTCAACTGCACTTTTGAGAGATTTAAATTTTGAATTTTGAAATTCAAATTCATCCCAAAATCCATTCCATTTGCCCTCTCTTTTCAAAAAATTTTGAATTTGAATTTTGAATTTTGAATATTGAATTTTGAAATTCAAATTCATCCCAATCCATTCCATTTTCCCCCTAAATCTACAAAAAAACTCTCCTATAAATACCTTCTCTTTTCTTCTTCTTTCTGATTCATGATTTGAAGAATTCAAGAATTCAAGGATTCATAATTCATAATTCAAGAATTCAAGAATTCAATTCAATTCATTTTTCAATTCATAATTCAAAAATTCAAAAAATTCAAGAACTCAAAAATTCAAGAATTAAAGAATTCAAGAAAGGGGGAAATTCATTAAGGGATTAATTGAAGAATTCAAGAGTTCAAGGATTCAAGAATTCAATTCTATTCATTTTAATTCATTTTTTCAATTCAACATTTAATATTCAATATTCAATATTAAATATTGATATTTCATTATTCTCATTCATTATTCATTATTCAATATATATTTCCATTGATATAAAAAAAAGAAGGGTAAAAGGGTAAAAAAGGGGGTTAAAAAGGAAGGGGAAAAAAATTGAACATTCATACTAGTTCAAGCAAAAAATAGGCAAAGAATACATAGATTAAACACATTCAAGTCTTATTCGGGTCGAAGATCTCACTTGAAATTCTCGATCGTCGTTCGAATTCAAATTGTGAGGTGAAGTCGCTGTCTCCCCTGCTCGTACTATCCCGGAATCGCTGCATTCAGAAAGGTAAATATCACTTCTTCTTGCATCATTTACTTCTCAAGATGTAGGTCTTTATTATCTGAAGGTTGTAAGATCTTTAATTTTTTTTGAGTTATATATTTCGGCTTAACTCGGATCTCTTAAAATATTTTTTTTATTTACTCATAAATTATGTTGTATTTAAGATGTGTCTTATTTCATCACTTTACGGCTAATTCATTTCTATTTTATTGCATGTGAAAACTCCATCCGAGTCTATTTCGGATTCTATCCCTGCCTTTCGTTGAGTGAAATTCCTCTTGAATTAGACTTCTCGATATCCGGAGAAATTGGAAACTGAAACAGGTCTCGGAAAGCAGAAAAACAAGGTCGATATACACTGATATACGACAAGTGTATACAAAAATAGGAGTTGGGTTAAAAACCCCAATTTCCAGCATAATTGGCCCAAAAAGGGGGCCGAAATTCATCTGCTCTTTTACTCCTTTATTATTTAATTATATTATTATTATATTTTTTTATTAACTCTAAATTTAGAATTATTAAATAACTTAATTAATTCCCCAAGAGATGAACTATATTCTTTATGTTAGTATGTTTAAATGAATTTCATTTTTGTCAACACTTGGTTTTTGTTTATTTGAAAACTTTTACTTAACCTTCAATTAACTTAAAATAGTCTCTATGCTTTAATTGACCAATTTTGTTTAAAATATTATTTTAAAAAATGCGTCAAATAAGTTTTAACAAATCTAGACTTGTTAAAATTCTAGTCACTTGTATTATATTCAAATGTTTCAATTAAGATTCCATTTTTCTTTTAAAAAAAATTAAAAATTGTTCTTTTAATTATTTTCTCTAGTTAATCGAGTGTTGTAAATTAATAATATTATTTCTATATTAAATATTTTTCTTTAAAAAAAAATAGTCAAATAATAATTAACCTAAGTCGTAGGATAACCGTGTGTTAGCGGACGCTTCAAATGCCTTAAAATCCATCTTGAAGCGTAAATAAGAACCTCTTACCCATTTTCTCTAAATTTATTAATATTTAATATGTTAAAATCTTTTAAATTAAGTTTTCTTAATATATTTAAAAAATTCAGTGGCGACTCTTTTCTAAGTATTTTTCTCAAATTGTTTTATACTTAGAAACATTTCAAAAAAAAAGTGATTTTTCTAAAGATAGTAAAATTACGGTATAACAAAAATGGCGACTCCGCTGGGGACTTAATAGGTTCTAACCATAATAGACTTAGGTTAATTATTAATGTTTTTAGCATATGCTTACTTGTTTGCTTATATTGCATGCCTAATGCCTTATTTTTTATAATTATGTGATATAAACCGTTTATTTGTTATTGTTTTCATAAATTGTATATTTGTTACTGCTTTATAAACTGTCATTCCGTTCATATTTCTCCACTTATTGGAAATAATTCACACTATCACACGTACACGCGAGGTGTGCTTCGTGCACCCGCAAACTTCTTTCAAAATTCTCAAAGTTAGGAGAGTAGGCATATGCGCGGGGTGTCCAAATCTTTTTCCGTGTAACCGCGTAGCCTTCTCACTCGAGTTGTCCACTCGGGAACCTTGTGTTTAGAAAGCCAAATCTTAGAAAACATAAGATATAGCTAAACCACCCCTCAGTTTAAGTCATGCATGCATGTGCCTTAGGTGGATCGATCATGGGTATCGATTCGACATTTAAGAAGTCCACCCTTATGTCAACGGGTTTCACGACCCAACGATTGACGAGCATGTTTTGTGCAAAGTGACAATGATAGACGGACCTAAGCCTAATTTTGACATAGTGAGTTCGATTCAATGAAAACTCGAGTTGTCATAAATTAATGGCTCAGATCAATCTATCATAATCACATTCTTTGAATCGTTAGGCCTACCCTTGGCAAAAAGGGTCACATATTTATTTAGAATACGCAATAATTGTTTATGTGTTATAACCGCTTATGTGAAAATGTTGTTTTATTTGAAGATATTGTAGCTCACTCCTCTTCTAATAATTTTTAGAACCCTAAGCATAAATATCAAGTTACTATCAAAAGTGCGTCAAAATATTCTTCGAATCTTTAGTTTCCCCCCCCCCCCCAAAAAAAATATATATTCAAAACTCTCTTTCAAATCCTAAATCTTACTCTCTCATCTAAAAAAAAAAAGGTGTAAATTTTCCATCTCAAATCAAATTCAAAATGGTCGAACTACGTAGGACCTGAATTCTTTTTTATGAGATACGTAGGCATCCTTTCAACGTTCGATCCCCATTTTGAGAAAATTTTATCTTTCCCAACTCTTATAAAGAAAGTAGAGTTACATTTCAATAAAAAATCAGAAGTACGATAATTTACTTTGTCCCGACTAAAGTCGACATTTCTGACTCATTAGTCCTAAAATAATATAGACAAATTTCTGTCTATTTAGTCATCTTTCTATATACGTGGGCTAATTTATCTTCAAATGAAGCGACTCTTATGTGTTTACAATAATGTGTGTGATATTTTGTATTAACTATCATCGACACAGACTAACACATTTTGCCTTAGAGTTGTTTTTCTTTGAAAGGTATTTTAAACTAATCTGTGTTGATTAAGCTGGCAGACCATTCTCACTTCACCAGATCAAAAGGCCCACAGATTCCTTCTCAGGGCAAAATTCTGATAAAGGAAAGACGATTATGGGAAACAATAACAACGACGTAGGTCTCACTGATGTTGTGGTGGCTCAACCCACCATAGCGGACCAAAATGAGTTGATTCTGCAGTTGATGCAACAAATTGCAGAGATGAGGGTAGAGATGCAGGGAAGGCAGGATTTGCCTCCGACAGGATATAATGTTAACGCTGCAGAATTGGACCTCCACGTCGATTCTGATTCCCCAAAGTCCTTCGTAGAAAGGCATCATTTATGCATATTTAAATCGGTGGCGGTCTAGATGAGGCCCGAGACCCACCATTTTGCATTTTGCTTAATTGCTTAAGTTTTAAAATTTCATCGTAATGTTTGAAAAAGGCAACATGGCCCTTTGCCATAGCCAATGTTCGCATTATTTCCTTTTTGAATGAAAGCCTCTTTATTTAAAATTTTGTTTATTTACTTATTTGCTATATTTTTACTTGTCTAACTTTGTCTATTTATGGTTTCAGTAACATAAGTTTTAAATCTGCCAATGTCATGTCATGTCACGAGCTGAACTAACAAAGTGAGGCAGGTGATGACGAGGTGGATGATTACGAAGAGGAAAATGAGGTACCGGAATATATTGCTGAAGAATTTCTACAGTTTGAAAATCAGCATAAACCAAATTTAGAGGAAACCAAAACTGTAAATCTGGGAGACCAAGAGTGCGTCAAAGAGGCCAAAATCAGCGTTCACTTGAATGAAACTCAGAAGAAGGATCTAATACACTTACTCAATGAATACATTGATGTGTTCGTCTGGGAAGTCGGCGACATGCAAGGGTTGAGTATCGATATTGTATCTCATAAACTGCCGATTAATCCAGGGTTCGATTCGGTGAAGCAGAAAACTCGGAAATTCAAACCTGAGTTGAGTTTAAAGATTAAAGAAGAAATCACCAAGCAGATCGAGTCTCGATTAGTGGAAGTGACGCAATACCCGACTTGGTTGGCAAATGTTGTTCCGGTCACCCCTTATCCTCTTTAAATATTTATTTGTATTTAAACTACGTTCGACCTGAATTCTCAAGAATGAGATACGTAGGCGGCCTATGTCGGCCTCGGTCGTTTTCTTTGTAAAATGTCTTATTATTGTTACCTTTGAGGGGAACTACGTTTGACCTGATTCCTGCCTCAACGGGATACGTAGGCGCCACAAGGGTTCGGTCATATGTCCCGTAATATTTCTATTCCTCTTTACAATAGAAACTGGACAGAATTTTTGAGAGGCAAGAAGAAGATTTTTCCTCAACAAGTTAAGACTAAAAATACTTCAAAATTTCAACTGGGACAGAATTTTCGAGAGGAGCTCGAAAATTCCATGATTTACTTGGCGACAGTTGAAAGATAAACAAGACAATTAACTGGGAAAAAAATTTTGAGGATGGGCTCAAAATTTCAAACATGGGTTTATCGAAAAGTCCAGAGTGACTTTGAATACTCCCCAGCGAATAATTAAATATACCTCCAGTCATCAGACTCGAATAAGTTCACTAAGCCCGACGTGACATGACACTTGGCAGTGACCTTTAAATTACTTTTCGATAATTCATTTTCTTAAAGTTTTTCCTTTTATGTTTCATTTGTTTTGGCATAAAGTATATTGTCTTATCTATCAAGAGTTGGGAGATCAGGAAGATCAACCGGAGATAGCAGGACAAGGAGTAGACAACTGAAGAATCGACACAGATCAGTCCTTTTAAAACTAACAATTTTTCTGTGGACACAGGTTTATAGCTTTGCTTTGATACCAGCAGATGTTTTCCGATGGATGAATATGGGGAAGTCAAAGGAAGAGAAAACTCTCCCAAAATCGACAGTTTTCCTAAATGCACGAATCATGTTATATCGCTTAGGGCGGAAACTTGGGAATATGATTTGTTTATTTCAGTCAATTTCCAACAACATGAAGTTTGCAAGGAACGTCCAGCTGGATTTGAAGGTGAATCAAACGAAATCTCAAGGAAGAGTTTATGATTTCCGTAAAAGATGTCAGTTGCATCGTAATGTCAAACATAATATTATACATTACCCGGAGGGGTTATTTATTTATTGTCGATCAAGACAATACATTACTCAGAGGGGCCATTTATTTTATTGTCGATCAAGACAATGCACTATCTTGAAAATCATTTTACCGATATTTTCAATTGAGACGATATGATTATCCAGAAGTCTCCCAGAAGATCACTATGTTGCTCAATGGAAGCACCATCTTCGCTTGGTACCAAGGATGACATCGCGAGTTAATATTCATATATGCGAGAAGATATTCATACATTGCAGAAATTTATACATCGCAAGAAGATTTCATACCTTGCGGAATTTATGCATCACGGGAAGATATTTATACCCCGCAAGAAAGTCATACATCGTGAGAATATGTCATACCTCGCAGAAATTTATGCATCGCGAGAAGATAGTCATGCCTCGCAGAAATTTATGCATTGCAGGAAGATATTCATGCCCCGCAGAAGATCATGCATCGAGAGTCAATATTCATGCATCGCGGAAGATCATGCATCTCGAGTCAATATTCATGCATCGCGGAAGATCATGCATCTCGAGTCAATATTCATACATCATGGAAGATCATGCATCGCGAGTCAATATTCATGCATCGCGGAAAATCATGCATCGCAAGTTAATATTTATGCATCACAAAATCGCGAGAAGATATTCATGCCTCGCATAAAATTATACATCGCGAGAAGATTTCATACCTCGCTGAAATTTATGCATCACAAGAAGATTTCATACCTTGCGGAATTTATGCATTGCGGGAAGATATTCATGCCCCGCAGAAGATCATGCATCGAGAGTCAATATTCATGCATTGCGGAAGATCATGCATCGCGAGTTAATATTCATACATCGCGAGAAGATATTCATGCCTCGCTGAAATTTATGCATCGCAAGAAGATTTCATACCTTGCGGAATTTATGCATTGCGGGAAGATATTCATGCCCCGCAGAAGATCATGCATCGAATATACCCGTGCCCCGCAAGGAATCATGCACTGCCAGAAAGAAAATCGTGCATCTGAAGAAAATATTCACCCATCGGCATCAACTGCATCATTTTATTTTTGATAAAAGTAAACATCAAGAAGAACATCAAAGACGACATCAAGATAAATATCAGCACACTGCATCTGTTTTTATTTATTTCCACATCAAAAGAAGAATACATTGAAGATTGCATTACATACATAAGACATAAGCTCTATTTGCTTTACGTCAAACCGATCGAGTTGACGTAAAATGTAGAGGAGAACAATTAAGTGTCGACATGGTAAAAGAAACTGTCTCCCTTTCTAATTGAGTTTTTATGCTGACGAGTTTTATCTCAGTCTTTGTCGAGAGCATCCGAAAGGTTGAATTCTCCAAAAACAAACCAAAGGTGCGGACGACATCAAAAAGGATGCAGCACAACGTGGAACTTTTTCTTAGCAGCGAACTGGGATATAGTCCAAAGAGGAGTGTCAAACTCTTAGGACCCGAGCAGAGGAGCGACTTCCACCACAATCAAACCACACCCTTATCAGAAGGCATGTGGGTTTTTCTTTAGGTTTTGTCAGTTTCGGTCTCGCATCCGGAAATTTTGGTCTACCGGAAGCAAGTTTCCAATCTGAGTGACAAAGCGCCGAGAGCTTTGGAAATTATGTCCATGTGAGTTCTTAATTATGGGTGTGAAGTGCACCACATTCATGGCTAAGAGGTTACAAGACTCCTTTTCATACTCGTTTAATTTTGTCACTTGTCCAGAACCAAAGGTTATCTAACATAATAGATTCCCTTTTCAATCGATTGAGTCGAACTACAAACAGCCTGATTCCTATGGTTTAAGGATATGTAGGCGAGCTCAATGTTGAAAACTCGGCTGTATTCTAACATTCCCTCTAAATCTTATTCCCAAGCATCCCAATTCCTTCATAACTCGTTATCGAGATGACTTTTGATTACTTCCAAAATCGTGCGTTAATTCTAACGTATCAAACTACAAGTGGCCTGAATTCTCATATAGCCTGAGATATGTAGGAAACCCGTTTCAAGGCTCGACCATAATTCCTAAAGTCCGTACCAGATCCCTTTTCTTAAAAGATGAATATGTGGTCGGTCAAAATTGGCTTGGTCAATTTCATTTTCCTCGAATTTCTTGCATCAATCCAAGTAAAATGATGGACAGTTGTTGACACCCAATTTTGACCCTCTCCGGTAGGAATTAATTCATGAGCTTCTTAAATTCTCAAACAATTTAAAATAATTAGTTTTATAAATTTAGGAAAAAATATAAAGTTTGCGTTATTTTGAAAAAATTTTGTCGTTTCATAAATTTTTTAGATAATATATATATATTTTACATAATTATCTATATAATTAGTATATTTTATGATTATTTAAAAAAAAACCATCGCAAAAATATTTTAAATTTAGTGAGTAATCTTTTAAATTAGTTTAATTTAAATCATGGTTATATTTTTGAATCACTAGTTTACGATTAAATTAATTATTTTATTTTTTTTGTTAAGATTAAGAAGCTCGTTAATTAATTAATATTAATTTATCTTATTTAAGATTTAGCCAAATTTATTAATGTAACACAATTTGGCTATTTATTAAATTTAATCCATCTTAGACTTCCAACTTAACTCAACTTTGAGAAGCATTTGGCCAAGATCCAATTCAATTTTCAGCAGCCCATTCCATATTTCCCAGCCTATTCTTCATAATTACCTTCAGCAGCCCATTCCATATTTCCCAGCCCACTAATTCTCAACTGCACTTTTGAGAGATTCAAATTTTGAATTTTGAAATTCAAATTCATCCCAAAATCCATTCCATTTGCCCCCTCTTTTCAAAAAATTTTGAATTTGAATTTTGAATTTTGAATATTGAATTTTGAAATTCAAATTCATCCCAATCCATTCCATTTTCCCCCTAAATCTACCATAAAAATCTCCTATAAATACCTTCTCTTTTCTTCTTCTTTCTGATTCATGATTTGAACAATTCAAGAATTCAAGGATTCATAATTCATAATTCAAGAATTCAAGAATTCAATTCAATTCATTTTTCAATTCATAATTCAAAAATTCAAAAATTCAAAAAATTCAAGAATTCAAAAATTCAAGAATTAAAGAATTCAAGAAAAGGGGAAATTCATTAAGGGATTAATTGAAGAATTCAAGAGTTCAAGAATTCAATTCTATTCATTTCAACTCATTTTTTCAATTCAACATTTAATATTCAATATTCAATATTAAATATTGATTATTCATTATTCTCATTCATTATTCATTATTCAATATATATTTCCATTGATATAAAAAAAGGGGGGGAAAAGGGTGAAAAAGGGAGTTAAAAAGGAAGGAAAAAAAAATGAACATTCATACTAGTTCAAGCAAAACATAGGCAAAGAATACATAGATTAAACACATTCAAGTCGTATTCGGGTCGAAGATATCACTTGAAATTCTCGATCGTCGTTCGAATCCGAATTGTGAGGTGAAGTCGCTGTCTCCCCTGCTCGTACTATCCCGGAATCGCTGCATTCAGAAAGGTAAATATCACTTCTTCTTGCATCATTTACTTCTCAAGATGTAGGTCTTTATTATCTGAAGGTTGTAAGATCTTTAATTTTTTTTGAGTTATATATTTTGGCTTAACTCGGATCTCTTAAAATATTTTTTTTATTTACTCATAAATTATGTTGTATTTAAGATGTGTCTTATTTCATCATTTCACGGCTAATTCATTTCTATTTTATTGCATGTGAAAACTCCATCCTATTTCGGATTCTATCCCTGCCTTTCGTTGAGTGAAATTCCTCTTGAATTAGACTTCTCGATGTCCAGAGAAAATGGAAACTGAAACAGGTCTCGTAAAGAAGAAAAATAAGGTATATACATTCGATATACACTGATATACGACAAGTGTATACAAAAATGGGAGTTGGGTTAAAACCCCAAATTTCCAGCAAAATAGGCCCAAAAAGGGGGCCCAAATTCATCTGCTCGTTTACTCCTTTATTATTTAATTATATTATTATTATCTTTTTTTTATTAACTCTAAATTTAGAATTATTAAATAACTTAATTAATTCCCCAAGAGATGAACTATATTCTTTATGTTAGTATGTTTAAATGAATTTAATTTTTGTCAACACTTGGTTTTTGTTTATTTGAAAACTTTTACTTAACCTTCAATTAACTTAGACTAGTCACTATGCTTTAATTGACCAATTTGGTTTAAAATATTATTTTAAAAAATGCGTCAAATAAGTTTTAACAAATCTAGTCTTGTTAAAATTCTAGTCACTTGTATTATATTCAAATGTTTCAATTAAGATTCCATTTTTCTTATAAAAAAAATTAAAAATTATTCTTTTAATTATTTTCTCAAGTTAATCGAGTGTTGTAAATTAATAATATTATTTGTATATTAAATATATTTTTTTTAAAAATAGTCAAATAATAATTAACCTAAGTCGTAGGATAACCGTGTGTTAGCGGGCGCTTCAAATGCCTTAAAAACCTTCTTGAAGCGTAAATAAGAACCTCTTACCCATTTTCTCTAAATTTATTAAGATTTAATCTGTTAAAATCTTTTTAAATTAAGTTTTCTTAATTTCTTTAAAAAATTAAGTGGCGACTCTTTTCTAAGTATTTTTCTTAAATTGTTTTATACTTTGAAACATTTCAAAAAAAAAAGTGATTTTTCTAAAGATAGTAGAATTACGGCATAACAATACTCATAAGGTATATAAAAGTATGGGGTTAGTACAACAATGTACTAAGTATGGCATATGCAAAACATGCAAAAAGGGACATTTTAGTAAAATAACCTTTCATGCAATTTAAATATAACATTCATGAATTTAGAATCAAATCAACATAAGAACCATCATTTAGCACTTAAGGAATAACTCACATAATTTTGAACCAAAAGAACACTTTACAGTAACTTTACCAAAACTTACAGTAAACTAAAAAGGACATTACAGTGAACTTACTAAAACTTACAGTAAAATTGAAAAAGCATTAAAGTGAACATTTTGAATTCTTACAATGAAGACCTTACAGTGAATGGCACGGTCCAAATCATACGAACTCTTTTTCCTTTGAAGTTTCCCTAACCCAAGGTCATCCTAAAAACCCCTAAGGTGAGCCAAGAAGGGATCTTCATTACACCTCCTTCAAAGCACACCAAAGCGACCCTTAAAACCACCAAATCTTAGGCTTACTTCGTTGGAAATCAAATCAACGCCCTTGGCTAACATATGCAACACACTCATGAAAATATAGGTCACACTAAGTGCAATGTGAGAGTAGCATCCCATACTACCACGCCCTCTTAGTTCTCCTAATTGATTCCATTTACTCAAGTACTCCACAATAATCATCCATAACACCACACCATAATACTCATTCACACAGATTTCATGAAAGTACTCTTCTCCCATAGTAGGTATAGGTCACAACAAGTGCAATGTGAGAATAACATCTGATACTACTACTCCCACTTAGTGCTCCTACTAGGTAACTAATGTGAATCAAGCACTTCACGACATACATACACAATATCAACAATATACAAGTTAACTAGTTTCAAATCAATTCTTTTGTGGGAGTTAGCTTAACCTACAAAGACCATAAGAGCTAGACATGGAATCTCGATATTAACCCCTATCGGATGAAGGATACTTACTTGCCGAGTGTAAGGTCATGCTTCTTAGCGTTCACATGGCTTTTCAAAGAGGTACACCTATGTGGGCACATAGTTAAGGGATAATGTCACATTCGGGTTTACCCCCTAGACGTAACCGGCGTCGTCGTCCTCGATGAGGACTAAGACAAGCCTCTTAGCCTCGTCATAGCATTCATTGATTAAAAATGTGAAGGAATTTAAAACTTTTTATCTATAACTACTCGGAGGTTTACGTAGACCTCTACATACACATAATATTTATATCAAGTATATATAGACTTGTTCATATACGAAGATTACATAGTCTTCTACTTTTATTTCACACATTTATATAGTAAAGAATAATAGTCATAAAAGGTGTCTCATCTCATAAACCATCTATCAAAGACAATAAATCTTGGGCATAGCCCTACATCAATACAAGACGCCAAATATAGGCCATATACAACATCGTCTCAAATGAGTAAATGAGTCAAAACAGAACTATAGTAACTAAGTAACATAGGAGTAAGATGTCGGCAACGCCCTCGGGAGAATGAGGACCTACCACTTGGATGGTTGAGATCCAAGTCTTCCTTTCCAGCAATTCAGAGCAAGATCAACGACCCGAACCTAAAATGTTTGGGAAAAAGGGAAAGAAATGGGGTTAGTACTCCACATGTACTAAGTATGGAACCACATATACAATTACCAATCAAATATACTTAGAAAAGGACATTTAAGAAAAAATCATTATAAAACATGTATACGAGTGAAGCATAGCAAAGCAAAGCATACTAACTATAACCTTCATAAAGTCACAAGTGCAATGATCAAGTAAATTCCCATGACTCTTACTTAGTCAAGTAACCTATCAAGACTACAATTTAGCAACTATCCTTACCTAGCATACTCTCCCATTTCACGAAAACATTCTTCTTCAACCAAAAGAAACAACCTTATACTCATAAGCATGTTATTCAATGTACAAAGTCATTTACATTATATCACTACTTTACATACATAATATTGACCTCTCAAAGCTCCTATCAAGGCAACTAGTGCAAGGCTTAGGTAGAGTCCCATACCCCTACCCAAGCTATAGCCAAACCCTTTCAAGTTACTTCGATTAGTCTATATCTTATTCATTCATTTTAGTTTAGGAAAACCTTGCCTTAACCGACATAGACCACATGAGCAAATGTGGAATCAGGTGTCATGAAACCTTACACCGATGAAAGGTAGTCTACCGGCCAAAGTATAACCTAACGTAAACGTAGCTATCTAGGTGGATCCACTAGCTAGTATCCTATGGTGGCAACATAGTTCAAGAACTAAGAGATAGGTATTCCCTCTATATACCATTTGGTAATGGGGCCTCACCTCATGAGAATTCGTGAGTGAATATTCCTCAAAGAAAGTCAACACTTCACGTGGGTCCATAGGTGAGTATTCCTCTAAGGGAAATCAACACTCTATAAGGACAAATGGTGGATATTCCTCCATGAAAAGTCAACATCTCTCAATGTCAAGTTCACTCGGTGCTACGCTAAGTTCCCTTAACATCAAAGTCTCTAACTTTATTAACCATCCCAACCTAGTTAGATAGTAGGGTCAAACCCTTGTATATTCATCATCATAGCTCAATACGAATTGTATGAGAAATAATCCTTTCATTAACAATTCATATAGGTAAAGTTAGCCCTCACACATCTCATCACAATAGGGAACATCTTACATAACAACTTCCCTATATCATGTACTCTTAGGCAGTCTCACAACCAACCTAAACATTTCAATTCGATCATCATACCAACCTATCACCTTAAGCAAGGTATACTTCAATACACATTATCACTTGATGACAATTAATCACCATTTGAAGTAAGGATTAGGATAAGGAAGACTTACCAATACCTCTCCATAGTTCACCAATAAAAGGGCCTTACCATCAACCCATAGACTAACCCGATTTGGGTCATCACATAAATACAATTCAATAGTCAACATAAGAACTTAATTTAAGAGAAAGCACTATACCATAAAGCAATACTAAATCAAAGCTTGGTAACATGATATCAAAGTCTATCTTCTTACCCTATATTCAATACTCAAGAAATAGGCATGAAGAACTTCAATTCACCATAATAGATTCATGGTCTATGTAATAACAATCATTAAAGATGATTTAAACAATAATTAGATCAATTACATCAATCCAACTCAAATTCATATCAATCTCATACTTAGGGTGAAGGGTTAGGGGTAATCACCCACAATCTAGATCAAACTACATCAATTCATCATAATCAAGTTGCAATACATGATAATCTATTCATTATAACTCAAATAATACCTAAACAACTCAATTCATATACTCAAATTCTAAATTGGATGAAACCCATACGAAACTCAACTTTTAGAAAATCTTTGAAGGAGCCCTTTGAGGAAAGAAGTCTCAAAGGTGAATTACATCCCATACCTTAAGGTTTGATGACGTTTTGATGGTGAATTTTGTGCTAAATAAGCCCCCAATGATCTCCCAAAGTTGTTCTCCAATGGAGTCTTCCAATAGAGAGAGAAAGTAGAGAGAAGGAAGAGAGTTTTGTTTTTGAGAATTGTCATTAGGTTAATGAAGGTTGGGTATTTATAGTGGGGTCTTAAGTCACTTAATTAGTCTTCCCTTAATCCCCTAATTACCCCTAAGACACTTAATAAAATAATTAACTAAAACTTAAATCCCTGAAAACACTGCAAGCCCTCCACGACGGCTCCCCGTTGACGCGCCGTCGTGGGCGTGACGGACAGGCCCTCCTCCGTCCTGCACGTCCGTCGCGCTGGTCAGAGACTGTGCAGGCGGAGGCTTTCTTCCCAGCATCTAAGGCTGGAACGACGGTGGCCTCGACGCCCCGTCGCGCCTGTGACGCCCCGTCATTGGGTCCGTCGTGGCCTACTGTCTCAAGGGTCCTCCTCGAGTGCCCTTAGTTGATCCTCGGAGAGTCGTACCCTGACTTTTCCAACATGAAACCATCCCACACTATGTGTTACACCTATTGTTACAAACTTTTACTAAATTCCGACTCTTTAACTTGATTAAACTAAAAGGACACTCTAGCCTTCTTATGAACCAACTTACCGGACGTTATGGACGTTTTGGTTCCAAAGCACTTCAATGACTCCACCTATGCCTAATTTGGATAGAACCAATGGTTTAGACCTTAAGGAGCCTATTTGAGTCTTATCACATGACTTTGGGATTTCGAAAATGTTACATTATCCCCCCCCCCCTTAGGAACATTCGTCCCCGAATAAACTAAACACTCTTTAAATGAGGGAATAGACTCAAGACTAGTAGCTCAACCAATTCACAATATTCAATTAACATGAATCATATCATTTCAATAAAACACTTCAAAACATCAATTTATCATACATAAGCTCAAAGTTTCCTCATGAGATACTTTCTACTCACAACACATATAAGCTCAATCAGTTGATATACAAGTCACTTAGCACAAAGTTCATCTTATCAATATGCTTAGTATAACATCCACAAGGATTCACTATATCACATACACGACCTGATTCAAATATGCAAGAAGCAAGACAAATTTCAAATTTATTTAAGGTCACCTTACAGTGCCTTCATTGTGAAGTCTCAAAGGTAAGATTTTTGAAGAAACTTCACCAAAGCATCAAGAATACACAAAATCTATTATATTATATCATTAGAGAGAAAGACTAACCTTAATCATCAAAAAGATGAGGATAGCGGGTTTTCATGTAGGCCTCGGCCTCCCATGTTGCACCCTCAACTAGGTGGTTCTTCCATAACACTTTTATGGAAACCACCTCCTTGTTCCTCAATCTTTTCACTTGCCTATCAAGGATTCAGATAGAAACCTCCTCATAAGAGAGGTTATCCTTGACTCCAAGACCTTCAATAGGAAGGATAGACTCGGGATCCCCAACACACTTCTTCAACATCGAGACATGGAAAACCGGATGAACCGAAGCTAAGTCGTTAGGTAGTTGTAAGCGATAGGCAACTTTACCAACCCTTTCCAAAATTGCATAAGGACCCATGTAACGAGGGCTCAACTTCCCTTTCTTGCCAAATCTTACCACCCCTTTCATAGGTGAGATTTTTAAATACACCTTGTCACCCTCTTCAAACTCCAAATCTCTTCTCCTATTATCGGCATAGGACTTTTGTCGACTATAGGCTGTTTGTAACCTATTTCTTATGATATGTACATTCTCCAATGTCCTATAAATCAATTCGGGACCAAAGATCGATGATTCACCAACTTCAAACCATCCTATAGGAGACCTACACCTCCTACCATACAAGTCTTCATAGGGAGCCATGGAGATGGACGAATGAAAACTATTATTATAAGCAAACTCTACCAACGGCAAGTGCTTATCCCAACTCCCTTTAAAATCAATAATGCAAGCTCTAAGCATATCTTCAAGAGTTTGAATTGTGCGTTCCGCTTGACCATCCGTTTGAGGATGAAAGGCGGTACTCAATTTCACTTTAGTACCCAAACCTTTTTGAAAAGACTTCCAAAACCTAGATGTGAATTGTGCACCCCGATCCGAAATGATGGATAACGGAATACCATGGCGACACACAATCTCATTTATGAAGATCTTCTCATAATCCTCCGCCGAATACGTGGACTTGACGGGAATAAAATGAGCGAACTTAGTCAATCTATCCACAATCACCCATATAGAATCATATGACTTTTGAGTCCGAGGCAACCCTACCACAAAGTCCATATTAATGTCTTCCCACTTCCAAGTAGGAATTTTGATCTCTTGTAGTAAGCCACCCAGCTTTTGATGTTCCTCCATCACTTGTTGGCAATTTGGACACTAAGCAGCAAATTCCGCTATGTCCTTCTTCAAACCTTCCCACCAATATATTTCTGGAAGGTCATGATACATCTTAGTAGAACCCGGATGGATGGAATAGTGGGATCCATGGGCTTCTTCAAGGATCCGATACCTCAATCCATAAACATCAGGAACACATAACCTCCCTTGGTACCTCAACACACCATCTCCTCCTATGGAGAAAGACTCATTCATCTTGCCAAGAACACATTCCTTCAACTCCATCAATAGTTGATCAAGGTGTTGTTTGGACTTCACCTCAACCACCAATGATGATTCAGAGCTATGATGAACCGTGGCACCTCCATTTAGAGAATTCTCTAAACGAACACCCAATCTAGTCAAACTATGAACATCTTTCACTAATTCTTTCTTGTCTTCATCAAAATGAGACACACTACCCATAGTCAAACGGCTTAGAGCATCCGCCACCACATTGGCCTTGCCGGGGTGATATAGGACACTCATATCATAATCCTTCAACAATTCCAACCACCTTCTTTGTCGGAGATTCAACTCTTTTTGAGTAAACACATATTGACGACTCTTATGATCGGTGAAAACATCCACATGAACACCATAGAAGTAATGTCTCAACATTTTTAAAGCAAACACTACGGCCGCTAATTCAAGGTCATGAGAGGGGTAATTTTTCTCATGAACCTTAAGTTGCCGTGAAGCATAGGCAATCACCTTCCCGTTTTGCATAAGCACACACCCCAAACCTATGCGGGATGCATCAAAATACACAACGAACCCTTTAGAACCTTCTGGTAAAGTTAATACCGGAGCTGAAGTAAGCCTATCTTTCAACAGTTGGAAACTCTTCTCGCAGGCCTCCGACCACTCAAACTTTTTACCCTTTTGAGTTAATGAAGTCAATGGAGATTCAACGGATGAAAAACCTTCTACAAACCTTCGATAATAGCCTGCTAAACCCAAGAAACTCCTAATGTCAGTTGGGGTCAAGGGTCTAGGCCAGTTTCTTACCGCATCAATTTTCCTTGGGTCTACCTCAACTCCCTCACTAGAGATGATGTGCCCAAGAAACGCTACCGACCTCAACCAAAACTCACGCTTGCTATACTTGGCGAACAATTTATGCTCTTTAAGGGTTTGCAATACTACCCTTAGATGACTCATGTGATCAACCTCATTCTTCGAATACACCAAGATATCATCGATAAATACAATAACAAATACATCAAGGTAACTTCGAAACACTCTATTCATTAGGTCCATGAACGCCGCCGGAGCATTTGTGAGACCAAAGGACATAACCACGAACTCATAATGCCCATACCTAGTCCGAAAGGCCGTCTTTGGAATATCTTCATTTCTCACCCTAAGCTGGTGATGCCCTGACCTCAAGTCAATTTTGGAGAAGTAACTAGCTCCTTGGAGTTGATCAAATAAATCATCAATCCGAGGAAAAGGATACTTGTTCTTGACAGTAACCTTGTTGAGTTGGCGGTAGTCAATACACATTCTCAAGGACCCATCCTTCTTTTTCACGAACAAAACCGGAGCACCCCATGGAGAAATGCTAGGCCTTATAAAGCCCTTGTCTAGTAAATCTTTAAGTTGCGCCTTCAACTCTTTTAACTCGGTCGGAGCCATTCTATAAGGAGGAATAGAGATAGGGTTTGTTTCCGGTAGCAAATTAATACCGAAATTGATTTCCCGTTCGGTAGGAATACCAGGAAGGTCATCAGGAAAGACCTCCACAAATTCACTCACCACGGGGACCGACTCAATAAGAGGAACTTCGGAAACAACTTCTTGGACTCTCATAATATGATAAAGACACCCCTTTGAGATCATTTTACACGCTTTTAGACATGATATGAAACGACCTCTAGGAAAAGAATTTCCACCCTTCCACTCAAAAACGGGTTCATTTGGGAAACTAAACCTCACAACTCTAGTTCTACAATCAATAGAATCGAAGCTAGCATGTAACCAATCCATACCTAGAATAACGTCAAAATCAAACATATCTAGTTCAACTAGATCTAAATGAGAAACTCTATGGGGCATAGAAATAGGACAATTTCGATAGACTCTTTTTGCTACAACTGACTCACCCACCGGAATAGACACCAAAATAGGATCATGCAAAACATCGGGTAAAGTACCAAACTTTTTAGCTACTAAGGGAGTAACGAAAGACAAAGTAGCACCCGGATCAAGCAAAGCATACACATCAATAGCAAAGATTTGTAACATACCGGTCAGCACATCGGGAGAGGCCTCTTGGTTATCTCTCGATCGAAGAGCATAGAAATGGTTCTTATTGGGAACGTCATTAGAACCACTCGGCTGACCACCCTTCTCTCGTCCCTTAGCATTAGGACAATCTCGCACTCTATGACCACTTTTTCCACAACCAAAGCAGATCCCCGTTCCTATGAAACATTCTCCAGAGTGACCTTTCCCACACTTAGAACACGTAGGCCTCTCATTCAGCGAGTTTCCACCCTTTCCTTTTTCAACTCTTGGCCTAGGGGCTTTAGAATCCCTAATCTTGGGAAATTTGGATGGAACCTGATTTGAGAACCTCTTCTTGAATCTCGGCTTGTCTTGAATTCCAAACCTATCTTTAGTAGTTCCACTCTCGAAAGACCTTGCCCTTCTTGAATCCTTATCCTTATCCTCCCTTTTTGCTCTAGCCTCCTTAACCCTTTTTGCATGCACCATGAGACGACCAATATTCGTGTTATCATGAAGCATAGCCAATTGACATTCTTCTTGCAAATCATCCGACACACCTATCACGAATCAACTCATTTCGTCTCTAGGATCGGAGACCAAGGAAGGAGCATACTTAGCCAATTGAATGAACTTCAAAGAGTACTCATGAACACTCATTTCTCCTTGGCGGAGATTGATGAACTCCACCACCTTGGTTTCTCTCATCTCTAGGGAAGAACCGATCAAGAAAAGCCCTTTTGAACAACTCCCAAGTCACGGGCCCACTTTGAAGTGGCCTATTATCTTTCCATTGTACATGCCATGTCTGAGCCACATCCTTGAGTTGGTATGAGGCCAACTCGGCATTCTCACTAGAAGACAACCCCATAGCACACAAAATCTTATAAACCTCATCAATGAATTCTTGAGGGTCTTCATCAACCTTAGACCCGTAGAAGATAGGAGGATTCATTCGGGTGAAGTCCCTAAGTCGGGAAGCCATAATTTGCTCATGAACTCTAGGTGCCAAATCCCTATTAGCTTGGGCAGTCATGGCTTGGGCTTGCACCATTGCGGCTTGAGCTTGAGTAGTCATGGCTTGATCCATTTGAGCAAGAATAGCCCTCATTTGAGCCTATACCATAGGTGGAGGATCATCGGGAACCTGATCATCAACAACAATCTCTTCAAGGGGAGGAACTGGATCACCACAGGGAGGGATTCCCGCAGCAGCAATCTCCTCCTCAAGTCTTCTGGCTGCATTCCTTCTAGTATTCATTTCGTATAACCAAAACACAAGGTTTAGGCAAATACATATACGACGTACATTCTAGAGGCACGATATGGATTTCCAACAATGAGAGTGATTCCTAAGCATCAAATAAGTTCCTATTCATAAGTGTGGCGTGCTTCACAATTATGAATACAAACCTATATAACGTGGTTGAGAGAGACGTTAACATCAAGGATATTCAACCTCATGCTCTGATACTAAGTTTGTCACATCCAGGTTTACCCCTAGACGTAACCGGCGTCGTCGTCCTCGATGAGGACTAAGACAAGCCTCTTAGCCTCGTCATAGCATTCATTGATTAAAAATGTGAAGAAATTTAAAACTTTTTATCTATAACTACTCGGAGGTTTATGTAGACCTCTACATACACATAATATTTATATCAAGTATACATAGACTTGTTCATATACGAAGATTACATAGTCTTTTACTTTTATTTCACACATTTATATAGTAAAGAATAATAGTCATAAAAGCCGTCTCATCTCATAAACCATCTATCATAGACAATAAATCTTGGGCATAGCCCTACATCAATACAAGAAGCAGCATATAGGCCATATACAACATTGTCTCAAATGAGCAAATGAGTCAAAATAGAACTATAGTAACTAAGTAACATAGGAGTAAGATGTCGGCAATGCCCTCGGGAGAATGAGGACCTACCACTTGGATGGTTGGAGATCCAAGTCTTTCTTTCCAGCAATTCGGAGCAAGATCAACGACCCAAACCTAAAATGTTTAGGAAAAAGGGAAAGAAATGGGTTAGTACTCCACATGTACTAAGTATGGAACCACATATACAATTACCAATCAAATATACTTAGAAAAGGACATTTAAGAAAAAATCATTATAAAACATGTATACAAGTGAACCATAGCAAAGCAAAGCATACTAACTATAACCTTCATAAAGTCACAAGTGCAATGATCAAGTAAATTCCCATGACTCTTACTTAATCAAGTAACCTATCAAGACTACAATTTAGCAATTATCCTTACCTAGCATACTCTCCCATTTCACGAAAACATTCTTCTTCAACCAAAAGAAACAACCTTATACTCATAAGCATGTTATTCAATGTACAAAGTCATTTACATTATATCACTACTTTACATACATAATATTGACCTCTCAAAGCTCCTATCAAGGCAACTAGTGCAAGGCTTAGGTAGAGTCCCATACCCCTACCCAAGCTATAGCCAAACCCTTTCAAGTTACTTCGATTAGTCTATATCTTATTCATTCATTTTAGTTTAGGGAAACCTTGCCTTAACCGACATAGACCATATGAGCAAATGTGGAATCCGGTGTCATGAAACCTTACACCGATGGAAGGTGGTCTACCGGCCAAAGTAGAACCTAACGTAAACGTAGCTATCTAGGTGGATCCACTAGATAGTATCCTATGGTGGCAACATAGTTCAAGAACTAAGAGATAGGTATTCCCTCTATATACCATTTGGTAATGGGGCCTCACCTCATGAGAATTCGTGAGTGAATATTCCACAAAGAAAGTCAACACTTCACGTGGGTCCATAGGTGAGTACTCCTCTAAGGGAAATCAACACTCTATAAGGGACAAATGGTGAATATTCCTCCATGAAAAGTCAACATCTCTCAATGTCAAGTTCACTCGGTGCTACGCTAAGTTCCCTTAACATCAAAGTCTCTAACTTTATTAACCATCCCAACCTAGTTAGATAGTAGGGTCAAACCCTTGTATATTCATCATCATAGCTCAATGCGAATTGTATGAGAAATAATCCTTTTATTAACAATTCATATAGGTAAAGTTAGCCCTCACACATCTCATCACAATAGGGCACATCTTACATAACAACTTCCCTATATCATGTACTCTTAGGCAGTCTCACAACCAACCTAAACATTTCAATTCGATCATCATACCAACCTATAACCTTAAGCAAGGTATACTTCAATACACATTATCACTTGATGACAATTAATCACCATTTGAAGTAAGGATTAGGATAAGAAAGACTTACCAATACCTCTCCATAGTTCACCAATAAAAGGGCCTTACCATCAACCCATAGACCATCCCGATTTGGGTCATCACATAAATACAATTCAATAGTCAACATAAGAACTTAATTTAAGAGAAAGCACTATACCATAAAGCAATACTGAATCAAAGCTTGGTAACATGATATCAAAGTCTATCTTCTTACCCTATATTCAATACTCAAGAAATAGGCATGAAGAACTTCAATTCACCATAATAGATTAATGGTCTATGCAATAACAATCATTAAAGATGATTTAAACAATAATTAGATCAATTACATCAATCCAACTCAAATTCATATCAATCTCATACCTAGGGTTAAGGGTTAGGGGTCATCACCCACAATCTAGATCAAACTACATCAATTCATCATATTCAAGTTGCAATACATGATAATCTATTCATTATAACTCAAATAATACCTAAACAACTCAATTCATATACTCAAATTCGAAATTGGATGAAACCCATATGAAACTCTACTTTTAGAAAATCTTTGAAGGAGCCCTTTGAGGAAAGAAGTCTCAAAGGTGAATTAGATCCCATACCTTAAGGTTTGATTACGTTTTGATGGTGAATTTTGTGCTAAATAAGCCCCCAATGATCTCCCAAAGTTGTTCTCCAATGGAGTCTTCCAATAGAGAGAGAAAGTAGAGAGAAGGAAGAGAGTTTTGTTTTTGAGAATTGTCATTAGGTTAATGAAGGTTGGGTATTTATAGTGGGGTCTTAAGTCACTTAATTAGTCTTCCCTTAATACCCTAAGTACCCCCTAAGACACTTAATAAAATAATTAACTAAAACTTAAATCCCTGAAAACACTGCAGGCCCTCCACGACGGCTCCCCGTTGACGCGCCATCGTGGGCGTGACGGACAGGCCCTCCTCCGTCCTGCACGTCCGTCGCGCTGGTCAGAGACTGTGCAGGCGGAGGCTTTCTTCCCAGCATCTAAGGCTGGCACGACGGTGGCCTCGACACCCCGTCGCGCCTGTGACGCCCCGTCATTAGGTCGATCGTGGCCTACTGTCTCAAGTGTCCTCCTCGATGGCCCTTAGTTGATCTTCGGAGAGTCGTACCCTGACTTTTTCAACATGAAACCATCCCACACTATGTGTTACACCTATTGTTACAAACTTTTACTAAATTCCGACTCTTTAACTTGATTAAACTAAAAGGACACTCTAGCCCTCTTATGAACCAACTTACTGGACGTTATGGACGTTTTGGTTTCAAAGCACTTCAATGACTCCACCTACGCCTAATTTGGATAGAAACAATGGTTTAGACCTTAAGGAGCCTATTTGAGTCTTATCACATGACTTTGGGATTTCGGAAATGTTACAGATAAGGAGATTTCTACTAAGTAACTCACTCTCTACTAACGAGTAGTACTCATCTCAAGAGGTACTTTGGATTACAACATCTCAATTCACGAAGTGTAATCCACCACCCCTTCATATCCTCTCGGTGCTAGGCATAACTCCCCACGGACTTATCAACATAATATTCTATCTTAGAAAGCTCGCTAGGAATGGAGAGGTTGCTGCTAGACACTACATCTCAACTCACGAAGTGTGTCCACCTCAAGATTTTCCTTTTTACTCAACTTGGCATAATACATTCTTTAAAGTGTGTGTGTGTGTACATGTGCACACCTTGCATATAAGCATCATTTCATTCTCATCAAGTTCTACACATACGTCAGCCTCGATTCATCAAGTTACACACTGTACATGCTTCTCATAATCATATACTTCATTTAGACTTAACAATGTCAAACAATCAATTCAAGCTACACCAAACACAATACAAGTCCCATTTCCAATATCTCTTGATTTCACATAATAGAACTTCAAGATTACATATTCAAAACATACTAAATAACATCAAGTTCATCAATTAGCACCGCCATCCATAAGATGTACCATACCACTCAATATCAATTCATAATAAGAACTACATAATGAAAGCAACTCAACATCAAATCAAACCATCATCACTCATAAGAAATTTATCAATATTTCACAATATTAAGGCCCTTAGGTCAGTATCTACAACAACATGACAAATACAAGAAGACCCAAGTTCATACCCTACTCAAATCATGCTCACATAACCCATTTTCAAGCCAAAAGTTGAAGTATGCATAAACAAGAGTTTCATGGAGTTTTAACATCAATATCATCAATTCAAACCAAGATAAATACATTTAAACCATTAGAACTTAAATACAAAAACACCCATACTAGAAATCAAAGTTAGAAGAAGTTTGAGTTTAGAAACCCTTTTGAAACCCTTTTTGGAAGTTGGCTCCTTGAATGAAAATATATTCAAGAATGGATACCATACCTTTAAGAGAAGGAAACCCACTAATTTTGGTGAAGAAACACGTCCAAATCATCCCTCCTTTCCCTCCTTGAGCCTTGGCTTCAATAGTGACTTTGAGAGAGTTTTCTTTTTAGAGAGAAAGTTTGAATGTTGAAGTGAGGGTCTTGTCTAGGTCTAGGGTTTAAAACTATTTTAATACAACCTAAAAACACTAAAATTATCCACCTAGGGTCTTAAAATACTTGGGGTGTATTTACATAAAACACCCCAAGTTGGCAACAACTTCACAGACTCGCAGGCCCTAACAGACGAGACCTTCACCAACGGACCGTCTTTGCATCAATGGACCGTTTGTAGGGTCCCGTGGTTTGGGACTTAGCTCCAAATGGAGAATGGACACCAATAACTTATGGTCCAATCGACTCCCTAGGTTGACGGACCATTGATGGACCAACGGACCGTCCTTAGGGTCATCGATGGCCACTGCTTTTTGGCAGTTTTTCCCAAGTCTTGGGCCCTTAATCTAGGGCCCCTTGTGGCTCCTAGGTAGGGTCGTGCCCGGACGTTAAACCCCTAAACTAAGTCATATAGGTCTTAGGAACATCCCACCTTAGTTTCAAGGAAAACAAACACGTAAAACTCATCCAAACACAACAAGACACACAAGTACATTCTAAGGCATACCTTCCGAACTTCATTGACGTTTTTGGTCGATTGACCTCAAAACTCAACCAAACTTCACACACACCTTAGTAATACTAAACTAACTTAGTATAACACAAAATTCACTCAAGCAACACTTACGAAGCTCTAGCTCACCTTAGTTCGTTTTAGGGCATCACATTCTCCTCCACTTGGAATAACATTTGTCCTCGAATGACACTTAAACTTTTTAGAACAACAACGACTCACTTAGCATCACATATTACACTTAGATCATGATCAAAACATCAACAATCAAAGCATCAACTATCAAGGAACATCATTTCACACTTTCAACACTTAGCAACATAGGCAACTTTTGCCAAACTTCACAAGGTCAAAACTCAACCTTAAACTTCTTTTATGGAGGAACTACCTTCTCCAACACTAAACATGCTCATATACCATACTTTTACATACATTTAAACTTAAATTCAAGACAAAACAATTTTCTTCAAAAAATCAAAATTCTATAGTGAAGTTCACTGTGTTCACTGCCAAGCTACCAAATTTTTTTGAAAATTCATTCTTTAAGTAATTCATCAAGATGATATGATCATATGAACTATAAAACCACATAAACTCATTTCATATCACAAAAGCAACAATAACAAAGAGTTAAGACTTACCAAAACCATCGATCCGAATTAATTATCCTTCCTAGCCCCCATCCCATAGGAAGGGTTCTTCTTGGGAGCATTAGGATCTAGGGAAGCTTGATTGACATCTTTCCCCCTTGATTTGAGGTTTGGACAGTCCCTCATCTTGTGGTCCTTATTGCCACATTCAAAACAACCATCCGTTCCAGCAAGACACTTACCCCCATGTTGCTTTCCACAAGTAGGGCACCTAGCCCTTTCATAGGAATGGCCACCACCTTGGAAATGTTGATTTGGAGCCCTATCCTTGTTTCCCATGGAAGAATCTTGGGGATAAAACCTCTTTTTAGTATTTTGGTGACTAGAATCATCCGACCTAGGCCTCTTTACCTCTTGCCTTATCTCCCTAATTTTGGACTCCTCAATTTGTTGTGCATAAACCATGAGCCTAGAGATATCCATGTCATTAAGAAGCATTGTTGTACGACACTCTTTCTCAACAAAGATAGACACTCCCATCACAAACTTGTTCATCCTAGCCCTAGGGTTGGCTACCATTGTTGGGTCATACTTAGAGAGTTGGGTGAATTTGAGAGAGTACTCTTGCACACTCATTCCCCCTTGACGAAGGTTCATGAATTCAACCATCTTCTTATCCCTCCACTCTAAAGGAAAGAACCTATATAGGAAAGCCTCTTTGAATTCCTCCCAATCAACCGGACCTCTTTCTAAGGGTATCTCACCCATCCATGGCTCATACCACACTTAAGCAACATCCTTAAGTTGGTAAGCGGCCAATTCCGCTTTCTCCCTAGGGGTCACACCCGTAGCATCTAAGACCTTGAAAACCTTATATATGAAGCCTTGTGGATCTTCATCCACCTTACTGCCATGAAAGGTTGGAGGGTTCATCCTCAGGAAATCCCGAATTCTAGAATCGGGAGTACTAGCATTTGGTTGGGGCCTATCTCCTTGGTTAGCTTGGCCGACAAAGTGATTGTTGACAACATGAGCTTGAGCCTTCATGAGTTGGGTCAAGTTATTAGGGCAGCCCTCAACTCCGCATTAGTCATATCACCCTCAACAAAAGGAGCTTGAGGCATAGGAGGCACTTGAGGTCCTTGGGGTTCCGGAGGCAATTGAGGTTCTTGAAGAGGAACCTCCTCATTTTCCTCCCCTAAGACAACAATAGGAACTTGGTCAACACGGGGAACGACTCTCTCATTTGGTACACCTCCCTCCTCCCTTCTAGCGGTCGATCTCCTCGTATTCATGTCCTAAAAACACAAAAAGAAGAGGTTAAGAAAATACACCTTATAAACTCAACTCTGAGGCACGATATTAGAATAGAGAAGAAAGTGAAACTTCTAGCATCATATAGCCTCTTGTCCATGGATGTGTCGCGACTCACACCAATGACCAAGATACTACTAGATGTGGCTTGTGAGACTTTTAGACCTTAAACTATTTCCCAAAACCTTTTGCTCTGATAACAAGTCTGTCACGACCCGAAAGCACCCCCTAGAAGTTAGGGAAAACCTTCAAATCGTGACATGGAGTACTTGATCCTTTGGGGTCTCGTACAAGCCCTCTAACTAGCGTTCATAACATAAAGCATAAAAAGTAGTGCGGAATTAAAACTTTTCACAATAGCAATAATAAAATAAGTCTTTTCATAAATACTAGGAAATCCTGTCGTCACAACCCAACTAAAGACATTACATAGAATCTTAGGGACACGACCCTTTACAATAAAAAGGAAATACAAATTAAGTCTTAATAATGAAACTAAGAGACATAAACTATGTCCTCGAATATATGAGGACATACCCAATTCTTGAGAGATAGAATTCCCAAACTTCAACTCCGATCCTCCAAAAGGATTCCAACCAATACTCATAAGGTATATAAAAGTATGGGGTTAGTACAACAATGTACTAAGTATGGCATATGCAAAAAATGTAAAAAGGGTTAGTAAAATAACCTTTCATGCAATTTAAATATAACATTCATGAATTTAGAATCAAATCAACATAAGAACCATCATTTAGCACTTAAGGAATAACTCACATAATTTTGAACCCAAAGAACACTTTACAGTAACTTTACCAAAACTTACAGTAAACTAAAAAGGACATTACAGTGAACTTACTAAAACTTAAAGTAAAATTGAATATGTATTTTGAATTCTTACAATGAAGACCTTACAGTGAATGGCATGGTCCAAGTCATATGAACTCTTTTTCCTTTGAATTTTCCTTAACCCAAGGTCATCCTAAGACTCCCTAAGGTGAGCCAAGAAGGGATCTTCATTACACCTCCCTTCAAAGCACACCAAAGCGACCCTTAAAACCACCAAATCTTAGGCTTACTTCATTGGAAATCAAATCCACGCCCTTGGCTAACATATGCAAAACACTCATGGAAATATAGGTCACACTAAGTGCAATGTGAGAGTAGCATCCCATACTACCACTCCAACTTAGTGCTCCTAATGGATTCCATTTACTCAAGTACTCCACAATAATCATCCATAACACCACACCATAATACTCATTCACACGGATTTCATAAAAGTACTCTTCTCCCATAGTAGGTATAGGTCACACCAAGTGCAATGTGAGAATAGCATCCCATACTATTACTCCCACTTAGTGCTCCTACTAGGTAACTAATGTGGATCAAGCACTTCACGACTTACATACACAATATCAACAATATACAAGTTAACTAGTTTCAAATCACTTCTTTTGTGGGAGTTAGCTTAACCGACAAAGACCATGAGAGCTAGACATGGAATCCCGATATTAACCCCTATCAGATGAGAGATCCTTACTTGCCTAGTGTAAGGTCATGCTTCTTAGCGTTTACATGGCTTTTCCAATAGATACACCTATGCGGGCACATAGTTAAGGGATAAGGAGATTGCTACTAAGTAACTCACTCTCTATTAACGAGGAGTACTCATCTCAAGAAGTACTTTGGATTACAACATCTCAACTCACGAACTGTAATCCACCTCCCCTTCATATCCTCTCGGTGCTAGGCATAACTCCCCACGGATTTCTCAACATAATAGTCTATCTTAGAAAGCTCACTAGGAATGGAGAGGTTGCTACTATACACTACATCTCAGCTCACGAAGTGTGTCCACCTCAAGATTCCCCTTTTTACTCAACTTGGCATAATACATTCTTTAAAAAGTGTGTGTGTATACATGTGCACACCTTGCATATAAGCATCATTTCATTCTCATCAAGTTCTACACATAATTTAACCTTGATTCATTAAGTTACACACTACATGCTTCTCATAATCATATACTTCATTTAGACATAAACTAGGTCAAACATGCAATTCAAGCTACACCAATTACAATAGAAGACACATTCCCAATATCTCTTCATTTCACATATTAGACCTTCAAGATTAGATATTCCAAAACATACTAAATAACATCAAGTTCATCAATTAGCACCGCCATCCATAAGATGGACCATACCACTCAATATCAATTCATAATAAGAACTATATAATGAAAGCAACTCAACATCAAATCAAACCATCATCACTCATAAGCAATTTATCAATATTCAACCATATTAAGGCACTTAGGTTATTAGCTACACCAACATGACAAATACAAGAAGACTCAAGTTCATACCCTACTCAAATCATGCTCACACAACCCATTTTCAAGCCAAAAGTTTAAGTATGCATAAACAAGAGTTTCATGGAGTTTTAACATCAAAATCATCAATTCAAACCAAGATAAATACATTTAAACCATTAGAACTTAAATACAAAAACACCCATACTAGAAATCAAAGTTAGAAGAAGTTTGAGTTTAGAAACCCTTTTGAAAACCTTTTTGGAAGTTGGCTCCTTGAATGAAAATATATTCAAGAATGGATACCATACATTTAAGAGAAGGAAACCCACTAATTTTGGTGAAGAAACACATCCAAATAATCCCTCCTTTCCCTCCTTGAGTCTTGGCTTCAATGGTGACTTTGAGAGAGTTTTCTTTTTAGAGAGAGAGTTTGAATGTTGAAGTGAGGGTCTTGTCTAGGCCTAGGGTTTAAAACTATTTTAATATAACCTAAAAACACTAAAATTATCAACCTAGGGTCTTAAAAGACTTGGGGTGTATTTACATAAAGCATCCAAAGTTGGCAGCAACTTCATAGACTCGCAGGCCCTCACAGACGAGACCTTCACCAACGGACCGTCTGTGCATCAACGGACCTTTGGTAGGGTCCCGTGGTTTGGGACTTAGCTCCAAATGGAGTCTGGCCAGAAATACCTTCTGGTACAATCGACTCCCTAGGTCGACGGACCGTTGATGGACCAACGGACCATCCTTAGGGTCGTCGATGGCCACTGCTTTTTGGCAGTTTTGCCCAAGTCTTGGGCCCTTCATCTAGGGCCCCTTGTGGGTACTAGATGGGTTCGTGCACGGACGTTAAACCCCTAAAATAAGTCATCTAGGTCTTAGGAACATCCCACCTTAGTTTCAAGGAAAACAAACACGTAAAACTCATCCAAACACAACAAGACACACAAGTACATTCTAAGGCATACCTTCCGAACGTCATGGACGTTTTTGGTCAATTGACCTCCAAACCCAACAAAACTTCACACACACCTTATTAATACTAAAATAACTTAGTATAACATAAAATTCACTCAAGAAACACTTACAAAGCTCTAGTTCACCTTAGTTCGTTTTAGGGCATCACATTAAGTCACATGTGAGGCTCTAACTACCTCAGTTTATTTTTGTCACATCCCGAGACCACACCCTAGAAAATATGGAACTCTCAAAGTGCAACCGGCGTACTCAACCTTTTGGAGGTCTTATGCAAGCCCTTTCGTATCGTTCATCGTATGTACATAGTGAAAAGTGGTGCGGAATTAAAACTTTTCACAAAACATTTCAAAGTCTTTAAAAACTCTTTCATGTAAAAACCATAGGAAATACTAAGTCTCAATCTCATCAAAGCTTAGACACAAGAGTACTTAGGACACGACCCATACACAATAGAAATATAGTACTACTAAGTCTATTACAATACTTTAATAAAAGATATAAAACACATCTATGCCCTCGAGTCAAATGAAGACATACTTAAACTTGACTTGAATGCTGCTAGGATCCAAGTCTTGCTTCCCAATGCTCCTCACCTACCAACCACTATAGAGATAGATAAATGCATGGAATTAGTACAATCACATGTACTAAGTATGGCATAATGCATAAAAATCATGAAAATGGACATTTATTGGAAATATGCATCTTTTGATTTAAATATCATAATATAATCATATGAACAACATTTAACACCTTAGAAACACATAAGAAATTACTTAATCAGTTTAGGACAGTTTTAAGGCAACATTAAAGTTAGCAATATCACCGTTACAGTGAACATATTCACTGTTACAGTGAAGTCTATTCACTTCATCTTAGATACCTTCTAGCATATAATTCCCCCACTAAAAGCTATCCTAAGACTCATTTAAGCAACACAAAGAGAGACCACCCATACACACTCTCTAAGCATTCCTAAATGATCCTCAAGACTACTTATAATGAGACACATACATTTACAATAAACCAAAACACATAACATGCATAATATGACATTCTCCTTAACAAGGCTATCAAAAGACTTACTTAAGTACTCCTAGAAGAGAACGTCCATACACTCTCTTCAAGGTTACGTAAGTAATCCTTAAGACTACCTAAGTTTAGATCTTGCCTAAAGAATCAACCAACTTCCCTAACTAGAGTCATTCTCAAGACTTCCCTAGATAAGACATGAGGAGATCATCCCTTATGCCCTTCACACTTTTACTAAGGAATCCTTAAGTCACTCTAGATTAGGCACCCATTCATTTACATGCTTTCTAACATAAGCCATTATTTCATTAGTTCACTAAGAGACATTCATCACATAGAGAACATTCAAGTAATGATCTTGGAGAAGACCTAGGGACTCTCACTAACATCTTCAAAGCCTATTGTGAAATGTCTAGATAGCGTTACATACCACCACCTAAACTTTATAGAACTTCTCTTATGCTAATGGGTATGCCACATGATGAGAATAGGCAATAACCGACATAGACCATGGTAGCAAAGCATGGAATCCTAAGTTCTAACCTACTCCGATGAGGGTTTTCTACTTGCCAATGGTAGAACTTAGACACATCCCATGTAGGCACATGGTTAAGGAATATGAAGGGCTTACTTTGTATTCTAGACTCATCCTTTAATTAGAACTACTTCCCTTACCATACTCACTCGGTGCTATCCTTTGTTCTCAAAGAGTAATTCACATTAAGGTTCATACAAAGGATTCCATATCAAGTTCATAACCCAATTACATTTACCCTACCAAAGAGGTACCCTAGGTATGCCTTACAATGGTAACAAGAAGCTCATAATGACTTTCCTAAGGATTGATATAATGTCATTCCAGTCAACCAACCTTAAGTCCATCATTCATTACAAGAAGGATATCATTTCGGCTTTCTACATAAAGTTTTGTAACCTTACCACTAGGTTCAAGGTTTCACATAAAGGACCCTCTTATCATCATTCAAGATCTCACATATCATTAATTCATACAAGACTAAGAGGCTTTAGCATCCTAAGTCAAGAAATCTCATATTCACATTCATACATGCATAAAGTAAGGGACACAAGTCTACCACACAAGACACACTAAGACCTTACTTTATCACATATTGCATATCATATTCAAGAAGCACATAGGCACAACCTTCATCACCTTTAGGTCACCCTATACACTACTATAACATCATCAATATAGTCAACATAAGACTCAATACCCAATTAGGAAGAATCATGCATCAACTCTAAGACTACACAGATAAAGACATAGTCATAGTCTAACATGATCACTTAGTAACTTCAATATAAGAAACATATACTTTCACATTACTTCACATATAGGTAGATATGATCATACTTCACATAATCGACTACACAAATCATCACATTACTTCAAATAATTGCCGACAAGGCCATCATCATCGTAATACTTAAAATAACGCCGACAAGGCCACATCAATCACATAACACCGCCACCATAAGTGGACCATACCAATCACAAAATAATTGAAGAGATATAAAACATAAAATAAATAGAAATAGGTCAGAGACCACCAATCCATTATCTCCACTTCAATCCATGTTTAAATCATCCAATTCAATACCATAAGGCCCTTACCCATGGCCATGAACATCAATTCAAAGCATAAATCATAATACTCAATGAATATAATTCAATTCAATATAGATTTATCAATCTAATACCAATTATACATCAATTGAATACAATTCTTACATCATTAGGTAGCCCATAGAAAACTACACCGTAATTCATAAACATTAAGGCTATATCAAGTTACCCATAAAGTAGTCAAAAACTAGGGTTCATCAATTACATGGGTTCATAGGTTAATCAAGTTAAAATCCTCTAACTAACAACAATTCAATAGATATTCAATCATTAAAAACCTTTAATGCAAGAACCCCTGGATAGATCATAAAATTGGACAAGTTCATCTTTGAAAACTTTAGAAAATTTCTTTGAATTTGGGCTCCTTGATGAATAGAGTTTCAAGGATCAAAAACCATACCTCAATGATGATAATCCTCCAATTTGATGAATAATCACCACTCCATTCTCCGATCCAAGCTCTTCCTTAAGGTTTGGCTTCAATGGAGTTCTAGGGAATTTCTAAGGGAATTTGGGTTTTGATTTTAAAGAATGAATTCTTTTAAGTGTTAAAGACATATAAAAATGTTTAGAATACTCAAAAGACCCTTAAGTAACCACCCTTTCTCTTATTTTGACGTGAGGTGAATTTACAACTTCACCCCTAACATTACAGTGAACCTGCTCAGGAAGACAGGCCATTGACGCTTGACCATCGATGGGGCGTCTGTCCACTTACGGACCGTCCTTTCCTCCCTCGATTGGGTAAGAGCCTGGAAAATGGGAGCTAATATCCCTATTCTAAGTATCCATCGCCTCCCTCCACCTACGGGGCGTCGACCAAGCCACTGTCCGTCGTTTGCCATCCGTAGGTGGGACTGCCTTAGGCAGGTTTGGCCACCAAAATGGGTCCTTCCTCAAGGACCCTTGGATGGTCCTTGGGGATGTTTTCCCGGAAGTTTCCAATCCGAATATGTTTTTATACACTTTTAGGACCTCTCACATGAATTTCATCCAAAACAAACACGTAAAACTCGACGAAACATGCTTAGACACACAAGGTCATTTCAAGGCACATCTTCCGAACGTCATGGACGTTCTTGGACGTTTGACCTTCAAACATCACGAAACTTGACACACTGTAAATATACACCATAAAAACTCATTTAAGTATGTTATAACCTCATGAATCACACCTAAAGACATAAAACCATATATGAGGCACATAGGTGACTTAGTCGTCGAACGTCTTAGTCGTCCCTTGATGTTTGACTTCCAATGCACCTAAACTCTTAGACACTGCCTAAATACCACATTATATTCAATTTAGGACCTTATACCATCAACCATTTTATGCCCTAGATTCACCTAATTCATTTTCGGGATCTTATAATTTTGAGGGTCCTCACAATATCCCCCACTTGGGAAACATTCGTCCTCGAATGACACTTGAAACATTATAAACATTTTCAAGGACTCAATGTCTTCCATAGAAGCTCACAACACTTCAAAATGTTATCACATAAAATTAAATGCACCAAACTTACAAGGAACACTAACTTAATTCTAGCATACATTCAAGGCAACATAATCAAACATGGACAACTTCTATAATTCATTCCATGCATACATACTTCTTCATATTCATTGCCATTTGGAGGAACTACCTTCTCCAACTTTAGGCATGTTCATTATTTCATCACAAGGTTAGACATACTATGGATTCCAATTGCACACTTAGGCATAATCCACACTTCATCTCATGAGAAAATTTGAACACTTTATTTAGTTGCACAAGAATCATGAGTAATGTGGATTAACTACAAACTTATAGTATATACATAACACCATCAAGGTCATATATGACATTACCATGCTTAGCTTTGTTCAAGGAGGAACTACCTTCTCCTATTCACAACATATACACATGGAATCATAGAGTTCATATAAAAGCAATGCATAGAGGTTAATTCATATTAAGGAGGATTTCTTTACTCCAAACCATATGACTTGAAGAGTTGGTATTGGTTATGCTATTAAGTATTTCACTATGTTGTTGGATGATTATTGTAAATTGAGCGTAAGTTCTTGAATAAGGTTCTTGGAAGCAAGAGTTAAGTCTTCTAAAGTCGTGATTACTCTATGATGTTGATGTTAGCCTATAAATGATGTTATAATGCTATTGAAGTATGTATGATGATGCTATGTATATATATTGCGATATGAATATGTTAAATGTGAGATCATGGTAAGGATACGATAATGCAAGTGTATGATGTTATCTTGTATGCCTTACATAAGATGATTATGATATGTTAATGTCACAAATGAAGGGTTAGGATGAGAGGAAATTCTCATCCTATTCCGAAAGGGCTTATGATCATGTTTATACAAGGAGTTAAGATCCTATGACTTATGATATGATTTATAAATAAATGACGACTTAAAGGTTATTCGCAAAGGGACTTAAGCTTAGCATCGATGGACGAGATATGAGAGGTGTCCCTTCCCTATTTGAAAGGTAGGTTCACAATGATTCTCATGAGATAGAGGCTTCCATGTAATGTGGAACTATGGGTCTTTAACATATATCCTAGTTCTTGAACTATGTTGCCACCATAGGAATACTAGCTAGTGGATCCACCTAGAAAGTTATGTTCATGTTTGGTTCTACTTTGGCCTGTAGACCACCTTCTTTCGTTGTGGGGTTTCATGACACATGATTTCATGTTTAGCTCACATGGTCTAATTTCTGTTAAGGCGATTGTTCCCTCAAGTAAAAATGAAAGACAAGTAAATGGACATGACTAGAGTGACCTGAAGAGTGTACTTAGTATAGGTAGGGGTATGGGCCTCTACCTAGACATTGCGTAAGTTGACTCTAAGGGAAGTCCTAGGAGATTGTTCTTATGTAATATGATAACAATAAAGATATGAAGTTCATGATACATGATGTTACTCTTATATGATGTTGGATGTATTGATGAATATGTTGCTGGTCTATATTACTATATGATATGATGACTACTTATGTTACAAGTTATATGAAGCAAAACTTTACTTTTGGTCTCCTATATTGTCTACTTGGTTATGTGGGGTTATGGGGCTTCACATGATCATTGCACTTGTAGGTTTGGGATGGAATCATTAGTAAGTGTTTTGTATGTTATGTTTATATGATCCATTGAACATGAAAGGTTAATAGGACTCTATGATAATAGGCCTTTGGTTATGATCATGTGTTATGTTGATGAAATAATTAACTTGTATATGCTTGATGGTATGTGCATTGAAGACTTTCATATGACTTAGCATGATTTCCAAAGAAACGGTCCTTTTCATGCATGTCCTTAAATTTTTTGGTGCATATACCCATACTTAGTACATGTGGTGTACTAACCCCTTACTTTATTAACTGCAACTGTAGGGTCTGGCCATTAAAGATTAAGAAGGTTGATTGAAGAAGCTTGGAAACTCTTTCTCCAAGTGTTTGCAGGTCCTCATGTTCGGGGATGCTATCTTTTCGTTATTCTAGCTTATGAAGACTTTAGTAGTTTTTATGAATACTATTTATTCCCTTTATATTCTTTGGATTCTATTGTATTAAGGCCTATATGGCATATTGACGTTTTTATTGGCTAAGTCCAACTCGTACACTTTAGATGGTTTATATGTGAGACAAGTTTTCAGAACAACGTTATGTATGTTTCATTCATGTTTCTAAAAGAGAAGCTTAAGTAAGCTTCTATGTGTGAGGTCTATGTATACCTCAATATAGATAAGTATAAAGTCTAAGTATACTTATCATATTATGTAAAAGTTTATATTTTTTATGCAATTTTTTACTGATTAAATGTTATGACGAACGCTAAGGGCTTGTTGGAGTCCTCTGAGAGGACGACGACGCCGGTCCCATCTGTGGGTGCTCTCCGTATGTTACAAAAACTTCTTAAAACTTTGATACCATAAGAATCATACAATTCAAATACTTAATTTAGGCATATACAATAGTAATAATATCATATAAAACCACGTATTTCATTTAAGGCAAAATTGGCATCACTTTACAGTAAGCTCATTTCATGTTACAGTAAGCTTATTTCCTTTTTACAGTGAACTCTTTTTATTCTTAACTCCTTAACTTCCCAAGAAACCCCCTAGTGATACTTGATGCAATTTATAGATAATGTCCCATTACATTATCCACACTCAAGCATCACCTTAAGGCCACTAGTTAGTCATACATACAACCTACATAAATTAACACATACATTCATAGAACCTTTTTATATAATAAGACATATACTTCACATTTTACCCAACATACTTTATGGACCACATAGAAGAACTCATTACAAGACCACATACAAGTCAAGACTTCCAACAACATCATAAGAGACATTAGTCAACAATACATACTTGGACTTCACTTCATAAGACATCTCAAGACATTACTCATAATCCCAATTAAGTTTACTAGTGCAATGTACATGTGAAGTCCCATAACCTCACACCTACTTAGTAAACTCATCAAGAGACTACAATCATATCATTTACTTAATACATTAACAAGGCAAGTAATGTGTCACGACCCGAGAGTACCCCCTAGAAGTTAGAGAGAACCCTTGGATCGTCACAAGGTTTACTTGACCCTTTGGGGTTTTGTACAAGCATTTTAACTATCATTCATTGAATAATACATGAACAGTAGTGAGTAATTAAAACTTTTCAGCACATTTACTATAAAAAGGAGTTCTTTCATAAATACTAAGAAAAACTCATCGTCATTGTAACACCCTAAAACGAACTAAGGTGAACTTGATCTTAGTGATTGTTTCTTGAGTTAATTTAAAGTTAAATGAGTTAATTTAGTGTCCTTAGACATTTTTTGAAGTTTGTTTAAGTTTGGAGGTCAAACATCCAAGAACGTCCATGACATTCGGAAGATATGCCTTAGACAGTGTTCATGTGTCTTGATGTGTTTGAGTGAGTTTTACGTGTTCGTTTTGCTTGAATTTAGTGTGAGATTTTCCTAAGACATAGAATACCATGTTTAGGGGTTTAACGTCCAGGTACGACCCCACCTAGGACCCACAAGGGGCCCTAGATAAGGTCCCAAGAGAAGGACCCAAACTGCCTTGGCAGTGTCCACCAACGAAGGCAAACGACGGCCAGTGGTCCAACCAACGGCCCGTCGTCTTTCCCCGTCGATTGGAACTTCAAGGTGATTTATCCAGGCTCCAAATGGAGATAAGTATCAAGCCACGCGACCCCACCAACGGACCGTTGATGGACACATGGTCCGTTGGTTGCAAACCGTCGATGGTGCTGCCAAAAGCTATCATTTTTCTTCCAAGTCTTGGGGTGTTTGGTAAATTCACCCCAAAGTCTTTTATGAACCTAGGGAGTTATTTTAGGGTTTATTCTTTATATTAAAGTATTTCAAAACCTAAGACCTAATTTTAGACCTCATTTCCTAAAATCCAAAACCCTTCTCCCTTAGAACACCCTCTCAAGTCTCTTTGGAAGATAGAAGTCAAGAAGATCTAGGAGTGCTGTTGGTGGACAAATTCTTCATCAAAAATCTTTGGTATTTATCTTATCTAAGGTATGGCATCCATCCTTCAACTCTCTTCCATTTAAGGAGTCACTTCCAATGAATTTTCAAAAAGAGTTTTCAACGGTAGTTTCTTCTATCTTCAAATCTAAATATGGGTCTTTCATGAAAATGTTTCTAATGATTCAAAAATGATGTTTCTAATGTTAGTTGTTGAGATAAAAGGGTAAGTTTGTTATGTTGTTTATCTTTAATTTTGAAATGCTCTTGAGTGGTATGGTCCACCTTCTTGGTGGCGGTGTTTACTTGACTTATATGAATGTGAAGTTACTTATTTATTGTGAATGAGGCCATGAAGGATTATTATGTGAAGTAATGATGAAAATGATGTTATTGTTGTTAATTGTGCTTATTGAAGCTATTATGTGAAATAGGCTAGAGAGTATGCCTAAATGAAGTAAATGATTATGTGAAGCATGTAAAATGTGTTATTTGATGAATGAAGGTCTAAAGTATGTCTAGAAGTTAATGTAAATAGAATGATGCTTACATGCAAGGTGTGCTCACATGTAAACACACACACTTAAATGAATGTATGAAGCTAAGTTGAGTAAAAAGGAGAGTTTTGGGGTGAACACTCTTCATGAGTTGAGATGAAGTGATTACTAGCAACCTCACTAAATCCTAAGAGCTTTCTAAGATTGGTTGGAGGATGAATGCCCTTCGTGATTTGAGATGTGGTGTTCATTAGTTATCCTTAACCTATAGTTTATAATGTTGAGAATCCGTGGGGAGTTATGCCTAGCACCGAGAGGATATGAAGAAGAGATGGTTACACTTCGTGAGTTGAGATGAGTACTCCTCTTTAGTAGAGAATGAGTTACTTAGTAGCAATCTCCTTATCCCTTAACTATGTGCCCGCATAGGTGTAGCTATTGGGAAAGCCATGTAAAAGCTAAAAAGTATGACCTTACTCTAGGCAAGTGAGGATCCCTCATCCGATAGGGGTTAATATTGGGATTCCATGTCTAGCTCTCATGGTCTATGTCGGTTAAGCTAACCACCACAAAAGCAATGAATGTGCCAAGTCTTCTAAAAGAGTGTGCTACTTAAGGTAGGTAGTGGAATGGGACGCTATTTATCCATTGCACTAGGTAGGCATTCCGAAAGGGGAGCTTAGTGGGTCTTATGTGAATTAAATGAACTAAGTCTCCTAAAAGAACATACTACATAGGGTAGGTGGTGGTATGGGACGCTATCTATCCATTGAATTAGGTAGGACTGCCCGAAAGCGGAGTCTTGGTGCCAATCCTTCTAAAAGAGTGTACTACTTAGGGTAGGTGGTGGAATGGGACTCCATCTACTCATTGCACTAAGTACACATTCTGAAAGGGAAGTCTTGGGGGTTCGTTGAGAGTCCTTCTAATGTCTTGTGATTGAGTGATTACTTGTTCTATCGAGTGGAGTATGTTTATGGTGGGTAGTCTTACGGATCTTCTTGATGTGCATTGAAGGAGGTGTTTAGACGTTTCCTTCATGTCATACCATGGAGAGTCTTAGGATAACCTTATTTAGGAAACTTCTACGAAAATGAGTTCACTTCCTCATTGGCAGTGCCTTGGAATTTTACTATTTTTGGAGTAAAAAATGGTTCACTGTAATGTCTAAGAAGAGCTCACTTTAATTTTGGTTACTTTACTGCAAATTGGTCCTTTGGATTAAAATTATGGAAATCCTTCTCTAAGTGTTAAATGATGTTTCTTATGTTGTTTTGTCTCTAAATTCATGAATGTTTTAATTATTTGGCATGAAAGGTTATTTTATAAAAATGTCCCCTTTTACATGATTTTGCATATGTCATACTTAGTACTTTTTTTTGTACTAACCCCATACTTTCTATACTCTATATGTATAGGTTTTTGAAAGCATGGTTGAAGGCTAGAAGGCAAGACTTGGGAAAGTTTCTCTAAAGACAAAGTGTGTCCTCATATATTCGAGGGCATAGTTCTTTTCTTAGTTTCTCTATTTAAAGACTTATTATGTATTTCTTTTAAATGTAAAGGGACGTATCCCTAAGATATTATGTTGTGTGTTTATGTGGCTTGTGACGATCAGGTTCTCTAAGTATTTATGAAAGATTTCCTTTTATTAATTTATTCGTGAAAAGTTTTAAATTCCTGACTACTTTTCATGTCTTATGTAATGAATGATAGTTAAAGGGCTTGTACAAGACCCCAAATAGTCAGGTACGCCTTTCCACGACCCATGGGTTCTCTCTAGCTTCTAGGAGGTGCTTTCGGGACGTGAGAGACTTGGCATCAGAGACTAAGGTTTTGGGAAATAGTTTAGGGTCGAACAGTCTCACAAGCCACGTCTAGTAGAGTCTTGGTCATTGGTGTGAGTCGTGACACATCCATGGAAAATAGGCTATAGGACGATAGAGTTTCACTTTCTTTATTACTCTTGCATCGTGCCATAGAACTTAACTCTACAAGATCTCTCTCTTCTTCTCCTTTGTCCGGTTGTTTTCTAGGTGTGATTGCTTGGAAAGGGTGATGTTTCTATGTTTGAGGGAGAGAAAAAGGTGAGTTTTGATGGTTATGATTGTTTTGTGGCTAGATGAGTAAATGTGAGGGTTATTTTTGAGAATTGTGATGGGAAGCCATTTAATGCTATGTGTGACTTATGAGGTTGGAAATATTGTGATGAGAAATTGTATGGTGATGCAGTTCTAAGCATGGTAAGAGTATAATGATTTAATAAAGTGCCTTTGAGAGAAAATGAGTTATCTTGTGATTATGTTCAGTGGTGGTAGAAATGCTTTAAGGTGTAAATTTGAGGAATGTGAGAGAATGTGAAGATTTTGTAGAAGTTGAAGGCAACTCTCTTGTGTGACTAATGTTTCATAGTTTTTCTTGTGATTTGGTTGAGGTTCATGTGTAGGTTACTCTAAGGAGGAGATGTGGTATGATTTCCTAGTGAGGAAGTTGTGGAGTTATGCTAGCAAAATGGTGGAGTTTATATAGTAAGATTTTTTATTTCCAAGTGAACCTACCTTAATTGGTGGAAAGGGGAATAGGAGGAGTTTTGCTCCTTGATATTGAGTTAAGAGGTGCCAATGAGTAGAGTGAGGTGATGTTTTAGAAATTTTGTCTAGGCTTGAATCCTAAGAGGAAAGTGTTATGCGCAATTTTTAAGGTTGATGTTAGTCTTGATGTGCATGTGTTAAGAGTAGTATGAGTTCCTATCTTATGAGAAGCATGGTGGGACTTTGAAGTATGAGGCCTTAAAGATAGATTTACCCTAAGTGGGGGAGAATGAGTTGAGTATAAAGGTAGTTGATATCCTCATACTTCCTTTTTGTTCTTTTTCAATCTTGAGACCAAATCCTTAGAAGTTTGGTAATGATTAAGAGTCTTGCATAATAGTATGAGTTATCATTTGTTGTATGTGAAGTTAGATGACTTAAGGTCTAATGTTAAAGAAGATAGTTAAAGCTAAGTTTTGCATGATGAATGTTAAGTAGAATTGCATGTAGTGTACTTAATCCAAGAGAATCCTCAAGGGTCACTAAGTGGGAGTGGTAGTATGGGATACTACTCTCACATTGCACTTAGTGTAACTTACCAAGTCTCTTTGGACTAAGTTAGTATGGTTTTATAATTGATATGATCATGCCTTCTTGATGAATTGCTCAACGAATGAATTTTTGAAAATTTTAAGCATGCATAACAGTGTTACACTGATGTTCACTGTAAGTTTTGTGAATTTTAAAAAAAAAATTGTACTGTCATGAATTGAAGTTTTAAAGTGTGTAAAGTATTGTATATGAGCATGTTTAATGTTGCAGAAGGTAGATCCTCCATAAAAGAATGAAAAGAATGAATTTTTGAATTTGTGAAGTTTTGCAAAAAGTTGCTTATGTTGCAAGTGTGTGAAAGTGTGAATTTGTGCTCCTTGTTAGTTGATGTTTAATTTTTCAGTATATTGTACATGATTGTAATGTGTCATGTGATTCTATGTGAGTCCTTTATGGTCTTAAAGTTTTAGTGTCATTCGAGGACGAATGTTATTCCAAGTGGGGGAGAATGTAACGCCTTAAAACGAACTAAAGTGAACTAGAGCTTTGTGGTTGTTTCTTGAGTTAAGTTTAATTTAAAATGAGTTAATTTAGTGTCCTTAGAAAGTGTGTGAAGTTTGGTTATGCTTGGAGGTCAAACGTCACGTTCGGAAGATATGCCTTAGATAGTGTTCATGTATCTTGATGTGTTTGAGTGAGTTTTTCGTGTTCATTTTGCTTGAATTTGGTGTGAGGTGTTCCTAAGACCTAGACGACCATGTTTAGGGGTTTAACATCCGGTTACGAACCCACCTAGGACCCACAAGGGTACCTAGATAAGGGCCCAAGAGAAGGACCCAAACTGCCTTGGCAGTGTCCACCAACGAAGGCAAACGACGGCCAGTGGTCCAACCAACGGCCCGTCGTCTTGCCCCATCGATTTTAAATTCAAGGTGATTTATCCAGTATCCAAATGGATCTAAGTATCAAGCCATGAGACCCCACCAACGGACAGTTGATGGACAGAGGGTCCGTTGGTTGCAAACCGTCGATGGTGCTGCTAAAAGCTATCATTTTTCTACCAAGTCTTGGGGTGTTTGGTAAATTCACCCAAAGTCTTTTATGATCCTAGGGATTTAATTTTAGGGTTTATTCGGTATATTAAAGTATTTCAAACCCTAAGACCTAATTTTTGACCTCATTTACTAAAACCCAAAACCCCTCTCCCTTAGAACTCTCTCTTAGGTCTCTTTGGAAGATAGAAGTCAAGAAGATCTAAGAGGGCTATTGGTGGCCAAATTCTTCATCAAAAATCTTTGGTATTTCTCTTATCGAAGGTATGGTATCCATCCTTCCATTCAAGTAGTCACTTCTAATGAATTTTCAAAAAGGGTTTTCAACCCTAGTTTCTTCTATCTTCAAATCTAAATATGGGTCTTGCATGAAAATGTTTCTAACGATTCAAAAATGATGTTTCTAATGTTAGTTGGTGATTTTAATGCTAAAGCTTCAATGAAAGCATGATAAAGCTTTTCATCAAATTTTGGCTTAAGAAATGGGTTGAATGAGCATGAATTTGTAGTCTTTGAGCTTTGGTTTCTTATGGTAGTCTTTAAGCTTTGGTTTCTTATGGTTTCCTAAGGGCTATATTATGATGAAAAATTGAGTAAAATTTTATAGGTGATGTAATTTTGGATAAAAGGGTAAGTTGGTTATGTTGTTTAGCTTTAATTTCGAAATGCTCTTGAGTGTTATAGTTCACCTTCTTAGTGGTGGTGTTTACTTGACTTACATGAATGTGAAGTTAGTTATTTGTTATGAATGAGGCCATGAAGGCTTATTATGTGAAGTAAGGATGAAAATGACGTTATTCTTGTTAAATATGCTTATTGAAGCTATTATGTGAAGTAGGTACAGAGTATGCCTAAATGAAGTAAATGATTATAATGACGTAAATGATTATGTGAGGCATCTAAGGTGTGTAATTTGATGAATGAAGGTCTAAAGTATGTATAGAAGTTAATGTAAATGAAATTATGATTATATGCAAGGTGTGGTCACATGTACACACACACTTAAATGAATGTATGAAGCTAAGTTGAGTAAAAAGGGGAGTTTTGGGGTGAACCCTCTTCGTGAGTTGAGATGAAGTGTTTAGTAGTAACCTCACTACATCCTATGAGCTTTCTTAGATAGGTTGGAGGATGAATGCCCTTCGTGAGTTGATATGTGGTGTTCATTAGTTATCCTTAACCTATAGTTCATAACGTTGAGAATCCGAGGGGAGTTATGCCTAGCACTGAGAGGATATGAAGAAGAGGTGGTTACACTTCGTGAGTTGAGATGTTATATTCCAATGTACCTCTTGAGATGAGTACTCCTCGTTAGTAGAGAATGAGTTACTTAGTAGCAATCTCCTTATCCCTTAACTATGTGCCCGCATAGGTGTAGCTATTGGGAAAGCCATGTAAAAGCTAAAAAGTATGACCTTACTCTAGGCAAGTGAGGATCCCTCATCCGATAGGGGTTAATATCGGTATTCCATATCTAGATCTCATGGTCTATGTCGGTTAATCTAACCCCCACAAAAGAAATGAATGTGCTAAGTCTTTTAGAAGAGTGTGCTACTTAGGGTAGGTAGTGGAATGGGACGCTATTTATCCATTGCACTAGGTAGGCATTTCGAAAGGGGAGTCTTAGTGAGTCTTATGTGAATTAAATGACCTAAGTCTCCTAAAAGAATGTACTACTTAGGGTAGGTGGTGGTATGGGACGCTATCTATCCATTGCACTAGGTAGGACCTTCCGAAAATGGAGTCTTGGTGCCAATCCTTCTAAAAGAGTGTACACTTAGGGTAGGTGGTTGAATGGGACGCCATCTACTCATTGCACTAAGTAGGCATTACGAAAGGGAAGTCTTGGTGGTTTGTTGAGTGTTCTTCTAATGTCTTGTGATTGAGTGGTGACTTGTTCTGCCGAGTGGAGTAAGCTTATGGTAGGTAGTCTTAAGGATCTCCTTGGTGTGTATTGAAGAAGGTGTTTAGATGTTTCCTTCATATCATACCTTGGAGAGTCTTAGGATAACCTCGGTAAGGAAACTTCTACTTAAATGAGTTCACTTCCTCATTGGCAATACCTTGGAATTTCACTATTTTTGGAGTCAAAAATGGTTCACTGTAATGTCTAAGAAGAGTTCACTGTAATTTTGGTTACTTTACTGTAAATTGGTCCTTCGGTTTAAAATTATGGAAATCCTTCTCTAAGTGTTAAATTATGTTGTTTATGTTGTTTTGTCTCTAAATTCATGAATGGTTTAATTATTTGGCATGAAAGGTTATTTTATAAAAATGTCCCTTTTTACATGATTTTGCATATGACATACTTAGTACATTGTTTTGTACTAACCCCATACTTTCTATACTCTATAAGTATAGGTTTTTGGAAGCAAGTTTGAATGGCTAGAAGGCAAGACTTGGGAAAGTTTTTCTCAAGACAAAGTATGTCCTCATATATTCGAGGGCATAGTTATTTTCTTAGTTTCTCTATTTAAAGACTTATTATGTATTTCTTTTAAGTGTAAAGGGCCGTGTCCCTAAGATATTTTGTCGTGTCGTTAAGTTGTCTTGTGACGATGAGGTTCTCTAAGTATTTATGATAGATTTCCTTTTATCAATTTATTCGTGAAATGTTTTAAATTCCGCAGTACTTTTCATGTCTTATGTAATGAATTATAGTTAAAGGGCTTGTACAAGACTCCAAAGGATCAAGTACGCCTTGCCACGACCCATGGGTTCTCCCTAGCTTCTAGGGGGTGATTTCGGGACGTGACAGTCACAAGCCTAACTTAAACACACGACATAATATCTTAGGGACACGTCCCTTTACATTTGAAGTAAATACATAATAAGTCTTAATAACAAAAACTAAGAAACATAGACTATGTCCTCGAATATATGAGGACATACCAAGTCTTGAGAGAGTAGATTTCCCAAGCTTTGCCTTCTAGACTTCTCCTTGCTTCCAAACCTATGCTTATAGAGTATAGGAAATTATGGGGTTAGTGCAAAATAATGTACTAAGTATGGCATTTGCAAAACATGCAAAAAGAGAAATTTTAGTATAAATACACTTTCACGCCAAATAAATAAAACATTCATGAAAATAGAAGCAAAACAACATAAGAATCATCATTTAACACTTAGAGGAGGATTTCCATAATTTTTAGCAAAAATATCCATTTTACAATAAGTTACCCAAAAGTTACAGTGAACCCTTTCAACATTACAGTGAATCCTTCTATTCCCCAAACAGTGAACTCCCAAAGTTAAGCCAAGAGGAAGTGGACTCATTTCCATACGAGTTTCCCTAGCTAAGGTTATCCTAAGACTCACCAAGGTAAGACGTGAAGGAGACGCCCATACACCTCCTTGAATACACACCTAGGTGATCTCCAAGACTACCCCTTTTAGGCTTACTCACCTCGGGAGAACAAGTCCCCACCCACTGACAAGACATTAGAAGAACACTCAAACAACACACCTACACTTCCCTTTCGGAATGCCTACTTAGTGCAATGAGTAGATGGCGTCCCATTCCACCACCTACCCTAAGTAGTACACTCTTTTAGAAGACTTAGCTCATTCAGTTCATATAAGACACACAAGGACTTCCCTTTCGGAATGCCTACATAGTGCAATTAGTAGATGGAGTGCCATTCCACCACCTATTCTAAGTACTACATTCTTTTAGAAGACTTAGCTCACTCAATACATATAAGACTCACCAAGACTCCCCTTTCGGAATGCCTACCTAGTGCAATGGATAGATAGTGTCCCATTCAACTACCTACCCTAAGTAGTACACTCTTTTAGAAGACTTAGTACTTTCATTTCTTTTGTGGCGGTTATCTTAAACGACATAGACCATGAGAGCTAGACATGGAATCCCGATATTAACCCCTATCAGAAGAGGAATCCTAACTTTCCTTGAGTAAGGTCATTCTCTTAGATTTTACATGGCTTTCCCAATAGCTACACCTATGCGGGCGCATAGTTAAGGTATAAGGAGATTGGTTCTAAGTAACTAATTCTCTACTAACGAGGAGTACTCATCTCAAGAGGTACATTCGAATACAACATCTCAACTCACAAAGTGTAACCACCCCTTCTTCATATCCTCTCGGTGCTAAGCATAATTCCCCACAGATTCTCAACATTATATACTTTTGGTTAAGGATAACTAGTGAACATCACATGTCAACTCACAAAGGGCATTCATCCTCCAACCTATCTTAGAAAACTCTTAGGATGTAGTGAGGTTGCTACTAAACACTTCATCTCAACTCACGAAGAGTGTTCACCCCAAAACTCCCTTTCTACTTAACTTAGCTTCATTCATTCATTCAAGTGTGTGTGTACATGTGAACACAACTTGCACATAAGCATCATTTCATTTACATTCAATTCTATACATGCTTAGACCATCATTCATCACACTACACACTTTAACATGCTAAACATATACACTACTTCATTTAGGCATAATCTAAGAAAAACATGCAATTCAACCTTCATAATACACATTACAAGAACCATCTTCATTACCACTTCAATTCACACATTAGTCATTCAAAGCCACATTTACAATACATATCAAGTATATCCAAATTCATCAAGTAAACAACACCACCAAGAAGGTGGACCATACCACTCAAGAGCATTTCATAAATAAAGCTAAGAAACATAACCAACTTACCATTCTTCTAAAGCTTTCACACCTATTCACAATTTCCTCAACAATTCATCATAAATTATTCATTAGGGAAGTATCTAAAAAACAATATCAACATAAGGAAACCAAAGCTCAAAGGCTACAAAACCATGCTCGTTTAACCCATTGCTTAAGCCAAAATTTGATAAGAAGTTCTAACATGTTTTGATTGAAGTTTTAGGATTAAAATCACCAACTAACATTAGAAACATCATATTGGAATCATTTAAAATGTTTCCATGCAAGACCCATATTTAAAGTTAAAGATAGAAGAAGTTAGGGTTGAAAACCCTTTTTGAAAGTCTATTAGAAAGGGCTCCTTGAATGAAAGAGAGTTCAAGGATGACTACCATACCTTAAGTAGAAGAAACCCCAATGATTTTGATGAAGAACTCGACCACCAACAGCCCTCCTAGATCCTTCTTGACTTCTAGAGTCTATAGAGTTTGAGAGAGTCTTTTAAGAGAGGGGTTTTTGGGTTTCAGGAAATGAAGTATAAAATTAAGTCTTACGGTACCCTAAAAGTATCACCCTAGTATCATAAAAGACTTGGGGTGAATTTACCAAACACCCCAAGTCAACACCGGAAAGTGACAGCTTTTTGGGTAGCTTCACAGACGACTCTAATCAACGGACCGTTTGTCCATAAACGTCCCATTGGTGGTGGTTCATTTGTTAGGAGTAGGCCTCTACGTTGTTCAGGCTTTATTTCCTTGCAGGTACATTCGATGCCCAAGGGCGACTAACCGTTTGTTGACATACAGACCGTCCCTTGTGGTCGTCGTTTGGTCACTGCTTGGCAGCTTCTTGCCAAGAGATGGAGTCCTCTTCTAGGGCCCCTCGTGGGTCCTAGGTGGGGTTATACCCGGACGTTAAACCCCTATACATAGTCGTCTAGGTCTTAGGAACATCTCACACAAATTCCAAACAAAACGAACACGTAAAACTCTCTGAAACAGATGAGAACATACAAGCACTATCTAAGGCTCACCATCCGAACGTCATGGACGTTCTTGGACGTTTAAGCTCCAAACTTCACACACTGCCTAAGTATATCATTATAACTCATTTTAAGACAAAATTAACTCAAGAAATATTCACGAATCTCTAGTTAACCTTAGTTCATTTTAGAGTGTTACATTCTCCCCCACTTTGAATAATATTCGTCCTCGAATGACACTAAACAATTTAAGACGATCAAGGACTCCATTATCAACACATAACACATTAAAATCATTGTCAAACATTCATAATCAAACCACTAACTAGCATGGAGTACAAATTCACACTTTCACACACTTTGCAACACAAGCACTTTGTAACAACTTCACATTTAAAAATTCACCCTTATTCTTCATTTATGGAGGAACTACCTTCTCCAACTTTAAACATGCTCATAACCATCATTCTTAAACACATTTAAACCATTGATCAAGAAAAATGCAATTTCTCTAATTTTTGAACTTCTTTGCCATGATTGCAAGAAACTTAACAGTGAAACATGCTAAAAATTAATTAATCCACCTTTCAAGAAATCTTAACATGAAGACATGTCAACATGAGAGACAACATCATACTAACTCACATTATAACATGATAACAATACTTTGAAGCAATTAAGCAACATCATTAGCTACACCTTAACATGAGAAGTATAGGGTGACTATGAATTCTCCCAATGTAAGAAAGATATAATCAAGAGCATGCAAAACCTTATACCATCAAAGGCACTCATAACATAAAGAGAAATGCAACTCATGCTAATATGCAAGTCTCTTAATCATTACCAAACTACCAAGGATTTTGTTCTCAAGCTTGAATAACGATGGAAAGAAAGATAAGGATACCAACTACCTTTCTACTCAACTCATTCTCCCCTACTTAGGGTAAATCCATCTACAAGGCCTCATACTTCAAAGTACCATTATGCCTCTCACTAGGTAGGAACTCATACTACTCTTAACACATGATCATCAAGACTAAACATCAACCCTACTAGTCAAGCATAACACCCTCCTTTTAGGATTCAAGCTTAGACAAAACTCTCTTAAACATCACCTCATTCAACTCTTAGGAACCACTTAACTCAATCTCATGGAACATAACTCCCTCTTTCATTTTCCACTAGTTAAGGTAGGTTCATTTGGAAACCAACAATCTTACCATATAGATTCCACCATTTTGATAGCATAACTCCGCAACTCCCTTACTTACTAGGTAATCATATCGCAATTCCTCCTTAGAGTAAACCTACACAAGAACTTCAACTCAATCACAGAATAACTATGAAACATTAACCACACAAGAGGGTTGCCCTCAACTCCTACAAAATCTCCACATTTGCTCAACATTCCTCAAATTTACACCTTAAATCTTTCTACCACCATTGAACATAATCACAAGGTAACTCATTTCCTCTCAGAGGCACATCATTCAATCATTATAACTCTTACCATGCATAGAACTACATCACTATAAATTTTCTCATCATAAAACTCCCAATCTCATAAATCACACATAGCCATAAATGGCATCACAACACCATTTTTTTTAAAACTCACCTTCACATTTACTCTTCCAGCTACAAAACCAACATAACATCAAAACTTACCTTTTCTGTCCGTAAAACTTAGAAACATCTCCCTTTCCAAGCAATCACACCTATAAAACCACCGAACAAAGGAGAAGAAGAGAGAGATCTTATGGAGTTAATTTCTATGGAACGATGCAAGAGTAATGAAGAAAGTGAAACTCTATCGTCCTATAGCCTCTTGTCCATGGATGTGTCGTGAATCTCACCAATGACCAAGACTCTACTAGACGTTACTTGTGAAACTTTTAGATCCTAAACTATTTCCCATAATCTTATGATCTGATACCAAGTTTTTCACGACCCGAGAGTACCCCCTAGAAGTTAGGGAGAACCCTTGGATCGTCACAAGGCGTACTTGACCCTTTGGGGTCTTGTACAAGCCTTTTAACTATCATTAATTGCATAAGAAATGAAAAGTAGTGCGGAATTAAAACTTTTCACGACATTTAATATAAAAAGAAGTTCTTCCATAAATACTAAGAAAATCTCATTGTCACAAGCCAAACTTTAAGACACGACATAATATCTTAGGGACACGGCCCTTTACATTTTAAGGAAATACATAATAAGTCTTAATAACAAAAACTAAGAAACATAGACTATGTCCTCGAATATATAATGACATACCAAGACTTGAGAGAGTAGATTACCCAAGCTTTGCCTTCTAGACTTCTCCTTGCTTACAAACCTATACTTATAGAGTATAGAAAAGTATGGGGTTAGTACAAAATAATGTACTAAGTATGGCATATCCAAAAACATGTAAAAAGGGACATTTTAGTATAAATACATTTTAATGCCAAATAAGTAAAACATGTAAAAAGGGACATTTTAGTATAAATATATTTTAATGCCAAATAAGTAAAACATTCATGAATATAGAAGCAAAACAACATAAGAATCATCATTTAACACTTAGAGGAGGATTTCCATAATTTTTAGCAAAAAGAACCATTTTACAGTAAGTTACCCTAAAGTTACAGTGAACCCTTTCAACATTACAGTGAATCCCTCTATACCCAAAACAGTGAACTCCCAAAGTCAAGCCAAGAGAAAGCGAACTCATTTTCGTAGGAGTTTTCCTAGATAATATTATCCTAAGATTCACCAAGGTAAGACATGAAGGAGACGCCCATACACCTCCTTCAATACACACCTAGGTGATCCCCAAGACTACCCCTTTTAGGCTTACTCACCACGGGAGAACAAGTCCCCACCCACTGACAAGACATTAGAATAACACTCAAACAACACACCAACACTTCCCTTTCGGAATGCCTACTTAGTGCAATGAGTAGATGGCGTCCCATTCCACCACCTACACTAAGTAGTACACTCTTTTAGAAGACTTAGCTCATTCAGTTCATATAGGACGCACCAAGACTTTCCTTTCGGAATGCCTAAATAGTGCAATTAATAGATGGCGTCTCATTCCACCACCTATTCTAAGTACTACATTCTTTTAGAAGACTTAGATCACTCAATCCATATAAGATTCACAAAGACTCCTCTTTCGGAATGCCTACCTAGTGCAATGGATAGATAGTGTCCCATTCAACTATCTACCCTAAGTAGTACACTCTTTTAGAAGACTTAGTACTTCCATTTCTTTTGTGGGGGTTAGATTAAACGACATAGACCACGAGAGATAGACATTGAATCCCGATATTAACCCCTATTAGATGAGGGATCCTAACTTTCCTAGAGTAAGGTCATTCTCTTAAATTTTACATGGCTTTCCCAATAGCTACACCTATGCGGGCGCATAGTTAAGGAATAAGGAGATTGCTTCTAAGTAACTCATTATCTTTTAACGAGGATTATTCATATCAAGAGGTACAATAGAATACAACATCTCAACTCACGAAGTGTAACCACCCCTTCTTCATATCCTCTCGGTGCTAAGCATAATTCCCCACGGATTCTCAACATTATATACTTTAGGTTAAGGATAACTAGTGAACATCACATCTCAACTCACAAAGGGCATTCATCCTCCAACCTATCTTAGAAAGCTCTTAGGATGTAGTGAGGTTGCTACTAAACACTTCATCTCAACTCACGAAGAGTGTTCACCCCAAAACTCCCCTTTCTACTTAACTAGCTTCATTCATTCATTCAAGTGTATGTGTACATGTGAACACAACTTGCACATAAGCATCATTTCATTTATATTCAATTCTATACATGCTTAGACCTTCATTCATTACATTACACACTTTAACATGCTCAACATATACACTACTTCATTTAGGCATAATCTAAAAATAACATGCAATTCAACCTTCATAATACACATTACAAGAACCATCTTCATTATCACTTCAATTCACACATTAGAAATTCAAAGCCACATTTACAATACATATAAAGTATATCCAAATTCATCAAGTAAACACCACCTCCAAGAAGGTGGACCATACCACTCAAGAGCATTTCATAAATAAAGCTAAGCAACATAACCAACTTACCATTCTTCTAAAGCTTTCACACCTATTCACAATTTCCTCAAAAATTGATCATAAATTATCCATTAGGGCAGTATCTAAAAAACAATATCAACATAAGGAAACCAAAGCTCAAAGTCTACAAAACCATGCTCATTTAACCCATTGCTTAAGACAAAATTTGATAAGAAGTTTTAACATGTTATAATTGAAGTTTTAGCATTAAAATCACCAACTAACATTAGAAACATCATATTGGAATCATTTAAAACGTTTTCATGCAAGACCCATATTTAAAGTAAAAGATAGAAGAAGTTAGGGTTGAAAACCCTTTTTGAAAGTCTATTAGAAAGGGCTCCTTGAATGAAAGAGAGTTCAAGGATGACTACCCTAACTTAATTAGAAGAAACTCCAATGATTTTGATGAAGAACTCGACCACCAACAGCCCTCCTAGATCCTTCTTGACTTCTAGCTTCTATAGAGTTTGAGAGAGTCTTTTAAGAGAGAGGGGTTTTGAGTTTTAGGAAATGAAGTATAAAATTAGGTCTTACATTACCCTAAAAATATCACCCTAGGTTCATAAAATACTTGGGGTGAATTTACCAAACACCCCAAGTCAACACAGTAAAGTGACAGCTTTTTGGGCAGCTTCACAGACGGCTCCAACCAACGGACCGTTTGTCCATAAACGGACCATTGGGGGTTGTTCATTGGTTGGGAGTTGGCCTATATATTGTTCAGGATTTCTTGCCTTGCAGGTACATTCGATGCCCAAGGTCGACTGACCGTTTGTTGACAAACAGACCGTCCCTTGTGGCCATCGTTTGGTCACTGCTTGGCAGCTTCTTGCCAAGAGATGGGGTCCTCTTCTAGGGCCTCTCGTGGGTCCTAGTGGGGTCATACCCGGACGTTAAACCCCTATACATAGTCGTCTAGTTCTTAGGAACATCTCACACCAATTTCAAACAAAACGAACACATAAAACTCACTCAAACAGATGAGAACACACAAGCACTTTCTAAGGCTCACCTTCCGAAAGTCATAGACGTTCTTGGACGTTTGAGCTCCAAACTTCACACACTGCCTAAGTACATCATTATAACTCATTTTAAGACAAAATTAACTAAAGAAACATTCACGAAGCTCTAGTTAACCTTAGTTCATTTTAGAGTGTTACATTCTCTCCCACTTTGAATAATATTCGTCCTCGAGTTACAGTAAACACTTTAAGACCATCAAGGACTCCATTAGCAACACATAACACATTAAAATCATTGTCAAAAATTCATAATCAAACTACCAACTAACAAGGAGCACAAATTCACACTTTCACACACTTTTCAACACAAGAACTTTGTAACAACTTCACATTTTAAAATTCATCCTTCATCTTCATTTATAGAGGAACTACCTTCTCTAACTTCAAATATGCTCATAACCATCATTCTTAAACACATTGAAATTGATCATGAAAAATGCAATTTCTCTAATTTTTGAACTTCTTTGCAGTGAATGCAAGAAACTTAACGGTGAAACATGCTAAAAATTCATTAATCAACCTTTCAAGAAATCTTAACATGAAGACATGTCAACATGAGAGACAACATCATACTAACTCACATTATAACATGATAACACAACTTTGAAGCAGTTAAGCAACATCATTAGCTACACCTTAACATGAGAAGTATAGGGCGACTACGAATTCTCCCAATGTAAGCATGATATTATCAAGAGCATGCAAAACCTTATACCATAAAAGGCACTCATAACATAAAGAGAAATGCAACTCATGCTAATATGCAAGGCTGTTAATCATTACCAAACTACCAAGGATTTTGTTCTCAAGCTTGAATAAGGATGGAAAGAAAGATAAGTATACCAACTACCTATCTACTCAACTCATTATCCCCCACTTAGGGTAAATCTATCTACAAGGCCTCATACTTCAAAGTACCATTATGCCTCTCACAAGGTTGGAACTCATACTACTCTTAACACATGATCATCAAGACTAAACATCAACCCTACTAGTTAAGCATAACACCCTCCTCTTAGGATTCAAGCTTAGACAAAACTCTCTTAAACATCACCTCATTCAACTCTTCGGAACCACTTAACTCAATCTCATCGAACATAACTCCCTCTTTCCTTTTCCACTAGTTAAGGTAGGTTCCTTTGGAAACCAACAATCTTACTATATAGATTCCACCATTTTCATAGAATAACTCCGCAACTCCCTTACTAGGTAATCATATCACAATTCCTCCTTAGAGTAAACCTACACAATAACTTCAACTCAATCACAAGAACAACTATGAAACATTAACCACACATGAGGGTTGCCCTCAATGTAAGACCTCAAAAATGACATAGGTTAACTAGAGCCTAACATGTTGGTCATGGTGTTCTAAGGTCCTAAATATGTTTAATATGTGGTATAGAGGCAGTAGCTAAAATATTAGAGGTGTTGGAAGTCAAACGTCAAAGGACGACTAAGACGTTTGACGACTAAGTCACCTAAATATCTCTTATGTGGTTTTATGTGTTTATGTGTGTTTCATGGTGTTTTAAGGTTCTTAATAGAGTTAATATAGCATGTGTCTTAAGATGATGAGATTGAGACTTAGCATTTCTATTACTTTTATATGGAAGAGATTTTTAAAGACTATATTATGTTTTGTGAAAAGTTTTAATGCCGCACTACTTTTCACTATGTATATGCAATGAATGATATGAATGAGGCTTGTCTTAGAACTCTGAGAGTTCGACGATGCCGGTCGCAATCTGAGATTGCACCCTATCTTCTAGGGTATGGTTTGGGGTTGTGACAAAGTTGGTATCAGAGCATAGGTTTGGTGAAAGTAGTATTAGGTATCAAAAAGTCTAATCAAGTCACATCTAGTAGAGTCTTGACCATCGGTGTGAGTCGCGACACATCTATGGGCAAGAGGCTATAGGACGCTAGTGTTTCCCTTCATTTCTACTCCTATGTTCGTGTGGTAGAGTTATGTTATGAGTATCCTTCTAAATGTGTTTCCTTGTTTTCTAGGAGATGAATACTAGAAGGATGGCCGCTAGAAGGATGGAAGAGGGAAGGGGTAATGAGGAAGTTCTTTCCCAAGTTGAGCAAGTTCCTCAAGGTGCTCAAGGTGGGCAAGGTGATCAAGATGATCAAGTGCCTCCTCAAGGTGATCATGCTCCTAATGTAGGAGGAGGTGATGAGGTGCCGAAATTGTCTAATAGGGTGATTGTAGAGGCTTTGCTTGCTTTAGCCCAAGCCGTAACGGCTCAAGCTAACTTGAACATGATGCCTAGGGTTAATGCTATGGAGAGCACTATGTCATCTAGGTTGAGAGACTTTGTAAGGTTGAATCCTCCAATCTTTCTTGGCTCTAAGGTGAATGAGGATCCCCAAGAATTTCTTAATGGTCTGTACAAAGTTTTGATTGCTATGGGGGTTACATCTAGGGAGAAGGCAGAGTTGGCTTCTTATCAATTGAGAGATGTGTCTCAAATTTGGTACACTCAATGGAAGGACAATAGACCAGTGGAGTCGGGTCTTATTGAGTAGGAAGAATTCAAGGAAGCTTTTCTTGGCAAGTATTTTCCCCGTGAGAAGAGGGAAGAGAAGGTAGAAGAATTTATCAATCTCAAGCAAGGCAAATGACTGTTGAGGAGTACTCTTTGAAATTCTCGACTTTGTCTAGGTATGCACCTTCCCTATTGACTAATTCAAGGGATGAAATGAGTCGCTTTATGACTGGTGTAGCCGATTTAGTGAAGGAGGAATGTCGTACGGCTATGTTACATGATAATATGACTTTGGCTAGACTCATGGTGTATGCACAATCAATTGAAGAGTTCAAAATTAGGATTTTGTCAAGGAACTTGAAAAGGAGTGTTGCTAGTGACCAAGTGCAACCTAGGTTCAAAAAGAGGGTTCAAACTCAAGATGGACCTAGTGTTCCTAAGAAGAAGTTTGACAAGAGAGGTGGTTCTAGCAATGACAAACCTTTATGTGCCACTTGTGGTAAGAGACATTATGGTGAGTGTTTATTGGGTACCGATAGTTTCTTTGGATGTGGAAAGGATGGGCACAAAGTGAGAGATTGTCCAAACATTGCTTCTAGGAAGGAGGGCAAGAGGGTTGAGCCTAGTGTTCCAAAGGAAGATGCTCCAACTAAGAGGCGTTTCTATGCACTCCGGACTAGAATTGAGAAGCCGGGTGATGGTGATGATGATGTTGGTAAGTTCTTGTTTCTCTTTTGATAGTATGAGTTCCTTCTAAGCGGGGGAGTATGGTTTGTAGATGGGATAGAATTCCTTGATTTGTTGCATGTGCATGGTGTTTAGGAGTTTGGTTGAAATTGAATTTTATTTACTTCTTGCATTGTGTGTTTTATGAAGCTTTGAGCATGTTGTATAATGTGTTTACATGATGTTATCTTGCATATTAGCATGTCTATATAGAGAATTGCCTAAAGATTGCATTTTTGGAAAATTTGCAAAAATTCACTGTAGCTTGATACACTGCTCACTGTAATAATTTTGTAAAAATGACTATTTGATTCTTTGATCTAAAATTATGGTAACGTGGTTAGAACTGATGTATATGAGTATGATGTTGAATATAAAATGAGTTTTTGCTATTTGGGTTGAAGCATGTGAGCTTTGTAGCATAATGAGTTGTAGAATTGTTTTCTAGTTTCTTGTTGTGTTGTGAATCTCTTGATTATGTGAAATTGATGATTTCTTATTGATATGTGTTGTATGGCTTGGTTATGTGCTGCTAGTTGAGTCTCTAATGTTGGAAGTGTTCGGAGAGTGGCAAGTGTCATTCGAGGACGAATATTGTCCAAGTGGGGGAGATTGTAAGACCTCAAAAATGACATAGGTTAAATAGAGCCTAACATGTTGGTCTTGGTGTTCTAAGGTCCTAAATATGTTTAATATGTGGTATAGAGGCAGTAGATAAAATATTAGAGGTGTTGGAAGTCAAACGTCAAGGGACGACTAAGACGTTTGACGACTAAGTCACCTAAGTATCTCTTATGTGGTTTTATGTGTTTATGTGTGTTTCATGGTGTTTTAAGGTTCTTAATAGAGTTAATATAGCATGTATAGGCAGTGATTTAAGTTTCGTGAAGTTTGGAGGTCAAACGACCAAGAACGTCCAAGGCATTCGAAAGATATGTCTTGAGTCGACCTTGTACGTCTAGGCGAGTTTCGTTGAGTTTTCCGTGTTCGTTTTGGATAAAATTCATGTGAGAGGTGTTAAACTTATTTATGATCATATTTGGGTTGGAAACGTCCGGGAAATTATCCCCAAGGACCATCGAAGGGTTCTTGAGGAAGGACCCAAAACTGATGTGCAGGCAGTCCCAGGCAGCCTTGGCGACAGAGCTGTCAACGTCCAGTAGTGGCTGTGACGCCCCGTCACAAGGGTCTCGTCGTGGGGGACTTGTTCAAGGGTGTATAGGGGACCCTTGTCAAGCTATTGATGCTTGCAACGAATCGCCATGACGCCCCGTTTCACCCGTGATGCCCCGTCATAGGCAGGTCGTCATGAGTGGTCTCCTGCGTGCAGATTTTTCTGCCAAGTCAGGGGTGAATTGGTAAATTCGCCCCACTTCCAAATAAGAGTTTAGGCGGTTTATTAAGGGCATTATGGGTATTTGAATTAACTATATAAGTAGTTAACACCCGAAAGACTTCATTCTTCCAAATTGAAAACCCAAAACTCTTAGAATATTTTCCCAAAACCTCCATTGAAGCGGCAGCTTGGTGAGGGGTTCTTGAGTAGAATTTTTCATCAAAGTGAAGTATTATCATCCTTGAGGTATGGATTTTGATCCTTGAAACTTATTTCATCAAGGAGCCCAATCCTCAAAGTGTTTTACAAAGTTTTCTAAAGTGAATTGTCCAATTTCGGGATTCTACCATGTCTTCTTGCATAAATAATTTTCAAACATTGAATTATGATCTAATTGATATTTTATTGATGATTTCAACATAAATTACCTATGAACCCATGTGAATTGATGAACCCTAGTTTTGACTACTTATTGGGTTACTTGATATTAAGCTAATGTTGATGAATTGTTGTGTAGTTTCTTATGGGCTTTCTAATGATATAAGAATTGTATTCAATTGATATATAATTGATCTTAGATTGTTAAACCTATATTGAATTGATGTAGATTCATTGAGTTTTATGGTTATTGCTTTGAATTATTGTTCATGGCCATGGGTAAGGGCCTTGTGATGTTGAATTGGTTGATTTGGCATTGAATTGACGTATGGATATGGGGATGAAGGTATGCTGCCCCATTTTACTTAATTTGATATTAATTATACTTCGATTCTATTGTGTTTGGTATGCTCCACTTATGGTGGCGGTGTTATGTGTTTTACTTGCAATTGACGTGGCCTTGTCGGGGTTACTTTATGCAATATTATGAGCATGGCCTTATTGGCAATTACTTGAAGTTATGTGGCTATTTGTGTAGTTGATGATGTGAAGTATGGCATTACCTATCTACATGTGAGGTTATATAGTCATGTATGTGTTCTTCTAGTTATGTTGACTTAAGTGATCATGTTAGACTTTGACTTGATATTATGAATGTAGTGTTAGGTTAAGTCTTGGTTATTCCTACTTGACTTTATGAGTCTATGTGGAGTATATTAATGATGTCATGATGATATATAGGATGACTTGAAGATGTTAGGTTGTTTTAGAGGTGTTTCTACAATGACTTGTATTATGTGTTAAAAGTGAAGTATGTGATGCCTTGTCTTGGTTGACTTGTATCTCTTGCTTGATATATATATGGTTATGGGTATGTGATTACTTGATTTAGGGTGTTATAACTCTTAGTCTTGAATAAATAAATATAGGTGAGACCTTAATGATAAGAGGGTCATTTATGTGGAACCTTGAACTTAGTGGCGAGGTTATAAATTGTGAAGTAGTTAGCCATAATGGTATCCTTCATGTGATGAGTGATGGACTTAAGGTTGATTGGCTGGAACGGCATCATATCATACCTTAGGGAAGTCGCTATGAGCATCCTGTCGCCAAAGTGAGTTATGCCCTAGTGGACCTTGCTTTGGTAGGGTGAATGTAAAGGGGCTCATGAACTAGATATGGGACCTATTTATATGAACCTTAATGTGAATTAATCTATGAGAACTAAGGCTAGCACCGAGTGAGTATGAGTAAGGGGGAAGTGGATTCAGTTAAAGAAGAGACTGAATGCTTATTACGCCCTTCATATTCCTTAACCATGTGCCTACATGGGATGTGTCCAAGTTCTACCATTGGCAAGTAGAACAACCTCATCGAAGTAGGATAGAACTTCGGATTCCATGTCTTGCTATCATGGTCTATGTCGGTTATTGCCTATTCTCATCATGTGGAATACCTATTAGCATTACCTAAGTTTATGAGGTTTAGGAGGTGGTATGGGACGCTATCTAGACATTGCACAATAGACTTTGAAGGTGTTATGTGGAGTTCCTAGGTCTTGTGCAAGACCATTATGTGAGTGTCTTATGTGATGCTTTATGTGAGTCTCTTATGTGATGTATGAGTATTAATGAAGTAATGAACTAATGACCTATGTTAGTAACTATGTAAATGAAGGAGTACCTAATCTAAAGTGACTTAAGCATTCCTTAGCTAAAGTGTGAGGAGGGCATGAAAGGATGGTCTCTTCATGTCTTATCTTTGGAAGTCTTGAGGATGACTCTAGTTAGGGAAGTTGGTTAATCTTGTTGACATGATCTAAACCTTAGGAAGTCTTAAGGACTATTTAGGTAATCTTGAAGAGGTCACTGCACTATGGACATTATCTTCTCGATTACTTAAGTAGGTCTTTTGATAGTCTTTGGAAGGAGAATGTCTTCTAATCTAAGTGTAGGTGTGTTTAGTGAGAATGAATCTATTTGAGGTAGTCTATAGGATCTCTTGTGTGTGTGTGATAGAGATTGAATGGGCGTTCGCTCCACACTCACTCAAGTGAACCTTGGAAATCACCTTTGGTAGATGAATCTTACATAGATGTTTATTATTGTTTTCTAAGTGTGTATGTGACTCATTGTAGGTAATCTTAAGGGTCGTTTAAGCACATCTAGAGAGGGTGTATGGGCGGTCTCTCTTTGTGTGACTTAAGTGAATCTTAGGATGACTTTAAGTGAGGGAATTACATACTAGGAAGACTTAAAGTGAGGGATGATGTGCTTCACTGTAACTGTGAATTAATTCACTGTACAGTGAATATAGCTCACTGTAAAGTGAGTTCTTTAAATGGTATCGTTGGTTAATTGTTATCTTATTTGTTTTCTAATTGCTAAATGATGTTCTTATGTTTAAACTATGATTTCCAAATGAAAAGATGCATATTTCCAATAAAGTCCGTTTTCATTATTTTATGCATATAGCCATACTTAGTACATGTGGTTGTACTAATTCCATGCTTTATTTTCTATCTATAGTTCTTGGTAGGTGAAGAGCTTGTGAAGTGAAGACTTGGACTTAGAAGATCGTTCAAGAAGAAGTTGAAGTATGTCCTCAATTGACTCGAGGGCATATGTCTTTTAATGTTTTCTTTGAAGTATTGTAATTGACTATGTCTTTCTATTTTCGTATTGAAGTATGGGCCGTGTCCCAAAGTACTCTTGTGTCTTAAGATGATGAGGTTGATACTTAGCATTTCTATTACTTTTAAATGAAAGAGATTTTTAAAGACTATATTATGTTTTGTGAAAAGTTTTAATTCCGCACTATTTTTCACTATGTATATGCAATGAATGATATGAATGAGGCTTGTCTTAGAACTCTGAGAGTTCGACGATGCCGGTCGTAATCCGAGATTGCACTCTATCTTCTAGGGTATGGTTTCGGGTTGTGACAAAGTTGGTATCAGAGCATAGGTTGGTGAAAGTGGTCTTAGGAATCAAAAAAGTCTCATCAAGTCACGTCTAGTAGAGTCTTGACCATCGGTGTGAGTCGCAACACATCTATGGGCAAGAGGCTATAGGACGATAGTGTTTCCCTTCATTTCTACTCCTATGTTCGTGCGGTAGAGTTATGTTATGAGTATCCTTCTAAATGTGTTTCCTTGTTTTCTAGGAGATGAATACTAGAAGGATGGCCGCTAGAAGAATGGAAGAAGGAAGGGGTAATGAGGAAGTTCTTTCTCAAGTTGAGCAAGTTCCTCAAGGTGCTCAAGGTGGGCAAGGTGGGCAAGGTGATCAAGATGATCAAGTGCCTCCTCAAGGTGATCATGCTCCTAATGTAGGAGGAGGTGATGAGGTGCCAGAATTGTCTAATAGGGTGATTGGAGAGGCTTTGCTTGCTTTAGCCCAAGCCGTAATGGCTCAAGATAACTTGAACATGATGCCTAGGGTTAATGCTATGGAGAGCACTATGTCATCTAGGTTGAGAGACTTTGTGAGGTTGAATCCTCCAATCTTTCTTGGCTCTAAGGTGAATGAGGATCCCCAAGAATTTCTTGATGGTGTGTACAAAGTTTTGATTGCTATGGGGGTTACATCTAGGGAGAAGGCGGAGTTGGCTTCTTATCAATTGAGAGATGTGTCTCAAATTTGGTACACTCAATGGAAGGACAATAGACCGGTGGAGTCGGGTCCTATTGAGTGGGAAGAATTCAAGGAAGCTTTTCTTGGAAAGTATTTTCCCCGTGAGAAGAGGGAAGAGAAGGTAGAAGAATTTATCAATCTCAAGCAAGGCAATATGAGTGTTGAGGAGTACTCTTTGAAATTCTCGACTTTGTCTAGGTATGCACCTTCCCTAGTGACTAATTCAAGGGATGAAATGAGTCGCTTTGTGATGGGTGTAGATGATTTAGTGAAGGAGGAATGCCGTACGGCTATGTTGCATGATAATATGACTTTGGCTAGACTCATGGTGTATGCACAATCAATTGAAGAGTCTAAAATTAGGAGGATGTCAAGGAACTTGAAAAGGAGTGTTGCTAGTGACCAAGTGCAACCTAGGTTCAAAAAGAGGGTTCAAATTCAAGATGGACCTAGTGTTCCTAAGAAGAAGTTTGAGAAAAGAGGTGGTTCTAGCAATGACAAACCTTTATGTGCCACTTGTGGTAAGAGACATTATGGTGAGTGTTTATTGGGTACCGGTAGTTGCTTTGTATGTGGAAAGGATGGGTACAAAGTTAGAGATTGTCCAAACATTGCTTCTAGGAAGGAGGGCAAGAGGGTTGAGCCTAGTGTTCCAAAGGAAGATGCTCCAACTAAGAGGCGTTTCTATGCACTCCGGACTAGAATTGAGAAGCCGGGTAATGGTGATGATGATGTTGGTAAGTTCTTGTTTCTCTTTTGATAGTATGAGTTCCTTCTAAGTGGGGGAGTATGGTTTGTAGATGGGATAGAATTCCTTGATTTATTGCATGTGCATGGTGTTTAGGAGTTTGGTTGAAATTGAGTTTTATGGTTATTGCTTTGAATTATTGTTCATGGCCATGGGAAAGGGCCTTGTGATGTTGAATTGGTTGATTTGGCATTTAATTGAAGTATGGATATGGGGATGAAGGTATGCTGCCCCATTTTCCTTAAGTTGATATTAATTATACTTCGATTCTATTGTGTTTTGTATGCTCCACTTATTGTGGCGGTGTTATGTGTTTTACTGTCAATTGACATGGCCTTGTCGGCGTTACTTTATGCAATATTATGAGCATGGCCTTATTGGCAATTACTTGAAGTTATGTGGCTATTTGTGTAGTTGATGATGTGAAGTATGGCATTACCTATCTACATGTGAGGTTATATAGTCATGTTGTGTTCTTCTAGTTATGTTGACTTAAGTGATCATGTTAGACTTTGACTTGATATTATGAATGTAGTGTTAGGTTAAGTCTTGGTTATTCCTACTTGACTTTATGAGTCTATGTGGAGTATATTAATGATGTAATGATGATATATAGGATGACTTGAAGATGTTAGATTGTTTTAGAAGTGTTTTTACAATGACTTGTATTATGTGTTAAAAGTGAAGTATGTGATGCCTTGTCTTGGTTGACTTGTATCTCTTGCTTGATGTATATATGGTTATGGGTATGTGATGTCTTGCTTTAGGGTGTTATAACTCTTAGTCTTGAATAAATAAATATAGGTGAGACCTTAATGATAAGAGGGTCATTTATGTGGAACCTTGAACTTAGTGGCGAGGTTATAAATTCTGAAGTAGTTAGCCGTAATGGTATCCTTCATGTGATGAGTGATGGACTTAAGGTTGATTGGCTGGAACGGCATCATATCATACCTTAGGGAAGTCGCTATGAGCTTCCTGTCGCCAAAGTGAGTTATGCCCTAGTGGACCTTGCTTTGGTAGGGTGAATGTAAAGGGGGTCATGAACTAGATATGGGACCTATTTATATGAACCTTAATGTGAATTAATCTATGAGAACTAAGGCTAGCACCGAGTGAGTATGAGTAAGGGGGAAGTGGATTCAGTTAAAGAAGAGACTGAATGCTTATTACGCCCTTCATATTCCTTAACCATGTGCCTACATGGGATGTGTCCAAGTTCTACCATTGGCAAGTAGAACAACCTCATCGAAGTAGGATAGAACTTCGGATTCCATGTCTTGCTATCATGGTCTATGTCGGTTATTGCCTATTCTCATCATGTGGAATACCTATTAGAATTATATAAGTTTATGAGGTTTAGGTGGTGGTATGGGACGCTATCTAGACATTGCACAATAGACTTTGAAGGTGTTATGTGGAGTTCCTAGGTCTTGTCCAAGACCATTATGTGAGTGTCTTATGTGATGCTTTATGTGAGTATCTTATGTGATGTATGAGTCTTAATGAACTAATGAACTAATGACCTATGTTAGTAACTATGTAAATGAATGAGTACCTAATCTAAAGTGACTTAAGCATTCCTTAGCTAAAGTGTGAGGAGGGCATGAAAGGATGGTCTCTTCATGTCTTATCTTTGGAAGTCTTGAGGATGACTCTAGTTAGGGAAGTTGGTTAATCTTGTTGACATGATCTAAACCTTAGGAAGTCCTAAGGACTATTTAGGTAATCTTGAAGAGGTCACTGCACTATGAACATTATCTTCTCGATTTACTTAGGTAGGTCTTTTGATAGTCTTTGGAAGGAGAATATCTTCTAATCTAAGTGTAGGTGTGTTTAGTGAGAATGATTCTATTTGAGGTAGTCTATAGGATCTCTTGTGTGTGTGTGATAGAGATTGTATGGGAGTTCGCTCCACACTCACTCAAGTGAACCTTGGAAATCACCTTTGGTAGATGAATCTTACATAGATGTTTATGATTATTTTCTAAGTGTGTATGTGACTCATTGTAGGTAATCTTAAGTGTCGTTTAGGCACATCTAGAGAGGGTGTATGGGCGGTCTCTCTTTGTTTGACTTAAGTGAATCTTAGGATGACTTTAAGTGAGGGAATTACATGCTAGGAAGACTTAAAGTGAGGGATGAAGTGCTTCACTGTACAGTGAAATTCACTGTACAGTGAATATAGCTCACTGTAAAGTGAGTTCTTTAAATGGTATCTTTTGTTAATTGTTATCTTATGTGTTTTCCAATTGCTAAATGATGTTCTTATGTTTAAACTATGATTTCCAAATGAAAAGATGCATATTTCCAATAAAGTCCATTTTCATGATTTTATGCATACAGCCAGCCATACTTAGTACATGTGGTTGTAGTAATTCCATGCTTTATTTTCTATCTATAGTTCTTGGTAGGTGAAGAGCTTGTGAAGTGAAGACTTGGACTTAGAAGATCGTTCAAGAAGAAGTTGAAGTATGTCCTCAATTGAATCGAGGGCATATGTCTTTTAATGTTTTCTTTGAAGTATTGTAATAGACTATGTCTTTCTATTTTCGTATTGAAGTATGGGTCGTGTCCCAAAGTACTCTTGTGTCTTAAGATGATGAGATTGAGACTTAGCATTTCTATTACTTTTATATGAAAGAGATTTTTAAAGACAATATTATGTTTTGTGAAAAGTTTTAATTCCGCACTACTTTTCACTATGTATATACAATGAATGATATGAATGAGGCTTTTCTTAGAACTCTGAGAGTTCGACGACACCGGTCGCAATCCGAGATTGCACGCTATGTTCTAGGGTATGGTTTCGGGTTGTGACACTCAATTCCTACAAAATCTCCACATTTGCTCAACATTTCTCAAATTTACACCTTAAATCTCTTTACCACCATTTAACATAATCACAGGGTAACTTATTTCCTCTCAGAGGCACATCATTCAATCATTATAACTCTTACCATGCTTAGAATTACATCACCATAAATTTTCTCATCATAAAACTCTCAATCTCATAAATCACACATAGCCATAAATGGCATCACATCACAATTTCTTAAAAAAACTCGCATTCACATTTACTCTTCCAGCCACAAAACCAACATAACATCAAAACTCACCTTTTCTGTCCGTCAAACTTAGAAATATCTCCCTTTCCAAGCAATCACACCTATAAAACCACCGAACAAAGGAGAAGAAGAGAGAGATATTATGGAGTTAATTTCTATGGCACAATACAAGAGTAATGAAGAAAGTGAAACTCTATCGTCCTATAGCCTCTTATCCATGGATGTGTCGCGACTTACACCAATGACCAAGACTCTACTACACGTGACTTGCGAGACTTTTAGATCCTAAACTATTTCGCATAACCTTATGCTCTGATACCAAGTTTTTCACGACCCAAGAGTACCCCCTAGAAGTTAGGGAGAACCCTTGAATCGTCACAAGGCGTACTTGACCCTTTGGGGTCTTGTACAAGCCTTTTAACTATCATTCATTGCATAAAACATGAAAAGTAGTGCGGAATTAAATCTTTTCACGACATTCAATATAAAAAAAAGTTCTTCCATAAATACTAAGAAAATCTCATTGTCACAAGCCAAACTTTAAGACACGACATAATATCTTAGGGACACAGACCTTTACATTTGAAGGAAATACATAATAAGTCTTAATAACAAAAACTAAGAAACATAGACTATGTCCTCGAATATATAAGGACATACCAAGTCTTGAGAGAGTAAATTACCCAAGCTTTGCCTTCTAGACTTCTCCTTGCTTACAAACCTATACTTATAGATTATAGAAAAGTATGGGGTTAGTACAAAACAATGTACTAAGTATGTCATATCCAAAAACATGTAAAAAGGGACATTTTAGTATAAATACATTTTAATGCCAAATAAGTAAAACATGTAAAAACGGACATTTTAGTATAAATATATTTTAATGCCAAATAAGTAAAACATTCATGAATATAGAAGCAAAACAACATAAGAATCATCATTTAACACTTAGAGGAGGATTTCCATAATTTTTAGCAAAAAGAACCATTTTACAGTAAGTTACCCTAAAGTTACAGTGAACCCTTTCAACATTACTGTGAATCCCTCTATACCCAAAACAGTGAACTCCCAAAGTCAAGCCAAGAGAAAGCGAACTCATTTTTGTAGGAGTTTTCCTAGATAATATTATCCTAAGATTCACCAAGGTAAGACATGAAGGAGACGCCCATACACCTTCTTCAATAAACACCTAGGTGATCCCCAAGACTACCCCTTCTAGGCTTACTCAACTCGGGAGAACAAGTCCCCACCCACTGACAAGACATTAGAAGAACACTCAAACAACACACCAACACTTCCCTTTAGGAATGCCTACTTAGTGCAATGAGTAGATGGCGTCCCATTCCACCACCTACCCGAAGTAGTACACTCTTTTAGAAGACTTAGCTCATTCAGTTCATATAAGACACACCAAGACTTCCCTTTCGGAATGCCTACATAGTGCAATTAATAATTGGCGTCCCATTCAACCACATTTTCTAAGTAGTACATTCTTTTAGAATACTTAGCTCACTCAATCCATATAAGACTCACCAAGACTCCCCTTTCGGAGTGCCTACCTAGTGCAATGGATATATAGCATCCCATTCCACTACCTATCCTAAGTAGTACACTCTTTTAGAAGACTTAGTACTTTCATTTCTTTTGTGGGGGTTAGCTTAACCGACATACACCATGAGAGCTAGACATGGAATCTCGATATTAAGCCCTATCGGATGACAAGTCCTCACTTGCCAAGAGTAAGGTCATTCTATTAGCTTTTACATGGCTTTCCCAATAGCTACACCTATGCGGGCGCATAGTTAAGGGATAAGGAGATTGTAACTAAGTAACTCATTCTCTACTAACGAGGAGTACTCATCTCAAGAAGTACATTGGAATACAACATCTCAACTCACAAAGTGTAACCACCCCTTCTTCATATCCTCTCGGTGCTAAGCATAATTCCCCACAGATTCTCAACATTATATACTTTTGGTTAAGGATAACTAGTGAACATCACATCTCAACTCACAAAGGGCATTCATCCTCCAACCTATCTTAGAAAGCTCTTAGGATGTAGTGAGGTTGCTACTAAACACTTCATCTCAACTCACGAAGAGTGTTCACCCCAAAACTCCCTTTCTACTTAACTTAGCTTCATTCATTCATTCAAGTGTGTGTGTACATGTGAACACAACTTGCACATAAGCATCATTTCATTTACATTCAATTCTACACATGCTTAGACCATCATTCATCACATTACACACTTTAACATGCTCAACATATACAGTACTTCATTTAGGCATAATCTAAGCAAAACATGCAATTCAACCTTCATAATACACATTACAAGAACCATCTTCATTATGACTTCAATTCACACATAAGGCCTTCAAAGACACATTTACAATACATATCAAGTATATCAAAATTCATCGAGTAAACACCGCCACCAAGAAGGTGGACCATACCACTCAAAAGCATTTAATAAATAAAGCTAAGCAACATAATCAACTTGCCATTCTTCCAAAGCTTTGACACCTATATATAATTCACTCTACAATTCATCATAAATTAGACCTTAGGGCAGTAGCTATACAATAATATCAACATTAGGAAACCAAAGCTCAAAGGCTACAAAATCATGCACATTTGACCATTCCTTAAGCCAAAATTGGATAAGAAGTTTTAACATGTTTTCATTGAAGTTTTAGCATTAAAATCACTAACTAACATTAGAAACATCATATTTGAATCATTTAAAATGTTTTCATGCAAGACCCATATTTAAAGTTAAAGATAGAAGAAGTTAGGGTTGAAAACCCTTTTTGAAAGTCTATTAGAAAGGATTCCTTGAATGAAAGAGAGTTCAAGGATGACTACCATACCTTAAGTAGAAGAAACCCCAATGATTTTGATGAAGAACTCGACCACCAACAGCTCAAAGGTATATAAGATGAGAATGTCCTTTCATCATAGAACCTACATCATGTGAGAATGTTCTTTCACAATCACATCATATTCATACTAAAGTCTAGTTTAGAGTACAATTCAGTAATACTTTTCAAAAGAATCACTTATTCATTAGACCAACATTACATATTTCATTCATACATGCATGTGTGTGTACATATATGTGAGATCTACCTTAACATAAACACCGTTAGGCACACATGTTCATAAATTCATTAATCATATACTTTACATGCATGGGAATAGGTAATGATGCATAGGAGAACTATCCTTTCCATAGTCATCACGAATCTATCCTATTCATAGTCATGCATGAAGAGTGTGTACATTGGTTAACATGATTACATAATGGCTATCACATAGTATTGAGGTAGCCACCCTCTAAAGATAACAACACATGTACAACATTCCTCAAGTCTCATTTCATACACACACATATAGCATTATGTACTATAGACTACACACATTCACATTAAACCATAGGAGACAATAGCATATTAAACATTAGAATAGAATACCCCTAGCATAATTTGATCACACGTTCATATAGCGATTTCATAGGTTACAGCCATGCTACAAGAATATTCATCATCTTTAGCCATATAGACCACACCTAAACTTTACATGATCATCACACATATACATATAGCATCATCTCCACACCTAGGTCATACAACTATTGTGGAAGACTATTCATATACCTCACATGACATCAATTCACTTAGACATGATATTAAAATCAAGGTTACATCCTTAAACTTCCTAAACATGGAAATGATCATATAAATTCATCTTACATCTAATGCCTTCAAGGACATGATCATATCAAATAAACATGTACAAGATTGTAAACACCGCCACTATAAGTGGACCATACCAATCATCACAATTCAATATACATTCTAAGCTAATTAGAAGGAAAATAGGTCAACTTACCAAATCCCCAAACTAATGATCATCTTTGATCATTCCTCCGCAATTCATATTCAATTGATATAGATAGTAATAGCAATAAGCAATTCAATACTATCTAATCACAATTCTTTAAACATGAAATCAAGATCACAAGAGCCACATTATAGGCCAATTTGAGGAATTAGGAAGATCATGGGTTCTTCATGAAATTGGATTGAAATTCATAATTAAAATAGTAATTAAACATAAATCCATCATTATAATGACTTTGAAATCAATTTGACAATGAACCCATGGCTAGATTGAAATTTGGGTATTTTGGTCTTTGAATCACTTTTGAAAATCATCGATTTAACCCCTAAGATGAATGGATAACTAAGGATGAAGGATCACCATACCTTATTGATGGAAGACCCATTAAGAATTGGAGAAGATACCATAGAAATCCAGCCTCTATCTTGATCATGAGTTGTCTCCCATGGAGGTTTGAGAGAATTTGGAAGAGATGAGAGTTTTGGGGTTTTGATTTTTCTTATTGGGTGTCGGGGTTTTGACTTGGGAAAGGGGTTAAATAGGTCTTAAAAGTAGTTTATAAACGCCACCCAAAGTTATAAAAACACCCCATACTTATTAGGACTTTAAGACATGTCAAACTCAACTTTCATTTTCGGAATCTTCGTCAAGGAACAAGTCTGCGACGCGGAGATGTTCCCGCATGATTTTTTTGAAAATAACTTCCGGGTCAGTTGATTCTGCATTTTGTCCGTAACGCGGACAAACTTTTTGACCTATGGAGGACCAAGTCCGTGACGTGGACCTATTTCACCAAGGAACAAAAGTTGTTGTCTTGGGAAGCTTGTTGGCCCAAGGTCGGGTCCTCCTCAAGGACCCTTTGGTTGGTCCTTGGAGAGTTTTCCCCGGACGTTTCCACCTCACATACTCTCGTATACATATTAGGAACCTCTAATATCAATTTGACCTCTAAAACGCACATAAAACAAGCCGAAACACACTAAGATACACAAGCACGTTTTAAGGCAAAACTGTCAAACACCTTGGACGTTCTTGGACGTTAGACCTCCAAACTTAACACACTTCCTTTTAACACTATAATTAGTCATTTCATGACTTAATAAACTGATAACTAACATGTTCGGATTTAATTCAACCTAGCTCATTTTAAGGGTGTAACACAAGTGAGAACAATCCTTTCACTTTAGACACCACACCACAAGTGAGTAAATCTTTCACTTAGAACTTTATTATAATCATGAGAACTACTTTCAATCATATAATAATCATATCATAATATGCATACATAAATCATGTCTTAATTTGATGTCCTAGGGTTAGGGATGAAGAATACTTAACATCAACATCACAACCACACATTAGACATACAAGCATTACTATCTAAGTAACTCATAATTCAAAATTGAATCCATGATGAACCAATCAACATACCTTCTTGACCTCTTCAAGAACCTTCATACTTCCATTACCAATAATACATAAACAATTACATAAACAAGGTAAATTCAAGAAGCAACTACATAATTAAAAACAATGTAGTCAATCTACATGGTCATAATCCTTACAACTCACCATGTCAATTCAAGGTTTTTATGAAATTGGGGGAAAGACATGGGTCTAGGGAAAACTCATAGGAAATCATAAATTAACCATACATACATACTTAAACAACAATAATTCATCATAATTCAACAATTTATTCACAATTTCATTTTTTAAAGAAGACCCATGTGAGAAGAAAAAAATCGTAGTTTTGCGAGATTTAGAAATCATCTTTTGGAGGGACCTCTTAAGAAAAAGAATATCAAGAGTGAAAGAAACCATACCTTAAACATGAATAGCCACGCAACTTGAGTAGAACCTTGGAGGATTTGGTCTTCTTCTTCAACCTTCAAAGCTTCTTCAATGGAGGATGAATAGAGAGAGAAAGTAGAGAGAGGTGAGAGCTTTTGAGTTTGATATGGGGATTATGTTTTTCTGGGAAGTTGTGGTGAAAAACTGATTTAAAATCAATATTTAACCCTCTCCTAAAATACCCAAAAGACCCCTCACTTGAATTGACTTTTTGATGAAGTCAAATTTGAATTCAAAATTTCAGATTTTCGTCGGGAAACAAGTCCGCGTCACGGAGCTGTTCCAACATAATTTCCAAAAATAATTTTTGAAACAATAGAGTTTGCGATGTGCCCGTGTCGCAGACCAAGATTTTGGGTCTTGGTGGACCATGACTATGACACAGACCTATTTCACCTAAGGCTTGCTTTGCCAAAGGTGGGGTCCCTTCGTGGACCCCTAGGGCAATCCTTGGGGGGTCAAACCTTGACGTTTCGACCCTATACACATCATTGTACCTATTTAAAGTCTTTTTACAAGTTTAGACTTCAAATGACACTCCTAAACCTTCACAAGACCCATGGACGTTTACTAGTTCAACTTGCACTAGTTCCCGGACGTCAAAGTTGTTTCTTAGTGTTTCGTTCTAATACCTCCTAATTGGGTTTACTACTGTTATTTTAGGTCTAAAATATCATTATTCAACATATGAGGCTCTATTATAGGTCATGGAAATTACGGGGTGTTACAATATCTCCCCTTAGGAACATTCGTCCCCAAATGACACCTTAAACCTTCTATTGGGAAAAAGAAGTAGACTAAAGACTAGCACCCCAAAAACAAACAATATCATAATGAGTCACAAATCATAGGAGGAAATATCAACTCCTTTCAACATATAAACATAACATCAACATATAGGAGCTTACTTCACATTTCATAACACATAAGAGCTTATCATTGACATCACATTAGGAGGAACTACCTTCTCCATATTAACATAAGCTCAATATGAACACCTTCAAAGAGTTAACATGCAAGTTTCTTATCAAAACAACACTAAACATGTTCCACACAACTTTCATGAAAGTAATATAGCACTCTACATATTTAAGTGCAAACTATCCATAAGAACCATACTTATGAAAACTCAATTTTGGCATGAATTTCTACAAAAGCATGCACATATTAGAAAACATGATACGTTCAAAATTATTATTAGAACTCATTTAAGAGAAGAATACTAACCTTAAATTTGGCTAGTAGTAGGAGGAAAAAGATGAGGATATGGGACTTCATGTCGGCCTCGGCCTCCCATGTTGCACCCTCAACAAGGTGGTTCCTCCATAGAACGTTTACTGAGGCAACCTCCTTATTCCTCAATTTCTTAACTTGTCGATCCAAGATCTCAACCGTTACCTCTTCATAAGAAAGGTCCTCTTTTACCCCTACACCTTCTAGAGGGAGAATTGACACCAGATCACTTATACATTTCTTGAGCATAGACACATGGAACACCGGATTAACCGAGGCCAGTTCAATTGGCAACTCTAGCTCATATTCCACTTCCCCTACCCTTTTCAAGATCTCATAAGGGACCACACAACGGGGACTATGTTTCCCCTTCTTTCCAAACCTCATCACCCCTTTCATGGGTGAAATTTTCAAATAGACCCAATCTCTGACTTCGAATTCAAGGACCCTCTATCTATTGTCGGCATATGATTTTTGCCGACTATAAGCCATTTTCAACCTCTTTTTTATGAGTAAAACCTTCTCCATGGCCTCATACACTATCTCGGGGCCAAGAAGAGAAAACTCACCCACTTCAAACCATCCAATTGGGGACCAGCACCTCCAACCATAAAGTGCTTCAAAAGGTGCCATACCGATACTCGCATGGTATCTATTGTTGTAGGAGAATTCTATCAAAGGTAGGTGATCATACCAATTCCCTTTGAAATCAATCAGACAATCTCTCAACATTTCTTCTAGGGTTTGAATGGTGCGCTCCACTTATCCATCCGTTTGGGGTGGAAAGCGATGCTATGTTTTACTTGAGTACCAAGCCCATCTTTTAAAATATCTCCAAAAATGTGAAGTTAATTGGGCTCCTCTATCCGAAATGATCGACAAAGGGGGCCCATGCAACTTCATGATCTCCTTAACATACAATTTAGCATACTCCTCCGCCGAGTAAGAAACCTTCAAGGGGAGGAAGTGGGTGGACTTAGTCAACCTATCCACTATAACCCAAATGGAGTCATGTTGTCTACGCATTCGAGGCAATCCTACCACAAAGTCCATGTTGACATCTTCCCACTTCAAAGTGGGGATATCAATATCTTGTGTTACACCACCCGAGCCTTGATGCTCGCATTTGAGTTGTTGGCAATTTGGGCACCTCGCCACAAACTTATCTACCTCCCTTTTCATTCCATTCCACCAATAAATATCATGTAAGTCATTATACATCTTTGTGGCTCCCATATGGATGAAGTATCTGGAACCATGAGCCTCTTTCATGATTTTCTCCCTTAAACCATCCACATTCATAACGCATAACCTCCCTTGGCACCTAAGTACCCCATCCTCCCCTTGGGAGAAAGATTCATTATTCTTCTTAAGGACCGACTCTTTCAACTCCATCAATAGAGGATCAAGATGTTTCTTGGACTTTACATCAACCACTAGAGATGACTCTGACTTATGACGGACCATGAAACCACCATTTGAAGATTCTTCTAGTCGGACACCCAACCGGGACAACCTATGAACCTCCTTCACTAATTCTTTCTTCTCATCAGCCACATGAGCCACACTACCCATGGACACTCGGCCTAGCGCATCCACAACCACATTAGCTTTCCCGGGACGGTAAAGGACAATTATTTCATACTCCTTTAAAAGTTCTAACCATATTCTTTGGCGTCGATTAAAGTCTTTTTCAGTGAATACATATTGTAAGCTCTTGTGATCGGTGAACACATCAACATGCACCCCATAGAGATAGTGCCTCCAAATTTTCAAGGCAAACACTATGGACGCAAGTTCAAGGTCATGAGTTAGATAATTCTTCTCATGTGGCTTGATTTGCCTAGAGGCATACGCTATCACTTTGCCATGTTGCATGAGCACACATCCTAGACCCACTCGGGAGGCATCACAATAAACCACAAACCCTTCAGTTCCCTCCGGCAAGGTCAACACCGGAGCGGAGCTAAGTCTATATTTCAATAATTGGAAGCTCTCTTCACAAGATTCCCACCATTTGAACGTGGACTTATTTTGGATTAAGGTCGTTAATGGAGATGCGATAGACAAAAATCTATCAACAACCTCCTATAGTAATCGGCCAACCGTAGAAAACTTCGGATGTAGGTAGGACTCAAAGGTCTAGGCAAACTTTTGACCACTTCCGTCTTCCTCGAATCAACCTCTACCCCATCACTAGAGACAATGTGACCAAGAAATGCAACCGATATCAACCAAAATTCACATTTACTGAACTTAGAAAAAAGTTGGTTATCCTTAAGAACTTGCAAAACTATCCTCAGGTGGCTCATATGATCATTCTTACTCCTAGAGTATATCAAAATGTCATCAGTGAAGACAATCACAAATAAATCAAGATACTTTCTAAAAAATCAATTCATAAGGTCCATGAAAGCCGCTGAGGTATTTGTTGACCAAATGACATAACTAGGAATTCAAAGTGACCAAATCTTGTTCGGAATGTCATTTTCAGAATATCAACCTCCCTCACTCTAAGTTGGTGATAACCCGATCTCAAGTCAATCTTTGAAAAGTAAATTGCTCCTTGGAGTTGATCATACAAGTCATCAATCCTAGGGAGCGGGTACTTATTATTTATGGTGACTTTGTTCAATTGACGATAGTCGATACACATTCTCAAATACCCATCATTCTTCTTCACAAACAATACCGGGGCACCCCATGTAGATATTCTTGGTTGAATAAAACTCTTATCTAGCAAATCCTTGAGTTGAGTCTTTAGTGATTTCAACTCGGTCGGGGACATCTGATAAGGAGGGATTGAAATAGGTTGTGTATCCAGCAATAAATCTATGCCGAAGTCAAACTCCCGCTCGGGAGGAATTCCGGGCAGCTTATCGGGGAAGACCTCCTGAAATTCCTTCACTATGGGTACCGACTCTATGGGAGGGACCTCATATTCAAGATCCTCCTGTCCACTAAAAAATGGTTTCATTTGGAAATTGAAATTTGACTACCCTTGTCCTACAATCAATAGAGGAAAGCAAGCATGGAACCCATCCATTCCCAATATGAAATCAAAATCTAGCATATCAAGTTCTATCAAGTCAACTAACGTAACTCTATTGGGAAAGGAAATAGGACAACCTTTATAGACTCTTTTAGCTACCATGGAATCACCCACCGGGGTAGAAACCGAAAAGGGTTCATCTAATATGTGGTAGTATATCAAATTTCATGTCTACAAGAGGGGTCATAGATGACAATGTAGCAACCGGATCCACAAAGCATATATATTAAAGGAAAATAATTGTAACATACCTATAACCACATCCGGTGAGCTCTCTTGATCACCTCGAGATTGGAGAGCATAAAAGCGATTCTTTTTAGGAACATCCATATTCGGGGCATTTGCTTGAGCTTGATCATTTTCCCTTCCTTGAGATTTCATCATAGGGCAATCTCTCTTCATGTGACCACTCTTGCAACAACCATAGAAATTACTCGTGCCAACTAGGCACTTACAATCATGTTTTCTACCACATTTAGAACAAAGAGGCCTATCAACATAAGAACGACCACATTTTCCCTATTGGGTCTTGGGAGTAGGCACCTTACTCGTATTGGACCTTGGAGCACTAGAAGATCATTGATTAGAAAACCTCTTCTTGAATCTTGGTTTGTTTTGAACCTCATACCTATTCTTCGAAGAATTACCCTCTTCGGTTCTCACCTTATTAAACTCCCTACCAACTTGTTTAAGCTTTTGTTCCTCAATTTGCTCGGCATGAACCATGAGACGAGAGATTTCTATGCTAGGAATTAACATAGCCGACCTACATTCATTAACCACAAGATTGCATATCCCCATGACAAAATTGTTCATCTTAGCTCTAGAATCCGCAACCATAGTAGGAGCATGCTTTGATAATTGAGTGAATTTGAGACTATACTCCTTCACGCTCATACCCCCTTGACGAAGGTTGATGAATTCTTGTATTTTCCTCTCCCTTAGTTCCAAGTGAAAGATCTATCAAGGAAAGCCGTCTTGAAATCTCCCCAAGTAATCCGCCGGCCTTCTCTAACCGGTCTCTCATCATTCCATTTCTCATACCAAACATGAGCTACGTATTTGAGTTGTTAGGCGTCTAGTTCCGCCTTTTCTTGACAAGACACCCCTATAGCATCTAGTACCTTGAACACTTCATCAATGAACCCTTTATAATGCTCAGAAAGTCAAAAGTCTAATCTAGAGCCTAACATGAGATTATAAGAGTTGTAAAACTATTTTAAGGTCAAATATAATGTATATAAGTCAATTAGGAAGTTTTAGAATCAAAGCGTCAAGAAACGTCCATGACGTCCGGAAACTAGTTCAAGAGGTGCTAGTGTGCTTTAGCCTTTTTGACAAGGTTTTAGGAGTCGTAATTCGATGGAAATTGGTAGTAAGGTGTTTAATACATGTTGAAGTTGGCTTAGGGTAGAAATGTTTGGGTACGACTCACCAAGGACCAACCAAAGGGTCATTAAGGATGACCCTTCCATGTTGGCTAAAAAGTTGTCATGGACAATCTCTACCAACGAGAGCCAACGACAGGGCGTGGTCCAATCGACGGGGCATCGATGTGCACTGTCGTTAAACACTTAGCCATTTTTGGCAAAGGTATCATTTGGCAAGTCTCTGACCAAAACGACGGACCTGCATGACGGTTAATCCCAAGGTCTGTCAACTGACCTACTGCCTATAGGTCGGGGTCTCATAGGTTAGGGTCCCTGTTTTCTGCAATGTTTTAGGTTAGTCCAATTAATTAATTAGGTGGTTATTTAATCATTTATGGGTTAAGGGAGTTCTAATTTAAGTTAGTTAATGACTTATATAAAGACCCAATCCTAATTAAACTAACCCAACTCTCATAATTCCCAAAACCCAATTGATCTTCCTTCTCTCTTCTTTCTCTCTCCCAAATAGAAGAATTCCATTGAAGGGCTAAGTCAAGGTCTAAGGGAAGCAATAAGAGGGCTTTTTATTCATCATTCTTCATCAATTAACAAGCTATGGGATTCCTTTCCCCAAAGGGTTCCTTCAAATTGATTTTAAAAAGATGAGTTTCAAGTGGATTTTCTTCTACTACAAATTTGATCTTCAAAATTGCTTTGTTTATGGTATCTTTAGATGATTATGATTATATTATGATGTATCATGATTCAATTATGCTATTTCTTGATGAATTAACCTAGGTTGTGAAGTATATCATGAATTTGACCCAACTCCCTAACCTTAGGCTATGAACTAGTGATGAATTGTTGTGTAGTGATTCAATTTACTTCATTATTGTGTTTATTACTATTGTGTGATGATATTACACCCATTTTTGGGTTTAATTGTATGGTTGATGGTAAAACCTTGGATGATGGCTTGTGAAAGATATTGTGGTAAGTCTTGTAATCTCAATCCATTACTTCAATTATGATTACTTGTGCATAGTGATGAAGTTATATTGAAGTATGCCTTATGATAAGATTGATTAGGGTTGGTATGATGTTGATTTGGAATGCCTTGAATTATGACTTGTGAGTTGTTCGCTAGGATGTAATGACATAAGGGTGGTGATGAATTTGCCTATGTGTCTTGTCATAATGTGATTATGTAAATTTGCTAACCTCACATGTGTGAATTGTAGTGAAAGGACAATACTCATGCAATTCCTATTGAGCTATGATGATGACTATCTAAGGGGTAGAACCTATGACCTAAACTAAGTTATGATTATTAATGAAAGCATTTCAAAAGGGACTCTAGCTTAGCACCGAGTGAACTAGAAGTGAGGAGTCCCTTCCCACATAGGGAAGGTAGGATCACTAATGTACTCATGATATTGGGTACTATAATGCATGTAGCATAAAGAGGGTCCCAACTACATCTCCTAGTTCTTGAACAAGGTTGCCCCTATAGGAATACTAGCTAGTGGATCCACATAGATACTATGTTTATGTTTTGTTACAACCTTGGCAAGTAGTCCACCTTCTTTCGGTGTAGGGTTCCATGACATCGGATTCCACATTAGCTCATGTGGTCTATGTCGGTTAAGGCAAGATGTTCCCAAAAGGTAAAATAAAGTAATAAAGTGAACTCTAACTAGGATGACCTAAGGGGTTTAGCTTAGTCTACGTAGGGGTATGGGACTCTACCTAGACATTGCACTAGTTAGCCTTGAGGGAAGTCTTAGAAGGATGTTCTTATATGTTTATATGTTTATGAATGTAAATGATATGTATATGTTGATCTTACATGTTAATGACACTATGTGATATTGGTTTCACTCATGAACATGTGGTTGGTCTCTATTGTTAAAGTGTGATGATTCTTACTCTTAATGATATAGTAGTAAAGTTGGGCATTACTTATAGTTCTTATTGAGTTTACTTGGTTGAGTGAGGTTATGGGACCTTACTTAGTCATTGAACTAGTGGACTTAATGGGGGTTCAAGAGTAATGGTCTTGCTTTGGTTATGATGTTATAAACTCTTACACATGCTTGTTGATATTATAACTTGATGATAGAGTTGTCTTGATTATGTGCTCAATTATGTTGATATGTATGTTAACTTGACTGGACTTGGTATTATTGGTCTTGTAATGTACATGGTCTTGACTTAATGAATATGTGCTATTGAATTGTATTGGTTCTTGAATGTACATAAGGCTTTTCAAAGTAAATTAGCATGCGTTAATGGAATGTCCCTTTTTAGCATGATTTCTATGGTGTATGTGCATACGATTCCATACTTTGTACAAGTCATGTGCTAACCCCCTTTCTCCCTTTTTCTCCAACATTTTAGGTCCTGGTCGTTGAAGGGTTCGTGACGACTTTAGAAGGAAGGCTTGGAATCCTCATGTTCCGAGGATGATGCCTTTCTATCACTCTACCTATGATACATTGTTATAGTCTAAAGACGATCATTTCATTCATGTTGTTTCAAGATATTGTTGTAAGCCTAATGGCATTTCTACATTTGTGTAAGGGCTTGTGCCCATATGTTGACTCTGTTTAGATGGTTTAATATGAGACATCCCTTTTAAGGCTATATTATGTATCATATATATATATATATATATATATATATATATATATATATATGTGTGTGTGTGTGTGTGTGTGTGTGTGTGTGTGTGTTGTGTGTGTGTGTGTGCGCGCGCGCCATAAAAGTAGAAGAATATGTAATCTTCTTATACGAAGATTCTGTGTATACTCGATATGAATATATTATGTGTAAGAGAGAGGTCTAAGTAAACTTCATGAAGTATTGTAGATGAAAAGTTTTAAGTTTTCCGCATTTTTAACCTATGAATCTAATGATGAATGCTAAGTGGCTATTCCTAGTCCTCTTTGAGGATGACGACGCCGATTACGTCTAGGGGGTGCTCCCTGGATGTGACACCTTTGTGGGTCCTCCTCCACCTTAGAACCAAAGAAAGTAAGGGGATTCATCCTTGTGAAATCCCTAATCATTGAAGCGGTGGCGTTAGCATTGGGATTCACTTTCACCCTTGTATCCCTAGCAACTTTGGTAGCCAACACTTGAGTCAAGCTATGAATAGACTTCCTTATCTCAACATTAGACATAGCCCCTTCTTCAATAGGAATTTGAGGGTTTTGAGGAGCTTGAGGGGGAGCCGCCTCGTTCAAATTCTCCTCATTGGCCCTTCGAGCATTGTTCCTCCTTTTATTCATTGCCTATAATCACAATAAAAGGATTAGAAGAAAGGACTAGATAGAGTTAAGACTCTTAGGCACGACTAAGGAATAACAAGAGAGTGAAAGTTCCTAAGCATGACATAGTCTCTCATTCATAAGAGTGGCGTGCTTCACAATTATGAATAAGACCCTACATAGATGTGATTTAGTGAGATATCAATCCTAAGATTACTCAACCTCATGCTCTGATACCAAGTTTGTAATGACCCAAAGTATACTCTAGTCGTTACTGGTGTCGTCGTCCTTGAAGAGGACTAAGACTAGGCCTTAGCATACATCATAGCACATCATAGGTCAAAAATGCGGAAAAATTTAAAACTTTACGTATTGAAGTCTACTTAGACTTCTCGCTTATTATATTTGGAGTTTACATAGACTCGTCACATACAAAGTTTACATAGACTTCTATTTTAGCATAAATAAAATAGATAAGAGTCTAAAGTCTCATCTCACATATAAACCATCTATAAGAGTATAAATGTTTGGATATAGCCAATACAAGAACAATACGTCATTATAGGCTTACATCAATTGTCTCAATGATAAAAGAAAGAGTAAATTTTCTAAACAAAAGCAACATCATAACTAGATTGGAACATCGCAACATCGTCAGACATGAGGACTCACCAATGACTTGGGAAAAGATCCAAGTCTTCCTCACAAATTGGCCACGAACTCTTCAAGAATGGAACCTAAAATGTTTGGGAAAAAGGGAGAAATATGGGTTGGTACATCACACTTACTAAGTATGGCTTCTACACAAAAATCATAAATGCATGAGAAAAGGCCATTTTTATCAAAATCATGCTTTCTATCAATTTAGCTCAACATGCACATATGGTAAGCATAGTAAGTCAATTCAACATAATATAAACCCAACATATAGACCACCCAAGCATACTTGTGTAATGCCAAAGATAGAATCCCATGACCTCATCCAAAGCTAAGTATCACATTAAGCAACCCACTTCATACTTACACCATATTCTCATATCTTATCATAACATGCTTCATACATCAATACTACTCAAAACTTATCAAAATAATCATAAAAAACACTACTAGAACCATCCCTAAGGATCCCACATGTGCAATGTGTAAGAGAAGTCCCATACCCTCCCTCACATAGTAGCCTTTAAGACAACCCTAATAAGAGTTCACATACTTAACTTGTTCATTTACTTTTTTTACATCAAGAAAATAAGTGCAATAACTGACAAGAGACCATGTGAGCTACATGGAATCCAGTGAACTACTCCCACACCGAAAAGAGAGGGTTAACACTTGCCTAAGGTATAACCATTCGACATAGCTATCTAGGTAGATCCACTAAGCTAGAGTCCTATGTGGGCACATAGTTAAGGGTCAAGGATATTGTTGCTAGAAACCTTGACTTACTAGACGTAGAGGTTTCCATCTCATGAGACAACACATATTTTGGGAATTTGGACTTACTAAACGTGAAGAAACCCATGTGGGAGGCCAGACTTACTAAATGTGAGACCTCCATCTCATTTACATGCCCTTTTGGTTCTAAGCATCTATTCCCTTTAGTAATCATCTTATTTCATCATACAAGTTCACATTGGTCCCATCTAGACCCCTATGTGAACATCTTATCATATTAGCTCATAGGCCATCACAAGTGAGAACAATCCTTTCACTTTAGACACCACATCACAAGTGAGTAAACCTTTTACTTAGAACTTTATTATAATCATGAGAAACTACTTTCAATCATATAATAATCGTATCATAACATGCATACATAACTCATGTCTTAATTTGATGTCTTAGGGTTAGGGATGAGGAATACTTATCATCAACATCACAACCACACATTAGACATAGAAGCATTACTATCTAAGTAACTCATAATTCATAATTGAATCCAGGAAGAACCAATCAACATACCTTCTTGACCTCTTCAAGAACTTTCATACTTCCATTACCAATAGTTAAGGTGTCCAGAGCCTCACATGTGTCTAAAAAGGATTAAAATATGTTATATAAGTGTTTTACAGTATGCATTATTGATTTAAAGTCATTCGGAAGTCGAACGTCCAAGAACGTCCAAGACGTTCGAAAGTTAGCCCTTAAGATGTGCATGTGTGTCTTGGTGTGTCTTGACATGTTTTACGTGTTTGTTTTGGTTGAAACTGGTATGGAAGGTCCTTAACTCATATAGAAGTGTATTTACATGGGAAATTTCTGGGCACGATTCCCCAGGGGCCTCAAAAGAGGCCCTCAAGGAGGACCCAAAGGATGTCGAGGCACTGTCTTGGCAGTGTCAATCGACGCCTCGTGCTTGGGATGACGCCCCGTCGATGGGGGGCGTAGCTCAAAACTTAGCCGTGTGAGCATTATCCCCCAAGACTCAGCCTCAGTCACCATTAACGGAGCACCAGGACGGGCTGTCAGTCCATCGACGCCCCATCGACTAGCGTACGTAGGTGTTGCTTGCAATTGCAGCATGCACGTTACCATGCAAGGGTTTGATTGGGAAATTCACTCCATGTCCCTAAATTACTATAGACTGTTATTTTAAGTGTTTTGGGTATTTTAAGTTTATTATTAAGATCAAAACCCCATACCCAATTCATTCCTTCAAAAATTAGACTTCCCTCCAAAAAGAAACCTCGTTAGAAACCTCCATTGGAGATGAAGCTCAAGGTCAGCTTGTAGATGCGATTTCCATGGGTTCTTCACCAAGTTTTCATTGTTCTCTTCATCTAATGAGGTATGGTGATCCTTCATCTCTATATAACCTTTCATCTAGAGAGTTCCTCCTAATGTTTTCAAAGAGAGTTCACGATCAATCTTCCTAGCTTTCAATCTAGCCATGGTTTCTTTCTAAAAACGATTTCAAAAGTATGATGATAATGAATTGATGATTTACTACTGTTTTGAATGTGATTTTCAATCTGATTTCATGATGAACCCATGATCTCTTCCAAACTCTTGATTTAGGCTATATGTGGGCTTTGTGATCTTGATCTTATGTTCATTGAATTATGATTTTATTATGTTGAATTGCTTATATCTACTGCCTATCATGTAAATTGATTATGAATTAGATGTAATGGATCCAATGTAGATCAAGGCTTGAAGATTAGGTAGTATTGACTTATGTTTTCTATCTTCTATTGGTTGTTAATATAGAACACTTGTATGATATCGATTCTAGGGCAATTGAAGTATGATTTCGTTTAGGTTATGATCTGTAATGACCCACAAATACACCCTAGAAGTTAGATCATCCTTGAGTCACCACACAGCAAATGAGACTTCAAGAAGTCTCACTTGAGCCAATCGTATCATTGATTGCATAATAAACATTCTAAAATGAGTAAGAATTTAAAACTTTCTTCACACACGAAAAACTCTTTACATAATCAATATGCAAGAGGAAGACTTTCATTAAAACATTTAACCTTTACAACATCTCATTGAACCATCTAAACTTTGGAGTATACAACACTTGGGACTAAGCCCATACAAGACATAAAATAAAGACTAAGACATAAAAGAACATGTGGATATTGTCATCGAATCGATGAGGACTCACCAATACTTCATCTTCAACCCTTAGAAACCTATCCACCCTCCATGGCGTATCAAGTCTTCCAATTCCCTACACTTTAGTCAAAAAGCGAAAAAATGGGGTTAGCACATTAGATGCACTAAGTATTGAAGCCATGCAAAAACCATGAAATAGGGCATTTAGTAAATAGCATGCTTTTCATGAATTTTGTTTAAAACATCATACTATAAGCATAATAATAACAATTAACACCTTAGGAACACATAAGAAATCATTTAAGAAATTATTCACATATTTAGCAACATTACAGTAAACTCATACCAAGTTACAATGAACTAACTTCACTGTTACAGTGAAGTTTCTCAACTTCACAAGGGATACTTTCTAGCATGCAATTCTCTCACTAAAAGCTATCTTAAGACTAACTTAAGTAAGACAAAGAGAGACTGTCCATACACCCTCTCTAGGCACACCTAAATGATCCTTAAGACCACCTATAATGAGATACACACATTTATATCATATCAAGCACATGAACATGAGGTCCTCCTACCAAAGGTGATTCTAAGGTTCACTTGAGTGAGTTGTGAAGCGACTGCCTATACAATACCTTTCACACACACTCAAGAGATCCTTCAGATTACCTAGGATAAGATCGTTCTCACTTAAACACAATAGCACATGTAATATGACATTCTCCTTTACAAAGGTTATCAAAAGACTTACTCAAGTAAATCAAGAAGAGAATGTCCTTGATTAATCTCTTCAAGATTTCCTAAATAATCCTTGTGATTACCTAAGTTTGGATCATGTCTAGTTAATCAACCAACTTCTTTAACTAGAGTCATTATTAAGACTCATCTAGGTAAGATACGAAGTGACCATTCCTATGCCCCCTTCACACCTTAACTAGACAACCCTTAACTACTCTAGATAAGTACTTATTCATTTAACATGATTTCTTAAGTTAAGTCATCACATTCCTTAGTTCATTTAAGAGACATTCATCACATAAGGATATTCAAGTAATGGTCTTGGAAAAGACCTAGGGACTCTCACTAACATCTTCAAAGCCTATTGTACAATGTCTAGATAGCGTCTCATATCACCACCTAAACTTCAAAGAACTTCTCCAATACTAGTAGGTATCCCACATGATGAGAATAGGAAATAACCGACATAGACCATGGTAGCAAATCATGGAATCCGGAGTTGTAACCTACTCCGATGGAGGGTGTTCTACTTGCCAATGGTAGAACTTGGACACATCCCATGTAGGCACATGGTTAAAAAATATGAAGGGTGTGCTTTGTAATCTAGCCTCATACTTTAACTAGAGCTACTTCCCTTACCATACTCACTCGGTGCTAGCCTTTGTTCTCATTGAGTAATTGACATTAAAAGTTCATACAAAGGGGTTCCATATCAAGTTCATAACCCAATCACATTCACCCTACCGAAAAGGTCCCCTAGGGTTGCCTTACAATGGCGACAAGATAGCTCATAATGAATTTCCCAAGGATGATATGATACAGTTCCAGCCAATCAACCATAAGTCCATTATTCATTACAAGAAGGATACCATTACGGCTTTCGACTTCAATGTTCATAACCTTACCACTAGGTTCAAGGTTTCACATAAAGGACCCTCTTAGAAACATTCAAGGTCTCATACCATTCATACATACAAGACAAAGAGGCTTTTGCATCCTAAGTCAAGACATCTCATATTCACATTCATACATGCATCAAGTAAGGGACACAAGTCTACCACACAAGACACACTAAGACTTCACTATCTCATATAACATATCATACTAGAAGCACATGGTAAAAAATCATTATCATCCTTAAGTCATCCTATCCACTACTATAACATCATCAATATAACCAACATAGACTTATATAGTCAAGTAGGAATAATCATGCATCAACTCTAAGACTACATATACAAGAACATAGTCATAATCTAACATGATCACCTAATATACATAGAAGAAACAAATGCTTTCACGTTAATCACATATAGATGATTATGATCATACATCACATAAATCAACTAAATAAATCATCATAATACTTCAAGTAGTGTCGACAAGGCAATGATCATCATAATACATAAAGTAACGCCGACAATGCCACATCATTCATATAGCACCGTCACCATAAGTGGACCGTACCAATCATCATTATAATACAAAAGCTATACTTAATATTAAGAGAGTTAGGGCAGAATACCACCCATTCAATCTCACCACTTCAATCCAAAATTAAATCATCCAATTCGATACCATAAGTCCCTTACCCATGGCCATGAACATCAATTCAATACAATAACCATAATACTCAATGAATCTAGGTCAATTCAATATAGATTTATTAATCTGAGACAAATTGGACATCAATTGAATATAAAGCTTACATAATTCAATAGCCCATAGAACACTACACTAGAATTCATAAGCATTAAGTCAATATCAATTCAATAATCTTAATATACAATGGAACTAAGAGTATCAAATTGAAACAGTCTATAAATCATACAATCATAATCTATACATAAATCAAAAGCCCATAACAATCTACACATGAATTCATTAATATCAAAGCATGATCAATTCACCCATATTTTAGTCAAAGATAGACATTTGAGAAGGTCAAGAGTTCATGGAGAATTTAATTGGAAAACATCTATTATACATCAATAATATCATATCTTAATGTTTGAAAATGTTTCATGTAAGAACCCAAGACTTAGAGTAGAAATTGGACTTTTTCATCTTTTTGAAATCTTTGAAAATCATCTTTGAAATTGACTCTAAGGTGATAGCAAGCCTTGGATGAAGAACTCTCATACCTTATTAGAATAACCCAATGATAACTGAAGAAGAAACTCCATTGATGATCCATCTTCAGCTTGAGCTCTCATGGAGGTTTTTGGAGAAACTTTGGGAGGGAATGTGTTTTCATATAGGTGCTAGGGTTTAAATGAGAGTTTCATGACTTATATACTCTTAAAATACCCATAAACACACAAAATAACTGTCCTCCTATTTTATAAGACTTGGGGTGAATTTCCCAAAAAAAAACAAGTCTTAACAGAAAGTTGGCAGAACATTGCAGCACCATCGACGCCGAGCATCGACGGTCCATTGGTGAGACCACACCCCGTCGATGGGGTCCGTTGGTTACTTGTGTAGCTCCAAAACCTGCAACTACATGGCTCCATCGATGCCACCCTTCGACGGGCCACTGTCTTGCTAACCGGACGTCGTTTGGGGCAGTCGATTGCCACTGCCTAGCAGTGTTGAGCTCCAAGCTGGGGTCCTCCTTCTAGGGCCCCTTATGGGTCCTAGGTGGAGTCCTACCCAGATGTTAAACCTCTAAACATACACGTCTAGGTATTAGGAACATCTCCAAACAAGTTCAATATCAAACAAGCCACGCAACATGCTAAAACACATCCAAACTCATAAGGACGTCAAATGGCTATCTTTTGAACTTCACTGGATGTTCTTGGACGTTTGAAATCCAAACCTTACCAAACTCAACATGCTGACTCTAAACACTCTTATCAACAATATAAGGACCTCATAAACTCATTACTCACACATAAGCACATGAAAACACATAAGGCACATAGGTGACTAGTCGTCGAACGTCTTGGTCGTCCCTTGACGTTTGACTTCAAACTTCACCAAAATCTTCAGACACTGCCTCAAACATTATTTTAAACCATCTTAGGACTTCAAGACTTCATGTCACACACATTAGGCCCTAGTTTCACCTAAGTCATTTTTGTAGGTGTTATATTCTCCTCCACTTGGACAACATTTGTCCTCGAATGACACTTGCCATTATCCGAACACTTCCAAGAGTAGAGGCTCAACTTAACAACTCATGCAATACCATACAACACATTATACAACACACATCAAGGTAAAACATCAATTTTACATAATTAAGAGAAACACAACACCCCAAGAAACTAGAATAAATTCTACAACTTATTTTATATTCATTATCATGCTCATATACATCAGTTCTAACCACATTATAAAAAATTTCAATCAAAGAATGAATTAGTCAATTTTTTTGCAAAACCTTACTCTGAGCAGAAATCCCTGGCAACTTTACAGTGAACATGCTTCACAATCTAACAATGCAGCACTTAAGAAATTTCATATAAATGCTCAACAAACCAATCTCATATTACAATTTAGACATGCTCACTATTCACCTTTATGAAATAATTAGCAACCTACACTAGATGCACATGAATCATGAGGAAGATACCATGCATGAAAACTCATTTTCTCATTCAACAAAACTTCAACCAAAACATGCATATCATAAGGAGAATGTTTAGAACTCATTTGTTTTCACAAAAGACTCCTAAATAAATCAAGTTACTAAGAACTCTTTGTTTTAGGCTTAAATAAACACATAAAGAAAGGTTAAGGGTAACTCACTCCCAACAACACACTCTTCACCATACTCCCCCACTTAGGAGAAAACCATTCTAAGGTCAACATAACATCTACTACAAGGAACTCCCTCAAGGCACCTTAAACCTTACTAATACTTTCTCACCCAAAGTCTATCTCATGAAAACTAAAGACTCTCAAAGGTTTAACCATATCAATACTACATCCCCCTTACTAGGAGAAACACACCTTTACTCTTTCAAATCTCTTCACCTTACTTTCTATGGTTGGGTATTAAACAACTTCAAACAATCTCAACAACCACTCCTTCACATTTCTAACTCTATACCTTACCATTCTTTCCAACTACACTACCTTTCAAAAGGTAATTAAACCAACCTAAGGTCATCAACACCATATTTCACACCTCATCTAACAAGTCACATCTCATCTTTTCTCTCCCTCAACCCAATCTTCATAAAGTCACACTCAAAGGACCAAACACATAAGGGAAACAAGGAAAAGACACCATATAAAAAGCTCTTAGGCACGATTAGATGAATGAAGAAGTGAAACTTTTCCTAGCACCAAATAGCCTCCTATTCATAATATGGCGTGCTTCATATTATAAACAATACTCTACTAGATGTGGTTCATGAGACAACTAAGACACTCCAAAACATTATGCTCTGATACCAAGTTTGTAACGACCCACAAGTACACCCTAGAAGTTAGAGCATCCTTGAGTCGCCACAAGGCAAATGAGACTTCAATAAGTCTCACTTGAGCCACTAGTATCATTCATTACATAATAAATATTATAAAATGAGTAAGAATTTAAAATTTTATTCACACACGAAGAACTCTTTCCATAATCAATACGCAAATGGAAGAATTTCATTAAAACATTTAACCTTTAAAACATCTCATTGAACCATCTAAACTTTGGAGTATACAACACTTGGGACTAAGCCCATACAAGGCATAAAATAATTACTAAGACATAAAGGAACATGTGGATATTATCCTCGAATCGATGAGGACTCACCAATACTTCATCTTCAACCCTTAGAAACCTATCCATCCTCCATGGCATATCAAGACATACAATTCCCTACACTTTAGTCAAAAAGGGAAAAGAAGGGGTTAACACATTAGATGCACTAAGTACGGAAGTCATGCAAAAACCATGAAAAAGGGACATTTAGTAAATTGCATGCTTTCATGAATTTTGATTAAAACATCATACTATAAGCATAAGAACAACATTTAACACCTTAGGAACACATAAGAAATCATTTAAGAAATTATTCACATTTTTAGCAACATTACAGTAAACTCAAACCAAGTTACAGTGAACTAACTTCACTATTACAGTGAAGTTTCTCAACTTCACAAGGGATACTTTCCAGCATGCAATTCCCTCACTAAAAGCTATCTTAAGACTAACTTAAGTAAGACAAAGAGAGACCGCCCATACACCCTCTCTAGGCACACCTAAATGATCTTTAAGACCACCTATAATGAGATACACACACTTATATCATATCAAGCACATGAACATGAGGTCCTCCTACCAAAGGTGATTCTAAGGTTCACTTGAGTGAATTATGAAGTGACCGCCCATACAATCCCTTTCACACACACTCAAGAAATCCTTTATATTACCTAGGATAAGATCATTCTCACTTAAACACAATAGCACATGTAATATGACATTCTCCTTTACAAAGGTTATCAAAAGACTTACTCAAGTAAATCAAGAAGAGAATGTCCATGATTGACCTCTTCAAGATTACCTAAGTAATCCTTGAGATTACGTAAGTTTGGATCATGTCTACTTAATAAACCAACTTCCTTAACTAGAGTCATTATCATGACTCATCTAGGTAAGATACGAAGTGACCATTCTTATGCCCCCTTCACACTTTAACTAGACAACCCTTAACTACTCTAGATAAGTACTTATTCATTTAACATGCTTTCTTAACTTAAGTCATCACATTCCTTAGTTCATTTAAGAGACATTCATCACATAAGGACATTCAAGTAATGGTCTTGGAGAAGACCTAAGGACTCTCACTAACATCTTCAAAGCCTATTGTGCAATGTCCAAAAAGGGTCTCATACCTCCACCTAAACTTCATAGAACTTCTCCAATACTAGTAGGTATCCCACATGATGAGGAATAGGCAATAAACGACATAGATCATGGTAGCAAATCATGGAATCCGGAGTTGTAACCTACTCCGGTGGAGGGTGTTCTACTTGCCAATGGTAGAACTTGGACAAATCTCATGTAGGCACATGGTTAAAGAATATGAAGGGTGTGCTTTGTAATCTAGCCTCATACTTTAACTAGAAATACTTCCCTTACCATACTCACTCGGTGCTAGCCTTTGTTCTCATAGATTAATTGGCATTAAAGGTTCATACAAAGGGGTTCCATATCAAGTTCATAACTAAATCACATTCACCCTACCAAAGAGGTCCCCTAGGGCTGTCTTACAATGGCGACAAGATAGCTCATAAGGACTTTCCCAAGGATGATATATTGTCGTTCCAGCCAATCAACCTTAAGTCCATCATTCATTACAAGAAGGATGCCATTACGACTTTCGACTTCAATGTTCATAACCTTACCACTAGGTTCAAGGTTTCACATAAAGGACCCTCTTAGAAACATTCAAGGTCTCATACCATTCATACATACAAGACTAAGAGGTTTTAGCATCCTAAGTCAAGACATCTCATATTCACATTCATACATGCATCAAGTAAGGGACACAAGTATACCACACAAGACACACTAAGACTTCACTTTATCACATATTACATATCATATAGTAGCATATAGTAATAACCATTATCATATTTAAGTCATCCTATCCACTACTATAACATCATCAATATAACCAACATAGACTTATATAGTCAAGTAGGAATAATCATGCATCAACTCTAAGACTACACATACAGAACATAATCATAGTCTAACATGATCACCTAATATCCATAGAAGAAACACATACTTTCACATTAATCACATATAGATGACTATGATCATACATAACATAAATCAACTAAACAAATCATCATAATACTTCAAGTAGTGCCGACAAGGTCATGATCATCATAATACATAAAGTAACACCGACAAGCCACATCATTCACATAGCACCGCCACCATAAGTTGTCCATACCAATCATCATTATAATACAAAATATGTACTTAATATTAAGAGAGTTAGGGAAGTATACCACCCATTCAATCTCACCACTTCAATCCAAAGCTAAATCATCCAATTCGATACAATAAGGCCCTTACCCATGGCCATGAACATCAATTCAATACAATAACCATAATAATCAATGAATCCAAGTCAATTCAATATAGATTTATTAATCTAAGACCAATTGGTCATCAATTGAATACAAATCTTACATCATTCAATAGCCCATAGAAAACTACATTAGAATTCATAAGCATTAAGTCAATATCAATTCAATAATCTTAATATACAATGGATCTAAGACAATACAATACTCAATTGATCAAACTGAAACAGACTATAAACCATACAATCATAATATATACATAAATCAAAAGCCCATAACAATCTACACATGAATTCATTAATATCAAAGCATGATCAATTCACCCATATTTTAGTAAAAGTTAGAGATTTGAGAAGGTCAAGGGTTCATGGAGAATCTCATTGGCAAAACATCTATTATACATCAATAATATAATATGTTAAGGTTTAAAAACGTTTCATGCAAGAAACCAAGACTTAGAGTAGAATTGGACTTTTTCATCTTTTTGAAATCTTTGAAAATCATCCTTGAAATTGACTCTAAGGTGATAGAAAGCCTTAGATTAAGAACTCACATACCTTATTAGAAGAACCCAATTATAATTGAAGAAGAAACTCGAGGATCCATCTTCAAGCTCCATCTTCACCTTGATCTCTCATGGAGGTTCTTGGAGAAACTTTGGGAGGGAATGTATTTTGATCTAGGTGCTAGGATTTAAATGAGAGTTTCATGACTGATATACTCTTAAAATACCCATAAACACCCAAAATAATCTTCCTCGTATTTTATAAGACTTGGGGTGAATTTCCCAAAAGCCCCCAAGTCTTAACAGAAAGTTGGCAGAAAAGTGCAGCACCATCGACGCCTAGTATCGATGGTCCATTGGTGAGACCACGCCCCGTCGATGGGGTCCATTGGTGTCTTATGCAAATACTAAACCTTCATACTACATGGATCCATCTACGCCACCCATCGACGGGCCGTCGTCTGGTCAACCGGACGTCGTTTGGGGCAGTCGATTGCCACTGCCTGGCAGTGTTGAGCTCCAAGTTGGGGTCCTCCTTCTAGGGCTCTTGTGGATCCTAGGTGGAGTTGTACCCGGATGTTAAACCTCTAAACACACACATCTAGGTATTAGGAATATCTCCAAACAAGTTCAACATCAAACAAGCCACGCAACATGCTAAAACACATCCAAACTCACAAGGACGTCAAATGGCTATCTTTCGAACTTCACCGGACTTTCTTGGACGTTTGACCTCCAAACCTTACCAAACTCAATATTCTGACTCTAAACACTATTATTAACCATATAAGTACCTCATAAACTCATTACTCACACATAAGCACATGAAAACACATAAGGCACAAAGGTGACTAGTCGTCGAACGTCTTGGTCGTCCCTTGACGTTTGACTTCAAACTTCACCAAAATCTTCATACACTGCCTAAAATATCATTTTAAACCATCTTAGGACTTCATGTCACACACATTAGGTCCTAGTTTCACCTAAGTCATTTTTGGAGGTGTTATATGAGTTATATTATATTATTGATGAATTATGAATATTGATAATTGATGATCAAAGCAATGGGGATTTGGTAAGTGGTCTATGTTTCTCTACTCTCTATTGAATTGGTGATGTAGTGTACATGTTAGTATTATGATCTTGTGATGGTTTATGCATGATTTCGTCCATGTTAATGTATATTTAGCTACTTCCCTATAGTTGAATTGTTGATGAAAGATGAATATTGATCAATAATGATCAAAGGTTGATGAATTGGTAAGGTTTACTCTGTTCCTCTACTTTTTTATGTAATGGCTAGTTGAATTGTCCTTGTATGGCATTGTGTGGTATGGTCCACTTATGGCGGCGGTGTTTACTTCATGTCAATCTATGTGTGTGTGGATCATGGCCTTGAAGGAAAATTGATGATATATGAGTGTGTGGTTATGATTATTACACTATGTAAAGCTTATGCCTAGTCCTCAATCTAGTAGGATGTTCTAGGTATTGATGATGTCTTCTATAATTGAATGAACTTGTTAGGGTGAGGTTTAGGTGCTGCCATTGAAGTTAAAAATGGTTAATGACCCCTTACCTATATGCCCCTATATGAATGTGTAATTAGCTATGGTTAGGAGTCTTGAATGCAAGTGTTGAAGTCATCTTGTCTCCTATGCTAACTTGTGATGTGTGGTCTATGCTTGGATGTGTATTGTGGTCCTAAGAGGGTGGATGCCTCAATATGTTGTTGATATCCATTAGGTGATCATGTTGACAAATGTACACACACTTACATCTCATGCATGCTTACAAGTAGTATAGGTTCATGGTGTCTAATGAAAGGGTATTCTCATATGCACTTGTGTCTACTATTATGCATGTAAAGTATGTGTCCATGAAGTATGTTATGTATCTCTTAACTAGGATGACTTGGTAGGTGTACTAGTATGGACAAGGGTAAGAGACCTTGTCTATCCATTGCACATGTGTGCCTTGATAGGATAGTTCCTAGGCTTGTTATCTATGTACATGATTATGAATGCATGATTAAGCTATGAATATGTATTATATGATATGATGAAGTGTGAATATGCATAATTTCTAAATGTGTTTGTATGAAATGTTTGCTCATATAGTTACACCTACACTCTTATGCATGAATGAAGTACAAGTATGAATATGTGTGGTCTAAGGGTGTTTATGTGAAAGGTCACATATATGTATACACACACATGAAAACATGTCTATGTTGCTTGTATGATGATCTAGTCAATAAAGGGTCTCTTGTAAGGTGTTCTCAAGGGTTTCCTAAACTAGATGGTGCTTGAATATGCTATGTCCATGTGAAAGAGTTTCTCACATTGTAAGACATCGAAAATGACATAGGTTAACCAGAGCCTAACATGTTGGTATTGGTGTTATAAGGTCCTAAATATGTTTAATATGTGGTATAGAGGCAGTAGCTAAAATATTAGAGGTGTTGGAAGTCAAACGTCAAGGGACGACTAAGACGTTTGACGACTAAGTCACCTAATTGTCTCTTATGTGGTTTTATGTGTTTATGTGTGTTTCATGGTGTTTTAAGGTTCTTAATAGAGTTAATATAGCATGTATAGGCAGTGGTTAAAGTTTTGTGAAGTTTGGAGGTCAAACGACCAAGAATGTCCAAGGCATTCGAAAGATATGCCTTGAGTCGACCTTGTACGTCTAGGCGAGTTTCGTTGCGTTTTATGTGTTAGTTTTGGATGAAATTCATGTGAGAGGTGTTAAACTTATAGATGATCATATTTGGGTTGGAAACGTCCAGGAAATTATCCCCAAGGACCATCGAAGGGTCCTTGAGGAAGGACCCAAAACTGATGTGCAGGCAGTCCCAGGCAGCCTTGGCGACGGAGCTGTCAACGGCCAGTAGTGGCTGTGACGCCCCGTCACAAGGGTATCGTCGTGGGGGCCTTGTCCAATGGTGTAGAGGGGACCCTTGTCAAGCTACTGTTGCTTGCAAAGGAAGGCCATGACGCCCCGTTTCAGCTGTGACGCCCCGTCATGGGCAGGTCGTCATGGGTTGTTCCCTGCGTGCAATTTTTTCTGCCAAGTCAGGGGTGAATTAGTAAATTCACCCCACTTCCAAATAAGAGTTTAGGCGGTTTATTAAGGGTCTTATGGGTATTTTAATAAACTATATAAATAGTTAACACCCTAAAGACTTCATTCTTCCAAATTGAAAACCCAAAACTCTTAGAATATTTTCCCAAAACCTCCACTGAAGACTCCATTGAAGAGGCAGCTTAGTGAGGGGTTCTTGTGTGGAAATTCTTCATCAAAGTGAATAATTATAATCCTTGAGGTATGGCTTTTGATCCTTGAAACTTATTTCATCAAAGAGCCCAATCCTCAAAGTGTTTTACAAAGTTTTCTCAAGTGAATTGTCCAATTTCGGGATTCTACCATGGGTTCTTGCATAAATGATTTCTAAACATTGAATTATGATCTAATTGATATTGTATTGATGATTTTAACATAAATTACCTATAAACCCATGTGAATTGATGAACCCTAGTTTTGACTACTTATTGGGTTACTTGATATTAAGCTAATGTTGATGAATTGTTGTGTAGTTTCTTATGGGCTTTCTATTGATGTAAGAATTGTATTCAATTGATATATAATTAATCTTAGATTGCTAAACCTAGATTGAATTGATGTAGATTCATTGAGTCTTATGGTTATTGCTTTGAATTATTGCTCATGGCCATGGGTAAGGGCCTTGTGATGTTGAATTGGTTGATTTGGCATTGAATTGAAGTGTGGATATGGGGATGAAGGTATGCTGCCCCGTTTTCCTTAATTTGGTATTAATTATACTTTAATTCTATTGTAATTGGTATGGTCTACTTATGGTGGCGGTGTTATGTGTTTTACTTGCAATTGATGTGGCCTTGTCGGAGTTACTTTATGCAATATTATGAGCATGGCCTTATTGGCAACTACTTGAAGTTATGTGGCTATTTGTATAGTTTGATGACATTACCTATCTACATGTGAAGTTATATAGTCATGTATGTATTCTTCTAGTTATGTTGCCTTAAGTGATCATGTTAGACTTTGACTTGACATTATGAGTGTAGTGTTAGGTTAAGTCTTGGTTATTCCTACTTGATTTTATGAGTCTATTTGGAGTATATTAATGATGTTATGATGATATATAGGGTGACTTGAAAATGTTAGGTTGTGTTAGAGGTGTTTCTAGAATGACTTGTTTTATGTGTTAAAAGTGAAGTATGTGATGTCTTGTCTTGGTTGACTTGTATCTCTTGCTTGATGTATATATGATTATGGATATGTTATGTCTTGATTTAGGGTGTTAAAACTCTTAGTCTTGAATGAATGAATGACATGTGACTTTGAATGATGTTATGAGAGTCTCTTATGTGCAAACCTTGACTTAAGGGTAAGGTTAAAGATTGTTGAAGTGTAAGCCGTAATGGTATCTTTCAAAGTAAAGGAATGATGGACTTAAGGTTAGTTGGCTGGAACGGCATCATATTAACACTTAGGAAAGTCATCATGAGATTCTTATCGTCATTGTGAGGTAGCCCTAGTGGACCTTTCTTGGTAAGGTACATGTAATTGGGTTATGAACTAGATATGGAACCGTTTTATGTAAACCTAATGTATGAAATATTCTATGAGAAAGAAGGCTAGCTCCGACTGAGTATGGCAAGGGAAGTAGTTCTAGTTAAGTATAAGACTAGAATACAAAGAAGCCCTTTATATTCCTTAACCATGTGCCTACATGGGACGTGTCCAAGTTCTACCATTGGCAAGTAGAACAACCTCATCGGAGTAGGATAGAACTTCGGATTCCATGTATTGCTACCATGGTCTATGTCGGTTATTGCCTATTCTCATCATGTGGAATACATATTAGCATTAGATAAGTTTATGAGGTTTAGGTGGTGGTATGGGACGCTATCTAGACATTGCACAATAGATTTTTGAAGGTGTTATGTGGAGTTCCTAGGTCTTGTCCAAGACCATTATGTGAGTGTCTTATGTGATGCTTTATGTGAGTGTCTTATGTGATGTATGAGTCTTAATGAACTAATGAACTAATGACCTATGTTAGTAACTATGTAAATGAATGAGTACCTAATCTAAAGTGACTTAAGCATTCGTTAGCTAAAGTTTGAGGAGGGCATGAAAGGATGGTCTCTTCATGTCTTATCTTTGGAAGTCTTGAGAATGACTCTAGTTAGGAAACTTGGTTACTTGTTGACATGATCTAAACCTTAGGAAGTCTTAAGGACTATTTAGGTAATCTTGAAGAGGTCACTGCACTATGGACATTATCTTCTCGATTTACTTAAGTACGTCTTTTGATTGTCTTTGGAAGGAGAATGTCTTCTAATCTAAGTGTAGGTGTGTTTAGTGAGAATGATTCTATTTGAGGTAGTCTATAGGATCTCTTGTGTGTGTGATAGAGATTGTATAGGCGGTCGCTCCACACTCACTCAAGTGAACCTTGGAAATCACCTTTGGTAGATGAATCTTACATAGATATTTATGATTGTTTTCTAAGTATGTATGTGACTCATTGTAGGTAATCTTAAGGGTCGTTAAGACACATCTAGAGAGGGTGTATGGGCGGTCTCTCTTTGTGTGACTTAAGTGAATCTTAGTATTACTTTAAGTAAGGGAATTACATGCTAGGAAGACTTAAAGTGAGGGATGAAGTGCTTCACTGTAACAGTGAATTCATTCACTGTACAGTGAAAATAGCTCACTGTAAAGTGAGTTCTTTAAATGGTATCTTTGGTTAATTGTTATCTTATGTGTTTCCTAATTTCTAAATGATGTTCTTATGTTTAAACTATGATTTCCAAATGAAAAGATGCATTTTTCCAATAAAGTCCATTTTTCATGATTTTTATGCGTAATGCCATACTTAGTACATGTGGTTGTACTAATTCCATGCTTTATTTTCTATCTATAGTTCTTGGTAGGTGAAGAGCTTGTGAAGTGAAGACTTGGACTTAGAAGATCGTTCAAGAAGAAGTTGAAGTATGTCCTCAATTGACTCGAGGGCATATATCTTTTATTGTTTTCTTTGAAGTATTGTAATAGACTATGTCTTTCTATTTTCGTATTGAAGTATGGGCCGTGTCCCAAAGTACTCTTGTGTCTTAAGATGATGAGATTGAGACTTAGCATTTCTATTACTTTTATATGAAAGAGATTTTTAAAGACTATATTATGTTTTGTGAAAAGTTTTAATTCCGCACTACTTTTCACTATGTATATACAATAAATGATATGAATGAGGCTTTTCTTAGAACTCTGAGAGTTCGACGACACCGGTCGCAATCCGAGATTGCACGCTATCTTCTAGGGTATGGTTTCGATTTGTGACAAAGTTGGTATCAGAGCATAGGTTTGGTGAAAGTAGTATTAGGTATCAAAAAGTCTAATCAAGTCACATCTAGTAGAGTCTTGACCATCGGTGTGAGTCGCGACACATCTATGGGCGAGAGGCTATTGGACGATAGTGTTTCCCTTCATTTCTACTCCTATGTTCGTGCGGTAGAGTTATGTTATGAGTATCCTTCTAAATGTGTTTCCTTGTTTTCTAGGAGATGAATACTAGAAGGATGGCCGCTAGAAGGATGGAAGAGGGAAGGGGTAATCAGGAAGTTCTTTCCCAAGTTGAGCAAGTTCCTCAAGGTGCTCAAGGTGGGCAAGGTGTTCAAGGTGCTCAAGATGATCAAGTGCCTCCTCAAGGTGATCATGCTCCTAATGTAGGAGGAGGTGATGAGGTGCCGGAATTGTCTAATAGGGTGATTGGAGAGGTTTTGCTTGCTTTAGCCCAAGCCGTAATGGCTCAAGCTAACTTGAACATGATGCCTTGGGTTAATGCTATGGAGAGCACTATGTCATCTAGGTTGAGAGACTTTATGAGGTTGAATCCTCCAATCTTTCTTGGCTCTAATGTGAATGAGGATCCCCAAGAGTTCCTTGATGGTGTGTACAAGGAGTTGAGTGCTATGGGGGTTACATCTAGGGAGAAGGCGGAGTTGGCTTCTTATCAATTGAGAGATGTGTCTCAAATTTGGTACACTTAATGGAAGGACAATAGACCGGTGGAGTCGGGTCCTATTGAGTGGAAAGAATTCAAGGAAGCTTCTGTTGGCAAGTACTTTCCCCGTGAGAAGATGGAAGAGAAGGTAGAAGAATTTATCAATCTCAAGCAAGGCAATATGAGTGTTGAGGAGTACTCTTTGAAATTCTCGACTTTGTCTAGGTATGCACCTTCCCTAGTGACTAATTCAAGGGATGAAATGAGTCGCTTTGTGACAGGTGTAGCCGATTTAGTGAAGGAGGAATGTCGTACGGCTATGTTGCATGATAATATGACTTTGGCTAGACTCATGGTGTATGCACAATCAATTGAAGAGTCTAAAATTAGGAGGATGTCAAGGAACTTGAAAAGGAGTGTTGCTAGTGACCAAGTGCAACCTAGGTTCAAAAAGAGGGTTCAAACTCAAGATGGACCTAGTGTTCCTAAGAAGAAGTTTGAGAAGAGAGGTGGTTCTAGCAATGACAAACCTTTATGTGCCACTTATGGTAAGAGACATTATGGTGAGTGTTTATTGGGTACCGGTAGTTGCTTTGGATGTGGAAAGGATGGGCACAAAGTGAGAGATTGTCCAAACATTGCTTCTAGGAAGGAGGGCAAGAGGGTTGAGCCTAGTGTTCCGAAGGAAGATGCTCCAACTAAGAAGTGTTTATATGCACTCCGGACTAGAATTGAGAAGCCGGGTGATGGTGATGATGATGTTGGTAAGTTCTAGATTCTCTTTTGATAGTATGAGTTCCTTCTAAGTGGGGGAGTATGGTTTGTAGATGGGATAGAATTCCTTGATTTGTTGCATGTGCATGATGTTTAGGAGTGTGGTTGAAATTCAATTTCATTTACTTCTTGCATTGTGTGATTTATGAAACTTTGAGCATGTTGTATGATGTGTTTAAATGATGTTATCTTGCATATTAGCATGTCTATATAAAGAATTGCCTAAAAATTTCATTTTTAGAAAAGTTGTTAAAATCACTGTTGCTTTATAAACTGCTCACTGTAATATTTTTGTAAAAATGGCTATTTGATTCTTTGGTCTAAAGTTGTGGTAATGTGGTTGGAACTGATGTATATGAGTATGATGTTGAATATAAAATGAGTTTTTGCTATTTGGATTGAAGCATGTGAGTTTTGTAGCATAATGAGTTATAGAATTATTTTCTAGTTTCTTGTTGTGTTGACAATCTCTTGATTTTGTGAAATTGATGATTTCTTCTTGATATGTGTTGTATGGCTTGGTTATGTGCTGCTAGTTGAGTCTCTAATCTTGGAAGTGTTCGGAGAGTGGCAAGTGTCATTCGAGGACGAATGTTGTCCAAGTGGGGGAGATTGTAAGACCTCAAAAATGACATAGGTTAACCAGAGCCTAACATGTTGGTATTGGTGTTCTAAGGTCCTAAATATGTTTAATATGTGGTATAGAGGCAGTAGCTAAAATATTAGAGGTGTTGGAAGTCAAACGTCAAGGGACGACTAAGACGTTTGACGACTAAGTCACCTAATTGTCTCTTATGTGGTTTTATGTGTTTATGTGTGTTTCATGGTGTTTTAAGGTTCTTAATAGAGTTAATATAGCATGTATAGGAAGTGGTTAAAGTTTTGTGAAGTTTGGAGGTCAAACGACCAAGAGCGTCCAAGGCATTCGAAAGATATGCCTTGAGTCGACCTTGTACGTCTAGGCGAGTTTCGTTAAGTTTTATGTGTTCGTTTTGGATGAAATTCATGTGAGAGGTGTTAAACTTATATATGATCATATTTGGGTTGGAAACGTCGGGGAAATTATCCCCAAGGACCATCGAAGGGTCCTTGAGTAAGGACCCAAAACTGATGTGCAGGCAGTCCCAGGCAGGCTTGGCGACGGAGCTGTCAACGGCCAGCAGTGGCTGTGATGCCCCGTCACAAGGGTCTCGTCGTGGGGGCCTTGTCCAAGGGTGTAGAGGGGACCCTTGTCAAGCTACTGTTGCTTGCAACTGAAGGCCATGACGCCCCGTTTCAGCCGTGATACCCCGTCATGGGCAGGTCATCATGGGCTATTCCCTGCGTGCAGATTTTTCTGCCAAGTCAGGGGTGAATTAGTAAATTCACCCCACTTCCAAATAAGAGTTTAGGCGGTTTATTAAGGGTCTTATATTTTAGTTAACTATATAACTAGTTAACACCCTAAGGACTTCATTCTTCCAAATTGAAAACCCAAAACTCTTAGAATATTTTCCCAAAACCTCCATTGAAGACTCCATTGAAGAGGCAGCTTGGTGAGGGTTCTTGTGTGGAAATTCTTCATTAGAGTGAAGAATTATCATCCTTGAGGTATGGCTTTTGATCCTTGAAACTTATTTCATCAAGGAGCCCAATCCTCAAAGTGTTTTACAAAGTTTTCCAAAGTGAATTGTCCAATTTCGGGATTCTACCATGGGTTCTTGCATAAATGATTTCTAAACTTGAATTATGATCTAATTGATATTGTATTGATGATTTCAACATAAACTATGAACCCATGTGAATTGATGAACCCTAGTTTTGACTACTTATTGGGTTACTTGATATTAAGCTAATGTTGATGAATTGTTGTGTAGTTTCTTATGGGCTTTCTATTGATGTAAGAATTGTATTCAATTGATATATAATAAATCTTAGATTGCTAAACCTAGATTGAATTGATGTAGATTCATTGAGTCTTATGGTTATTGCTTTGAATTATTGTTCATGGCCATGGGTAAGGGCCTTGTGATGTTGAATTGGTTGATTTGGCATTGAATTGAAGTGTGGATATGGGGATGAAGGTATGCTGCCCCGTTTTCCTTAATTTGCTATTAATTATACTTTAATTCTATTGTGATTGGTATGGTCCACTTATGGTGGCGGTGATATGTGTTTTACTTGCAATTGATGTGGCCTTGTCGGCGTTACTTTAAGCAATATTATGAGCATGGCCTTATTGGCAACTACTTGAAGTTATGTGGCTATTTGTATAGTTTGATAACATTACCTATCTACATGTGAAGTTATATAGTCATGTATGTATTCTTCTAGTTATGTTGCCTTAAGTGATCATGTTAGACTTTGACTTGACATTATGAGTGTAGTGTTAGGTTAAGTCTTGGTTATTCCTACTTGACTTTATGAGTCTATGTGGAGTATATTAATGATGTTATGATGATATATAGGGTTACTTGAAGATGTTAGGTTGTGTTAGAGGTGTTTCTAGAATGACTTGCTTTATGTGTTAAAAGTGAAGTATGTGATGTCTTGTCTTGGTTGACTTGTATCTCTTGCTTGATGTATATATGATTATGGATATGTGATGTCTTGATGTAGGGTGTTATAACTCTTAGTCTTGAATGAATGAATGACATGTGACTTTGAATGATGTTATGAGAGTCTCTTATGTGCAAACCTTGACTTAAGGGTAAGGTTAAAGATTGTTGAAGTCTAAGTCGTAATGGTATCCTTCAAAGTAAAGGAATGATGGACTTAAGGTTAGTTGACTGGAACGGCATCATATTAACACTTAGAAAGTCATCATGAGCTTCTTATCGCCATTGTGAGGTAGCCCTAGTGGACCTTCCTTGGTAGGGTACATGTAATTGGGTTATGAACTAGATATGAAACCCTTTTATGTAAACCTAATGTATGAAATATTCTATGAGAAAGAAGACTAGCTTCGAGTGAGTATGGCAAGGGAAGTAGTTCTAGTTAAGTATAAGACTAGAATACAAAGAATCCCTTCATATTCCTTAACCATGTGCCTACATGGGATGTGTCCAAGTTCTACCATTGGCAAGTAGAACAACCTCATCGGAGTAGGATAGAACTTCGGATTCCATGTCTTGCTACCATGGTCTATGTCGGTTATTGCCTATTCTCATCATGTGGAATACATATTAGCATTAGATAAGTTTATGAGGTTTAGGTGGTGGTATGGGACGCTATCTAGACATTGCACAATAGATTTTTGAAGGTGTTATGTGGAGTTCCTAGGTCGTCCAAGACCATTATGTGAGTGTCTTATGTGATGCTTTATGTGAGTGTATTATGTGATGTATGAGTCTTAATGAACTAATGAACTAATGACCTATGTTAGTAACTATGTAAATGAATGAGTACCTAATCTAAAGTGACTTAAGCATTCGTTAGCTAAAGTGTGAGGAGGGCATGAAAGGATGGTCTCTTCATGTCTTATCTTTGGAAGTCTTGAGAATGACTCTAGTTAGGAAACTTGGTTACTTGTTGACATGATCTAAACCTTAGGAAGTCTTAAGGACTATTTAGGTAATCTTGAAGAGGTCACTGCACTATGGACATTATCTTCTCGATTTACTTAAGTACGTCTTTTGATTGTCTTTGGAAGGAGAATGTCTTCTAATCTAAGTGTAGGTGTGTTTAGTGAGAATGATTCTATTTGAGGTAGTCTATAGGATCTCTTGTGTGTGTGATAGAGATTGTATAGGCGGTCGCTCCACACTCACTCAAGTGAACCTTGGAAATCACCTTTGGTAGATGAATCTTACATAGATATTTATGATTGTTTTCTAAGTATGTATGTGACTCATTGTAGGTAATCTTAAGGGTCGTTAAGACACATCTAGAGAGGGTGTATGGGCGGTCTCTCTTTGTGTGACTTAAGTGAATCTTAGTATTACTTTAAGTAAGGGAATTACATGCTAGGAAGACTTAAAGTGAGGGATGAAGTGCTTCACTGTAACAGTGAATTCATTCACTGTACAGTGAAAATAGCTCACTGTAAAGTGAGTTCTTTAAATGGTATCTTTGGTTAATTGTTATCTTATGTGTTTCCTAATTTCTAAATGATGTTCTTATGTTTAAACTATGATTTCCAAATGAAAAGATGCATTTTTCCAATAAAGTCCATTTTTCATGATTTTTATGCGTAATGCCATACTTAGTACATGTGGTTGTACTAATTCCATGCTTTATTTTCTATCTATAGTTCTTGGTAGGTGAAGAGCTTGTGAAGTGAAGACTTGGACTTAGAAGATCGTTCAAGAAGAAGTTGAAGTATGTCCTCAATTGACTCAAGGGCATATACTTTGATGTTTTTCTTTGAAGTATTGTAATAGAACTATGGTCCTTCTAATTTTCGTATTGAATTATGGGCCGTGTCCCAAGGCCTTGTGTCTTAAGAGGATGAGATTAATGAGACTTAGCAGTTCTATTACTTTTTACTGGAAGAGATTTTTTTACAGACTATATTAGTTTTGGGTTGAAAAGTTTAATTATTCCGCACTAACTTCTTCACTATGTTATCAAATAAATGATATGATGCGGCGTTTCTTAAACTCGAGAGTTTCGCACACACAAAACAACCAAGCCCAAGACGCACCCGGACGACACTAAAAAGCACCAGACGAGGCACCACACCAAACTCGGACACACCAACAAAAATCAAACCCGCGACAGTACATAAATCAACCCCCCTTCAGGCCCACCCAGCCGGACACCCCCTACACACAAACAGAAACGCCACCAGCCCACCGCCACAATAGTGGGTACGACACCCAACATAAAAGTACCAAAACAAAAAAAAACCACTAAAGCCGCAAGCACGCGCCCCAACACAATGCATTCTACCGAGCAAACGCCCCCACAACAAACCCTCGATATGCACACCGTGCCCATTGCCATAGCCCCCGCACCACCATCGGCCACCTCCAACCGCGAACCCCACAGTCATACATAGAACGGCAGCAGTCGGAAGCCACGACGGCCCCGACCAGCCTAGCCCGCACCCCCCACTGGCAACACTCACAGCCACCACACGACACCCAAAAGTCTGCCCCGGCCCCGCCGGTCCACCATCACGTACCTCCGTAAGACTGACCCACCACACGAGCACACACCACTCGCCAACCCCAACTCATCACACACCACCAAAACGGACACGAAGCCGCGCCCCTGAAGTTACCCAAAACAAAACAGCCACTCGCGCAGCAAGAACGCCCATAACAGCGTACGGTACTGCCCAGACACAAATTGCCTCCCGAACACACCACGTTCGACAATACGAGATTGCACGCTATCTTCTAGGGTATGGTTTCGATTTGTGACAAAGTTGGTATCAGAGCATAGGTTTGGTGAAAGTAGTATTAGGTATCAAAAAGTCTAATCAAGTCACATCTAGTAGAGTCTTGACCATCGGTGTGAGTCGCGACACATCTATGGGCGAGAGGCTATTGGACGATAGTGTTTCCCTTCATTTCTACTCCTATGTTCGTGCGGTAGAGTTATGTTATGAGTATCCTTCTAAATGTGTTTCCTTGTTTTCTAGGAGATGAATACTAGAAGGATGGCCGCTAGAAGGATGGAAGAGGGAAGGGGTAATCAGGAAGTTCTTTCCCAAGTTGAGCAAGTTCCTCAAGGTGCTCAAGGTGGGCAAGGTGTTCAAGGTGCTCAAGATGATCAAGTGCCTCCTCAAGGTGATCATGCTCCTAATGTAGGAGGAGGTGATGAGGTGCCGGAATTGTCTAATAGGGTGATTGGAGAGGTTTTGCTTGCTTTAGCCCAAGCCGTAATGGCTCAAGCTAACTTGAACATGATGCCTTGGGTTAATGCTATGGAGAGCACTATGTCATCTAGGTTGAGAGACTTTATGAGGTTGAATCCTCCAATCTTTCTTGGCTCTAATGTGAATGAGGATCCCCAAGAGTTCCTTGATGGTGTGTACAAGGAGTTGAGTGCTATGGGGGTTACATCTAGGGAGAAGGCGGAGTTGGCTTCTTATCAATTGAGAGATGTGTCTCAAATTTGGTACACTTAATGGAAGGACAATAGACCGGTGGAGTCGGGTCCTATTGAGTGGAAAGAATTCAAGGAAGCTTCTGTTGGCAAGTACTTTCCCCGTGAGAAGATGGAAGAGAAGGTAGAAGAATTTATCAATCTCAAGCAAGGCAATATGAGTGTTGAGGAGTACTCTTTGAAATTCTCGACTTTGTTTAGGTATGCACCTTCCCTAGTGACTAATTCAAGGGATGAAATGAGTCGCTTTGTGACAGGTGTAGCCGATTTAGTGAAGGAGGAATGTCGTACGGCTATGTTGCATGATAATATGACTTTGGCTAGACTCATGGTGTATGCACAATCAATTGAAGAGTCTAAAATTAGGAGGATGTCAAGGAACTTGAAAAGGAGTGTTGCTAGTGACCAAGTGCAACCTAGGTTCAAAAAGAGGGTTCAAACTCAAGATGGACCTAGTG